>VYXC01001700.1:37668-163944 GCA_013397175.1 Platysteira castanea | reverse complement strand
CCCCGCTCGCCCCGCTCGCCCCGCTCGCCCCGCTCGCCCCGCTGCCGCCCAGCGCCCCGCGCTCCGTCTTGTGTTTCTTCGGGTGAAATGGAATGGTTTCTTTCTAGTTTATCTGTCACGAAATCATCCTTTTTCTGCATCTGTGAGACCGTGGGAGCGGCTGTTTTTCGCCCTTTGGTGTCTTGCGGCGAAAAGAGTTGCATTTGCGTAGCTGGGGGACAAGAAATCCCGAGTCCTGCCACCAAACGGACCTCGAGAACGCGAAAGTTTTCCTTTTCTTTGTAAATTAAAAATTATCCTTTAAAGTTAACGTGAGTCAGAAAACTCAGTATTACTCTTCCGAGGGTCCTTTTTACATTAGATAAGAAAGCAAGCAGAACCTCATTCTTCAAAATAAACCGGTTTCAAAGAGAGTGAGGTAGCACAAAGCGGTGCTGTCGCTTCTCCGAGGTTTATACCTCTGGCTTCTGTGAAACACTCAATCAGGGATATTTTTTTCCTGTACTTCCAAACATAAAATTTCCAGACTTTCCACACTTCTATGCATGAAGTATTAGACAGCATATACTTTATCCCCCTCCTAATGGGCTACTTTCTCTGAAACATTTTCCTATTGCTAACATAGCAAAAGGCTCTCTAATACCAGTGGAATAATTTGGGACATGAACAGCAAAGATTAAAAAGTTTGTGTTAGACCACAGAGCTTCATGCAAGTCTCTGGCACACAGAAACAGACCACACTCTAAATAAAGCAGTCAGTACTAAATCTGTAAAATCTGTTCATATGACTCACTAACATGGGGAAAAAAATTGACACAGCTTGAGTCTGCAAGAGATGTGAAAGCACCGTTCCACTCATATTTTGCTCTGAAGTTTGCTCACTGCTCTTATTCCACGTTAATAGATCATGTCACAGCTGTTTCTGTACATAAAAGCTTCAGCTGCAGCTCAAAGTGATGCAAAGCTCTTTACCCACAATGTGGTGACTACCCTATTAGCACATACACATTCTAACCAGCTACAACTTTGTGTATGGTTTTGTGTCTCTGTCAGGATTCCCTAATTTGTTTACCTTGAAGTTTAATGGTCATCACTAGTTTAGCACTTTCAGATTGCTGCATTTGTACCTCATGTGAACAAACTGCACTTGTATAGTTAAGGTATGATGCTGACCATTTATGATCAACTTCCCTGTTTCAACAAAATGAAAAATCTGTGAGTGGAAAAATACCACCTCACTCCTCTATTTCATTCCACTAGAGGACAGTAAAATGAACCTCTAGAACATTTTGGAAGACTCTGCATCTTCAGTTAATTCACAAAGTCCGATTCAAAAAAACTTCATTTGGGCACTTTGACATTTTCTTGTTTAATTTTGGTGAAAAAGACTTTAGGAAAATAAACACATTTTTCTCCCACTTATGTTTTCTCTCTAACTCCTGCTTGACATCGAGGTCCCCTAGCTGAGGAATTATGATGTTATGATGAGGCAGAGAGTGCCAATAAGATTTCAAATTCAATCTGAAAAAAAATCTGAATTTGGCAAATTCAGCAAGTCTGGATCTGGGTTTTCAAACCATGCTGGGAGTGGGATGGCTTATAGAGCAAGGTTCCCTGGAAATTTTACGAAGGCAAGAGAATTTGACCGTATGACATTTACTCCACGTAGTAACAGGGGGCATAAAGGACTGAAGAGTGAAATTGTTGACATCCCCTAAAGTTTCCTGCAATCAGGTGGATGACTGTATGTCTGCTCCATCCTATCTAGGTCTGGTAGAATCCTTGATGTCCTTTAAAAACCAAACTTGTTACAGTGGCTAAGCAAGAAGGCTTTTATACTCACCAACTCTTCAGTCGCCAATACCAATGCCTGTACTGGGACAGAAGCCTTTCTACCTCCCCCATTCTCTGCAAACTTTATTTTACAAGAGTAATAATGCATCACAACAGCAAACTTCCCTCCAGCCTATAACTTAATATTACCAAGACTGTTTTCCTAATACACACATAGCTGGCACACAGCTGTATGCCTAAATCCTGTATAGCAGCGACAACCACATCACCAACCACCTCCAGAGGAAAAGCTTCTCAGTATGTGCCACAGCAACACTGCATCACATTGCTGTAGTCCTTGTCTCACTCTTTGACTCTATCATTCTTTATCAAATGTTAAATTGAGCAACTTGAGGCTGAATCTTGTAATTATTTTAAGGGCTCCTACTTACTTGATTTTCCTCTTCTGTGTTTATTCCATTATTCCTTTTCCTTATTTTATAATCTCATGACCATTTCATATACAAGCAGTCAAGTCATTTTTATTAGGGGAAGGATGCAGAACTCTAAGAGAATAATTGAGGCCTACAAGGAGATATGAATCCAGCATCACCTCGTTGAGTAGTAAATACACAAAAACTGTGGTTCATGGTTCACCCACCTCCCCAAAACCTGCTGTTCCTTGTGTGATTAGTAGCATGAAAACCTGAAGTTGTGCACCAGAGATCATCACTCCAGTCATGGTCAAGCTTATTTAAGATACATGGAAGAAGTACCTATTTCCCTGCAATGTAGGCATAAAAAAGAACAGATTGGGAGGATTCTTACTTGGAAAGATCCTCCCTCCCTCTTATGTATTTACCATCACAATTACAGCCAGCTTTGCTACCTCACCTTAGAAGAGGTGAAATCAAGAACAGGATCTCAATCGTATTCCAGGCTGTTGGTCTGTGCGTGCACTGTCAGTATGGACAGAGATCTCTGGTAGACTAAAAAAATCTGCCAGAAAATCCTACAGAACAATTTTTTTTTTTTGCAGGTGCTATCAATTTGAGCCATCTTGGACTGCAAGAGTTCAGATCTAAAAGCCCCTTGGAGCACTTCCCAGTCAGCATGAAAAGTACAGATTATTATATCCAACAAATGCCTACTAACTTGCAAAAATATATAGTAATCCAAACCAAACTTAGTGCCTGCTAGTCAGCTAACAAAACTGCAAAATCAGGGTAGCTTTTCAATTATTGCATGTCCCTTTTGTGATATTTGACCTGGCTCTAGGGTGTGTTTGGGAAAACACAATAAAGACGCTCTCACACCTGCCAGGTTCAGCAGAAAGGAGGGAAAAGACTTTTATTATTTACATATTTCACGTTTTATACCTTTCTCAACTGCACAAGGGATTGGAGGAGATGTCACTTCCTTCTCAATCCCACTGGAGAAAAAATGCTCATCAAAGTTTTCTTATCACAAAAGGAATGAAAAACAGAAAATACTGTTAAGTAAACATTGGCTATTATTTACATGAAACTGTGTGAAAGAATCTGACTCCAAGGTTAAAAACAGAAGGCTTAGCAAAAACCAGCCCAACACTAGGGGACAAAGCCGAGTGGCCACCATAGGTGACATTATAAGTCCTAGGAAGAGCCCCTTACAAAGGTCCAGTGTTCAGTCGTTTGTACTCATACTGAGGATAATTCTTGAACTCCTTCTCCTATTCCTCCCCTTCCTTATGACTTTCCCCATGAACACCTAACTGCACTGCATTTCGCATTACCACAACTTTCCCAAACATGTAAAGCCCATCTCTGTTTTGGAGATAGGAGAACTGAGAGTCATTCACAATTCTGAAAAATACAATTGCTTGAATCCTCCAATTTTAGTTTGATTCATGTTTTCTACCCTTCTCCTGCTGAGGCTCAGCTATAGGTGTTAACTCTCAACATTTCCTGTCAGCAGAAAAGCAGTTCAGAGATGATTCATCTAACTTCATATGGAAAAAAACCTGAACCAAAACCTGCTCGAAATGTAATTAATTTGTCTGCTCATTTTAACTTCTAATTTGCCACAAAACTCAGCTCCCTCCCATACACACACACAGGCAAGGCCAAGATGTCAGTGTGCAGGTGGGATCAGGATCAGGCCCAGAGAGGGGCTCTCAGCTCAGCTCCAGCTCTGGGCAGTGGATACTTCCCTGCTGCAGTGGGACCATGGCTGGGCAGGGCTGTGGGGAACTTGAGACTGGCCCTATTTCTGTGTTGCTGGGATAGGGGCTGATGGCTCCAGCGGGGCTGGAATGGGATCCTGGGACAAGGACAGGGTTGGGGAAGCCCCAGGAAATGCTGAGCAGGGACAGGCAGGGGTTGTGGTGCCCTGACAGGACCCTTCCTTGGTGAAGCAGGGACTGTAGAAGGCTCTCAAAGCTACTGCTTCAGCAGCTCTCTAGATGCAGACAACAGGGAACACTTTTGGCCCAGTTGCATGCAGCAGTTTGATTACAGTCCCAGTGGACAGAGAAGTAGTTTTCAGTTATAACAAAACTCTACTGCCACGTGCACTTATGGTAGACATTGTGTAGTCACCAGATTTAGGGAATCTGACTCCAAGGTTAAAAACATGGTTCCCAGGATTAGGGAACCTGCCACCCTCAGTTCCTGCCACCTCAGTTTGGTGATTCCCAACTCTTTTGCCATCAAACACATAAAAATATGGGAATGGCTTGGCTGACCTTTTACAGGGCCCAGCGTGGTCAGCTGGATCTGAAACACCCTTTCAGCTTCACTTCAGCACCCTCACAAGGAAACATTTCAAGAGGTTTTGGGTTAAGAGCAGCCAGCTTCAGTTTCCAAAATGTCCTTCTAAGATAATAGCATTTCCATCCCATCCAACAGTCACAAAACCCAAGGAGGGCAGTAGAAGGAGCTGTTTGTTCCACCTTTCAGCTGCTGGCTGGGTAAAATCCTGACCCAGTTTTGCTTTAGGTGGCAATGTACAAGTCTCCCTACTAACTCCTGGTGGAAACTTGCATCTTTTCCCATCCCACCCTGACCATGACACTCACATCACTTAGGCAGTTTCATTTTCTCTAAGGCAGCTGGTCTTAAACTTCTGGCTGACTGCAGCCCTTGGGGTTCACCTGCATTGGGGCATTGGTGCCCACCCCGGTCAAGCAGAGAACAATTGTCTTTTCTTGCTGTGAGCAGCTAAGCATGTTAGCTTTCTCTCATTAATCAAGACACTTAAAAGCTATGTTTTGGGCCTGTTTTACCTCTTGAGTTCTGTGGCACAGAATTTGGGGAAAGACCTGCTTGCAGAAGAGCATTCACTGCATTTAGGCACCTCTGCAGCCTCCATGGAAAGATTCTGCATTACCATCTTTGTTCCTCTTTCACTAACCAACAGTTTGGACTCTTCTCACTTCTCTTCCACCATCAGTGACCCACGATGCCCAAATACAACCTGCAACCCCTCCACTTTCTGCAGAGAAGCCAGGAAGATGAGCTGCTGCCTCATAAAAACAAGCTTATAATGGCTCAGAATAGGTGGAGAAGAATCTTTGAGTGAGAGGAGATTGCCCCTCTCCTGTCCTTGTGTTGCTGGAGGGTGGGGATTGAAGATGACGTTCCCTGCACTTTTCCTAGAGGACGCTGGGATGCAGAGTCGGCAAAGGAAAGAAGCAGTTTGGCACAGATGTCCAGCACCTGAAATGCTGCCCTGAACTAAGAGCAAAAATAGCTGCTGGTATCACTGCACCTGTGAAAACAGGGGAAATAAGTGAATTTGGGCAACAGGTGTCTTCAGAGAAGAGCTAGAGGAGGAGGAATACCTCTGGCGGGTTGTTTTGCCACCTTGTTTTTCAGCATATGTAAGGTTTGTTATGTAAAGTGCTTAGTTTTGGGATCCTGAATACATCTGTGTCTCTTGTTCCTTTTCCACTAGACTCCTCTGGCAGTTTTGAACTGATGAACAGATTCTAAGATGTTTTTAGAAATTACCTGCATGAAACAATATTCTTGCCTTATTGCTGACATCTGTTCAAATGAAAATCCCTATGACAGCTGTCTGATCACTTCCATATTAATAATTAAAAAAAAAAAAAAAAGACATTCTGTTCCAAAAGCCTGACAAGGGGAAGATTCTTGTTGGCTTACAGAAACCTTTTCTTTTTCAAGAAATATAAAGAAAAGAATGCTGTGGCATTGACAGCTGAATTAGTACTCCTCACATCAAGCTCTTTAGAGTCAGAAGTATGATACATCCTTAGATAAGGGAAAGTCTCAAACACTAGTCTTGAAAAGGTCTAGAACAAGGGAATATAAAATCATGACCTCATCAGTATTATAAAAGCTGTTCCAGGTCAGAGGGTTGCTTCAGGGAGCAATCATTTGTCTGAAACTAAGGCCACCTACATTCACTGTTTGTTTCTGCCCAGGAGGCAATGAGCAAACCATTGGCTTCCTCCCTACCTCTGTGTCCCTGCATATCAGGTGAGAACAGCTACCTCCAAAGTTAAGTGAAATTGCTTGCAGAACAGGAAGGAAGTGAGTTGTCTGTAGATTCATGTCAATAATCAGAGGTCCTAGATTCAAACTGATGTGACTTTTGAGTATACATCAGGAAATGCATCAGCCACCACGTGCTTCCCGAAATACAAGAGGTGGTGAGAAGTAGGGAGTCCGATTATCAATGCCTACTTGCAAACTACTCTGCTATGGAGGAAAAGATTCCTACTGAGGAGCAGATGTTAGGGAAGAGACTACTGTTTTCTAGGCTCCCTCCTGACCACTCCCTGTGGGAAGACCTGCCTACAGAATGGCTGAAGAAGGAAATGTTTCAGGTGCAATGCTTGGTGTGCACTAAAGCGAAAGGAAGAAGGATGTTCATCTTCAGACATCACTGTAAAGAGGCACAAAGTCCAGCAGCATATTTGCTTTTTGAGACCCAGTACAGCTCCCTGACTGCACCATGTTCAAGTAAGGGCTGACAGTAAGAGAATGTATTCACCCTTTCTGCCCAGTTCCAGTTCTCCAAATCTGCACAGCTGCTTCAAGTGTGAAAATATTTTTCTAGAGTTATACCAGCTCACTACAAAATGTTGTCATCTGATCTGAACAATCACTAGATGTCTGATGTGCTGCAAATATAAAATAATACCCAGCCTAGAGGGGAGCCCTAGGATACTACGAGAGATATTAGTCAAAACCTGATCTCGATACCAAGAATACAATTTGTCCTTGAAGGCAGAGTTCACAAACACTCTTCAAAGCAGGTTTGTCAAATACAGAGATTTGATTCATGATGGACATAAAGGCCATCCCAACAGCCAAATATCTCTGGCTGAATACTGAGTTCAGTATGGATGCAAGCAGTGGTACCTGTATGACAAATATTTGGGAGGTACAGAAGGCCACACACACTGCATGCTCATAGCCAGATGCCCATTTCTCTTCGGATCTAGATGAGATCCATCACTCTTGTTCAAATGTTCTGTAGTTCAGAAGTGTTCCCAAGCCTTGCTGAAATCTTACTCTCATCCACGTTGTAAAACCACCGTCCACATCCCTCTTCAGCTGTGAGCAGCACACCAGGAAGTTTTCAGCAGCACAGAAGCACAGATATTCTGGTTTTCATTTTCTTCCCCAGGAGCTAACACATCACATCCAGGGCTTTTCTCCTTCCTTTCACTATAATACAGGTACTGAAGTAGACCGTGACATGCATCCCTCTCTAGCTTATCCTAGGAGCCACACATGTACCCTGTAAAGTTTGTCATCTTCGTGTCGTTCCTCATATACATCCTCAGAGTACTAGGAAACACCTCTGACCCTCCAGCATCCTGGTGTTCTTCCCCACCAATGCCTCAAAACAGGGAGTTAGGGTGGAAAGCTGGATCTAGAATATGTGCTCAAAGAGAGAATGGAATGAGTGTTAAAAGGGCCCCACTGACGATATTTCAAGGAACAAGCGTAAGCCAGAAGACTCTGTATGAACATGGGAATGATCTGACAGCTTGCTCCAGGGTTGTCCTCTGGAGCATTCCTCCCAAGCCACATGGATGTGTCCTCTAATCAAGAATGGGATGGAGAGAGTGAATAGGAGAACTCACATGGTGAGGACACAGGCCACAAAACAACCTGAGAAAAGCTATCTTAACAGCTTAAATTAAACATGTAGCCACGTGTAGCTTGTGAGGAAGTAAAGAGGAGTTTCCCTTCCACACAAGCACCTCCTCTGCACTGTACTTGCATGGCCTGCCTGTGACCTTGCTGTAAGCATGAGTCAGGTCCTTGGTAACCTAATTCTTCCCTGCTGCAACTTAGGGTTTCCATTTCCCCAGAGCTCCAAATGCCATGAAGATCAAAGGAAAAGCTGTTGTTAAGATTTTTTTTACAGAATATTCCTAGAAAATCTTTTTTTTTTTTTTTTTTTCCCCTAATTTCAGAGAAGAATCTCCTCATCTTAAGCAATTTCCATCTGCCTGCAAAGCAACTTCTGGCAGTGAGAAGCAAAGTGTAAGTTAGAATCTGTTGTGCAGAGGCTTCAGTGACAATAGGGTTTATTTTGACTCTATTCAACCTGGGGAGATATAAACAGCTTTACTCCTCTCTATAGAACTTGTCCTAGACCCAGTCAGCTAGACTCAAAACCAGGACCCTCCTTACTGTTGGTGTATGGGGTGGGTTAGGAAAAAAAAAAAAAAAAACAGATGAGGTGGATATTTTCTTTTTTTGGTTTGTTTTCTTACCTTGGTTTTGGGCTGGGCTCTTTTATTATTTTTGATGGTTTTTATTACTGGACTGATAAAAAAGAGGCACTACGTGATCTTTTCAAGGGCTGCATTTCACCAGACACTACCAGAGGAGTTTACTACACTTCCAAGCCTTCGTACCTCTAAAAACAATGCCATTCTTGAAAAGCATTTTTCGAAAATGCATGTGTTTGCAAACCACAGGGTCACATAGCCATGCCCTGCACTTACGGCTTCGGCTAATCATGCAGGGAGTATCTGCAGGTGCAGGGAAGAGCATTCTCTCCCAGGCTTCCCTTCCTCCCTCCCACGTCCTGATAATCTGTTCACGAGGGTGCAGGAAGTGAGCTGAATACAGGCAAGCCAAGACTACCTGCTGACCATCCCTGTAGTCTGAACTTGCTTCAGGGACAGTGGGCAGCTGAGTGCTCAGGCACAGCACACATCTGAACTAGGAGAAACACTAAGCTCCTGTCCCCTTCCTGTCCCATCTCTGCAGCTGGCCAGCTTCCCCTCTTTGGGAAGCACTGAACTCACAGGAGGGAGAACTTTCTCATGCCAGATCTCCCATTAACAGATTCAGTTCCGTGTTTGAAGATATCCTCAATTCCTTCATGAGACTATCACTCCCTCTTTAAAAATTTCCCTTCAAAGAGTTTTATATTACTGACAGCTCTTCGTTCTGATCAGGTCCCAGCAATGTGTAATAAATAAGTCTTGAGGCCCTTGCACCAAGTAATATTACTTCTAACAAAGATATGAAAAGATTTATCTGGCTTTTAGTAAGGAAGAATTTTCCTTTCTTCTTCTGTCTAAAAACACTGGCAGAAGGTCAAAACGGTTCTGATTATATTTTCCAGGCCTTGTGGTTGCCAAGAGGAATCACCTTGTGGCCACTGTATTTTGAGAATGGAAGACATGACCTGGAAATAAAAGTCCTGGCTTCACAAAAATAATAACGATTTGAATTTGTTTTGCTTTGTTTTTGTTTTCAGTTCAGATTCAGCCATCTTTAACCGAATCTTAGTCTCCTTGGGCCTAGAAGAAATGATTGGAACTTGGATAACGTGCTTTCTTTGCATTCCCAAGTGCAGCTCTGTAAAACCATATGTTCTTTTGTACATGTCTGGCTTGTACATGTGCTCTGCTAATACTGGAAATGAGACTAACAAATTGTCATTCACAAGAATGAGGGAGGACCATGTGCTGCAAACATCTTAGTGCAGCATCACCAAACCCATGGACTTTCTTTCCCTGATCCCACACAGCTATCGTAAGGATCACTCGGTGAAAGGAATACATTAGCTGAAAATAGGCAGAAGAGGATACTTCTTTACACCATGAATAACTGTGAACTTCTGGACTTTCTGTCCCAGGAGACAACAGAGGCAGCTGGTGCCAGCAGGGTCAAAATGTACCTGAAAAATCCACAGGCGAGAAGGGCCTGTTATGGGAGGGGACAGGCAGGGATGCACCACTGCCACACGCAGTCTTCCACAACAGCATCTCCTGCTCACACTGCGGGACCGCAAGGGCTGGTGTAAGGGACCATCTCTGGCCCAGAGCAGTGCCTGTAGGACAGGATATTTGAAATCGGAACATAAACCTAGCACACCTGTGGGACATCGAACGAGGCAGGAAAGGGATAAAGAATTGCTATCTATAATCTGTCACATATTACAGAGCAGGTGCCTGGAAGAGATGGACTGAACCAGCTTTTGGAGTGACTTTCTTCTCCTGGCTCTAGAGGGAGCTTCAGAATGTGAATAAACTGACTGCATATGAACCTCTAAAGAGGGCTGAAATTAGGTGACATGCATCTCTATCTGAACTTCAAGGTAACAGTTTTTAACTTTTCCTAGACTTCTTTAGGCCATTGTATCTCTGTCATGTTTCTATTATGCCAGATGGGAGGGTTAGTCAATGTAATGACAGCAGCTTTTGAGGTTCCTAGGCAATCTCAGCCAGAATTTGACAAAGCAGTCAAGGTTTCAGAGACACTGACTTCTTGAAAGTTTCACAAAAGTAAACAGTTTTTGTAGGTGAGAAGAATCCAGACTCTTTTCTTTCAAGAGAAATACTGCTTTGTGGACTCAGCTGTCAAGAAGTCCACTGGAAAAAAGGCACAAGAAACCAGGCTACCTAATTTCTACTTTTTACCAACCTATTAGGTTTCTTCGCAGTTCTGGAAATACGTTAACAATTCTCTGTTGTCTCTAGTCCTAGAGGGAACAGGTAGCCAGACCTGCTCGTTGTGGTGCTGCTGCTGCCACTGCTAAGGTGGTGAGCAGAGAGAAGTCCTCCAGCAGCACTGGTCTCAGCAGAACCTGCGTGTGGCTGCACTGGGTTACGTGGGCTGTGCCACAGCTGAGGCTGAAGGCTTATGGGCTAAGTGGGGAGCTGCGTCTTTGTGCGTCAGAGACAGAGTCTTATGCCACACAGCCTGCACTGAAACATGTAATTAATGCTGGCAAACGGCAGCGTACGCTGGGCTGTTTAAATACATTGCAGAAATCCATTCTCCACGTCCAAATAAATACTTGATCGCTGCAAACACTGCTAACAGTGTTTTGACAAGGCAATTCAGGATGGTATTTTTGTTACATGAATGCTTGCTCACAAAGCAGGCACAGTCAGTGCGCTTGACTAATTTTCTGCTTAAATGGAGCTAACGAGGTGTTCTCATCCCATGGGCTTTCCTGTTCCCCCCCGCTGCTCTGCTCTTTGCAGCTTTCTTCAAACCCAGCTGACGTCCCACGTACACCAGTGACCAGAGGCCAGAGCAGCCTGTCTCATTCTGGAACGCTTTCAAAAATTTTATTTGGATCTACTGGTAAGGTTACCAAAAGCTGATGCAGCCCTTTTTGTTCCAATTTGCTTTCTTTGTCTTAGTTTTGACCTATTTCAGTTTCTACTGATTCTGAATTAATATCTTGCTGTGAAAAGTTAAAATTTGTTTTTGATTCAATTGAAAAAGAAAATAAAAGAAAAAAGACAGCTTTTAGCTCCAGCACCCAGCAGTTAAGGTTGAAAGTACCAAGCATGGCAGAAATCTCCTGTTAAAAAAGATCATATATAAGTATAAATTTACTCAAATCTTCTCAGTTATTTGATCAAAACAATGTTAATAAGGGAAGAGTATATTTGAAACTCCAATTTCAAATGTTACGCATTTATATTTAAATATTATATTACAGTGGCTGCAAACAACTTGAGATCAAACACTTCTGCCATATATCCCTTCTGCTGGAGCGACCAGGACAATAAAGACCAGTCCTTTCTGCCAAAATCCCTGGAAAGGAAGAGAGCTGAGGCAATAAAACATCCTTCCTTCCCTTTTCTGGTCACCTGCTCCCACAAAATGCCCTCAGGCATTTCAAGAGGATATGGCTAGATGGGAAAGGGTGGAGCAGAGGTACCATTTCTGGCCAGGTCATTGTGAAACACCTGCTGTGCCCCTTTCACCATCAAGCCCAAATGCTTCACAGGTCACCAACAAAGAGGCAGCAGACGGGTTGGGTGAAAGAGTTCGTCAGGCAGGATGGTCAGGCCTCCGCCAGCTTGCAGAACTGCCCAGTGAAGGTCAGACCTACCCCACTAGTCTGGAGATCCCTGATAAGCTAAGATTCACTCCAAGCAGGTTCCTGGGACCTACTTGGTGACCCAGCAGATGTACTTACATCTGGGCAAGTGCGCTTATGGCACTAAAAGCCTTTCAGTCCTTGGCAGGTGCTGAGAGAAGATGCTTTTCTCCCATCCAGCTCCCATTCCCACCTGCTCACCTTTACTGGAGCAAGTTTTTCTAATTATCAGTGAGAGAGAAGACCAGCACCCTCATCAGAGGGATGTTTGTGAGAGTGTCAGCAGGGACAAGAAAAGTTAGCAAAATGAACAGAGAGTGAAAAATAGAACAGATAGCAAAATGCTATGATAGGGCCACTCCCTAGGAAATAATGTTTCTTATTATAATACATGTCTCTTTTCTAAAATCACATTGACATCTGTAGCTCCTCATGTGAAGTCCATACTTTCTGGGTATTCACCTTATTATAGGGGTAGATTATGGGGAAACATTCTCTTCAATGGTGAAGGAGCTCAGGGATGATTCCAGTGAGAAACCATCCTCAGCTGAGACCAACATCTCATCTTGAGTGAAGTACAGATCTTTCAGTGGGCATGAAAGTCTGTGAGGGAATAGTCTAAGAAAAATTAATGGTCTCTTCTGCACCCTAATCAGGTCCTTGCCCACAGACTGAGCATTGCAGGCGTTTCTGACAATATTTTGCATCTGAGTATATTGAAAGACGAGAACTGGGAAAGGAAGGGGAGCATCCAAAAGTATGTTGTCATCTTAGGCTCATTCTAGACCCTTTTTTTTTCATTTTCTTTGTTATTTCACTTTTACTAAAGCTCGCTGTCCTAACAAGGACATATCTGCAGGCACAAATTCTAACGCAGATGCAGTTGCATGAAAAAAAGTGCCTTATTCTATTTGGGAGTGTGAGACAAGAACTCTCCATCAACTGCAAGCCCTTGCCAAGGCAGATGGGCTCCAATTCAAGCATATGCTTGCTAAAACAAAGGGAAGGGTTAAGCACAGTTTCCTTCAGTGTCAAAGCTCACCTTCCTGTTAACATGCAGTATGTACAAATTGTAACAGATCAGGACTGCATATTTAGGCATCTTCAAAATGATGTTTTCTCTTTTCACATCTGTGACAGGTTGAAATAACTCTTCCATGCTATTTATTTTTTCATTCCTGTTTCATCTCCTGTAGGTCCACCCCTGAAAAAACATTTGACATACTATTTCACACCTATTTTAACATAATTGAAAACCAAGCTGCCATTGAAATGAATAATCCCAGCCTTCTCCTCTCCCTGCCTGCTGCCTCTCAGTCTTGGCCCTTTTTAAGGTCAGCTCCAGCAACTGTGTGGCTAAGCATCTCACAAATTCAACAGGAAAGCCTCACCACTCAGTGACAGCTAGATAGCTTTCAGATTAGATAGGGCAGGGGAACTCTAGGGCAAAATCAGAGCTTCCCTGTCAACAAATAGTCCTGAAGAGTAGGAATCCACCAAATGAGAAAGTAGGTGTCCCATCTTCAAGCACAGCTGCTCAAAAGAAATGTCCCCAGCACTGCAGGCCCTGTGTCAATAAAGACACACGTCACTTTGGTCTACCACTTAGTGCTATCAAAAAAGTGATTTTTCCTGACCCCATCAAAAGAATCCTTCTTTGATTAAAACTGGCCCTGGTTCGGCATGGAAGGCAGCACCAGGAGTGGCACTTAGGCTGTTCCCCCCAACACCTTCATCACTTCTTCCCTCTGGTCACATCTGTATGGCACAACTGCCAGGCAACAGCAGGCAGCAACACAGGGGACCCAAATGATCCTTTCTTTCTGATTATTGATTGCTGGGCAGACGCTTTAGGAGAACAAGAGGGTTGTTTCTGAACCACTGTGGTGCCTATGGTTAAGAAACAGAGTAAAACCACAGCGTGATCACTCCTTTTGCAGCATGTTTTTTTGTACTGGGAAGGGGAAGGGATGGGAATTCAGAGCAATGGTCTTGCTGTGGGGCTGCTTCCCTTTCATGGATTGTCCCAAAGAGCTGGGATTTTAAAAGTACACCGGCCTTGAATGGAGTAGCTGGCTGGCTGAAAGCTCTGCCAGGTCTAGACGTGTAGTGGAGGGAAACTTAAGTCATCAAGCAATCGGCAGCTCCAGACAGAGTAAAGTCAGTTGCTATTTCAGGGAAAGGAAAGGCAACTGTTCCCTGCAGGGAATGTCTGCACTACCTCAGAGCCAGGAATAGGCTGCGATTTTAAAATTTTTTTTCACCCTACACTTCAGGAAAAGCGAACACACAATGTTCATTCGCAGGGGTCGTTTCCTGAACATGATGTGTGCTCACTGTCCCACAGGTCACTTTCCAGTGTGTCACATCCTTCTGCACAAGGGAGAACAGGAAATGGCAAACTCCCAGTGTGAGGCAAAGCGTTCCCATTGCAGCAATTGGTCCACAGGAGCTATAAATTGGTCTCCTCCAGAAACAGATCAAAATTTTTCTTCTGGGCAGGCGGCTGGAAACTGAAGGTAAGTCTGAACCAGTAATTTTTGGAGTCTCTCCGAGTTCTCTAATAGGAAAGTGTTTGCAGGTTTTGGACTAATGTATACCTTTATTGTTGGGGAGATTTTTCTCTAAGGGCAGGGGTTGGATTCTTTTTCCTTTGTCCTGGCATTAATCAGTATCAAAAGATATGCATCACTACATGGCCTATGCTATATATTGAATGATTGTTCTAATACTTCAGGGAGATAGTCACTGTTATTACTTGGGACAGTTCTCAGCAACTAAATCTTCAGAACAAATTGTTAAGAGGCTACAGGAACTGATACATTTAATGATAATCATATTGATCTGTTGTTAAGTTACTGGTGATATGCTCATTGTTCATTTCACTGCTGGTATCCATTTAGATTAGTGTTAGTCCTTGTGCTTCCAGCTTTATCTCTGATTATAGTGTAAAAATAATAGGACACTGCCTCCAGTTGCGAGAAGCACAATGTACTATGTGATTATTCAAATGACCCAATGTCACCAAGAGAGACTGGGGGCATTTTCTGAAGTGCATGGGGGACGTCTTAAAGAATCTGTGTGAGATGGATTAGGACAAGCAAGTAGAAGTGGGAAAGATTGCAGTGAGAATTACTTATGTAAACACTTCAGGATGGAAAGACTATTTATGGTACAAAGTTTTCTCCTTCTGAAACATGAAGATTCTGCAGAAAGAAGCCCCAAGGATCCTAACTACATAGTGTAACTTTGTGAGGGACCGGGCACCTCTAGTTCCCACAGCACAGAAGACTTAGAAGTGACAAGGTGCCTGCAGCAACAAATAGTTTTGCTTAGTTGGCTCAGTGACGGGGTCTTTCTGCTACAGAGACTCCTTTTGGCCATGAGGGCATTATGGACTGCAAACAGCTTCTCAGCTCTATGGCTGGACCTTGCTAGGTGCTGAGGCAGCGTAGCTGTGTGCACAATGCAGTGTTGTGAAGCACAGAAACTCTGCTTCCACCAGGCAATCAGCCACATCACTCCTGTTGACTCCCTTGCCTCAGGTTCCCTGTAAGCAGGGTTAAGAATGCTGGCTTCCTTTGTAAAGCATTTTGCAGGCCTAGAGCAACCTGAAAGTGTTTATTGGAACATTTCTTTCCGCCCTTGATACAAAGGACAGAGACAGCAAACAGAGACTGTCTAGCACAGAAACCCAGAAGATTCATCTTCTAGAAGGGAAGGCTGTCCTGCTATCTTGCTGGGGGAGGTTTTCCAGAGCCAGCAATTTTCAAGTCCTTTCTATTCACAGGCCTCTTTATTTCTCCAGTTTCCCTACCACCAAGGGGGTGCATGCTGAAAATGGGCCTGCTTTTCTAACGTGCTCTTCACAAACTTTTTAAACAAGGCCCGTAGGCCTCCCTGCCACTGTAACTGGGTTTCTATGACCACAGATTGGACTAAGCACCACACAACAATGGTTCCCATCTTTGTTCATACACTGACACCAGGTTGCAATAGGAAAAAATGCCGCAGGACCTTCAGTTACTTAAGCTTAAAGAAAGGAAGGATGTTCACAATACCCATCCAAGGCATCAATAAGCTCACCTCCTATATGGAAAAGACAGATGTAGATTCCACTCTGCAGCTTCCCTCTGTCCTCCTTTAATGGGAAATAACCCTAAATAAAAACCTGGGATGGTGGCTTTCACCTCCTTGGAATCTGACCTTTCTTGTGAAAGATGTCCTTCTATATTGCAGATGCTCTGAATCCCAGACAACACATTAGTTCCGGCAGCATTACTCTTCTGGGCTTTGAATCACCTAATCTCAGGGGAATTTCTGTCCCCAGGGTTTGAAAAGACATTTTGTGTCTTCACAGAGATGATGGTGGCAGCACCTCTGACCCCAGCCCTTAGGATATTTTAGTCTTTGCAGGGATTAAGAAAAATACTTTAAGTTTCTCTGTCTGAAAGTTACAATGGAATATGCAATTAAATGAACATGTGCATATGGGTCTGTGTGTGTACATGAGTGTGCATGTGTGTGCAGAAGGAAAACCCTTCTTGTAGCGGCATGAAGCAACAAAAATTTGGCTGCATGCCATCCCTGAAATGGTGGTCCAGGATGAGCATGTCTCATGGGAGTTTTTTGATATAAATCTCAACCTAGATTTTTCTTTTTCTGGACAGAAGCCATGGAAAGAAGCAGTGCTGCCTTTCTGCCCACACCAGACCCCACACACCACTTCCACGTGGCCCTGCTGGATCAGAGACGGAGGCTGCGTGGCCAAATCGCTCACCTGCACAAGGCAGCTCGTAAACTCAACAAGCTCCGCAAAAGGTCCCTGATTGCCAATGTCGGCGGGAGCACCCTGACAGCTGCAGGAGCAGTCACAGCCATCCTGGGGCTGTCCCTGAGCCCGGCAACGCTGGGAGCCTCTCTCCTGGCGTCAGCTGTGGGTCTGGGCCTGGCCACGGCTGGGGGGGCTGTCAGCATTACTTCCGACCTCTCCTTAGTGCTCTGCAATTCCCGAGAGGTGAGGAAGGTGCAGGAAATTGCAATGACTTGTCGGAAGCAGATGAGGGAAATACTCGGCTGCCTGGAGTTCCTTCGCCGGGGGCAGGGCCCAGGCGACCCTACACTGCGCCAGTCAGAGAAGAGGGCATCCATCTCGCTCTACAACTCCGTCTGCTTCATGGTCTTCTGCGGCTCCCACAGCTTCCTCGTGCCAGAATACACAAAGGAGGTCACAAAAGTAAGCCAGGCTGTGCTGAAGGCCAAGATCCAGAAGCTGGCTGACAACCTCGAGACCTGCACCAGGGCAATGGATGAAGTCTGTGATCTTCTTGAGTCCAGAACAGAGCTTTCCCCATGTACAAGGAGACTCAGCTTGGGTGCTAAAACCACTGCTGAGATCCTGAGACCATCCAGCTGAGGCAGTGTTTGGCCCATATCAAAACTGGGTTTGGAGACATTACATTATTAACTGTGACCATTAGCACTGCTACCTGTTGTTTTACAATTCACAGTGCTGATGCCGTGAGGTGGATGTTCCTCAGGCCTGTGTTTCCCCAGCCATCTCCACTGCTCTGCTTCCCCAAGGCAGCAAAAAGAAGTTCGTCGGGAGGCTGATGAAATACCTGATGCTGACTGAACCTGGTTTGTAAACAACTTATGAATCTGTGTGTGGTACAAGGGCTGGAGTACCCTAAAAAAACCAGCAGCTGCCAATTTCCAGTAGAGTACAGTCCCATTACCAAGGTACATCTGGAAAGGTTGTAGAAAGAAGCAGCTCCAGATATGACAGACTGTATGGATAATTCACCATCCCAGGATGAAATAGCAGGGCCAGAACTTATCCCTTTTGAAGAAACCTCTCCAGACTGAGAACTGTGATGTTTGTATTCTATTTATTTACATAGAATGATTTTAAGGTTGTGATACTGTATTTAAGAATGTATCTGTATTTTTTTAAAGGAGGCCTCTGTTCCAAAGGAAAGCA
This sequence comes from Platysteira castanea, assembly GCA_013397175.1. Classification (NCBI taxonomy): domain Eukaryota; kingdom Metazoa; phylum Chordata; class Aves; order Passeriformes; genus Platysteira; species Platysteira castanea. The sequence goes on along the minus strand of VYXC01001700.1, from coordinate 145,862 downwards.
GTTGGTTTTTAGAGTAAAAGCAAGTCTGTGGCATGTGAGAGCAAGTTACCTGTTATTTTGCTGTGAGGGAGGGCAGGTCCCTGTAGGAAAAAGAAAGCATGACCTGAATGCTGGTAGTTACAAAATAGGTGAAACACAGTCAGACAGTGACAATAGACCTTAGGAGCCAAAACAGAGAGAAGAAGAGTGACCCTGGGACCAGAGTCTGCCTCAGGGCAGTGGTGGAAGGAAGCAGTTATATCTCTTGCAGCAGGAAGGGAAGGGTAGGTTGGTGTTACTGGTCTGAGCTGGAGCCCGACTGTGACGGGAGCACACCTGAGAGGTGGAGGTGCCACTCTCCACGCAGTCAAGCAGCCTGTGAGACCCACAGTGGATCATCTGTGAGATGGGAGGCAGCGCTCATGGGGAGCTACACATTCTCCTAGCAACGCTTCCCAGGGAAGGCTTCATACCAGTGAAATGTATGAGGGTACTAATATTCAAGAGAGGAGTAGGATGATTCAGTGGCAGAGCCTCTAAAAAGCAGGAGCAAGGACCGGGACCGTGTTTTAAGTGCCTGTTCTGCTAAATATGCCCTTTGTGATTTTTGACCCATCAGTACCTCAGTTCCCTGTCTAAAAATGGGGATAGTAGCACTTCCCTACCTCACAAGGATGTTTCTGGGACAAACACTGAAAAGTGCTCAAGTATGGTGATGATGGGGATCATGTCAGTACCTGAAAGAGGTACAAGGAAGAGACCCTGAAACTAGCTTGAAGCAACTAGAAGAGTTAATGCAGAGGTAACTCCCTCCACAAGCATGCCCCAGTGGATAAGGGAAACTTCCCCACACAGGAACAAATCCAAATGATGAGAAAAACCTATTCTGCAATTCTGTAACACCAACCAAATTCTTAGGAGGGGCAACACTCCATGTCACACAGCTTGAATCCTTGTCCTTTTTGTCTCTTCTTCTCATGATATCAGCATTTGTTTTAACATGCTGTAGGAAGAATTTTATTCTGGTTCCTCAGAGCGTGACTCAAATGCTTGTGATACCCATGCCTGTTTGCCAGAAATGAACAAATACACTGCTGATTCGAATAAATGAATATGAAGCACTTTTGTGTCAGTGTCTCTCTGCACACCTGGATGTGACGTGCTGTACACACTGTCCATCTCATCTCATCTCATCTCATCTCATCTCATCTCATCTCATCTCATCTCATCTCATCTCATCTCATCATGCATCCCTTATGAAACAGCTGACATTATAGCTGCACTAAAATTCATCTGCTGGGGATGCTTTCACCCTGTCCCTGCTAAGGAAGACTGGGCTGTAACATGCAATAGAGCTAGGAGCATATTTGTTTAAAAGCTAAGTTTAAAAGCCCTGGAGTGAAAATTTCTAAATCCAATATAATCTGCAGTGTCCTGTGTCGAAAAGCACAAAAAAAAAATTACTATTTAGAAGCCTATATTTATTTAGAAATATTACTATTTAGAAGCCTATATCATGCATAAATGCTCCCAACAGCAGTTTAAGGCAGGAGAAAACTTTCATTCAAATACATCAACTGACAATAGGGAATTACACAAATTTGAACTTCACCAGAATAGAATAGCTCCACCCTGCTCCCCACTAAAACAGCACCGTATTATTTGGGCAATGAGTTCAACAAAGAATCACAAGCAGTGGCTTCCTGTCACATCCCTGACTCCATTTCCTGAGGCATCCCAGTGACCCTTACAGGGGTTCATGTCTACGTGCTGGCCAGGCTCAACCTTTAGCACTAATGATATATAGCAAGCCCAAGGCTCAGACTGCTGTAATTTTTGAAACATATGGTCACTACCAGCATCTGCACAGGGTGATTTGGGTTGTTTTTTTTTTTTTGTTTCAATTTATCATTGCTCCTGAGCACAGTGGGATGCAGCAATTTCATTTCTACTCCTGCCCTGAATTGTTTCAGGTTTCCTCTTCTTTCCCTGTCACGCAGAGAGTTTGTTCGTATTTCCTCTCACTTTCCTCATTGTTCTGGGAGCAGAGGAAATGCCACGCTTGGAATCCAGTGACAGATGCTGAAGTACCCCAGCATTTCCACTGAGAGCATGCCCAGACAGCCTTCCCAGAGAAAGGGAAGTCTGCTCAGAAATGCAGTCGTGAGTTCCATTTTGGATCCAGCTCTGCTGTCCTTTTCAAGCCCGAACATCTAACCCTAACATATTGTATATATTAGCCTTCTTTTCCCTGAAACAAAGGAAGTTCACCTAGCTGCAAGGTTAACCTGCTGCAATCAGCATCGGGTCTACAGATCAGAGATGTTACATCCAGACCAGATGGAAATCAATGACTCAGGAACTTCCATCATGATGATATTTTGACACTGCACTCCCTCAATGGTCATTAAATGATTAAATGCATATCTATTTTCACCTCTCATCAAACACTTGTAGGCCTGTGTCACAACAGCAGCAATTGAGGGAGCTGGGAGAGTGTTTGGCATCTATTCTCACCCTGTACTCTCTCATTTCATGATGTGAGTTGCCACAGTTCAGTTTATTTCGTATTTCTGGCACTTCAAAAATTCATACTAGCAATTACCATAAACAGGAAAACAACGTGGGACAATGACAGCTCTTCTCTGTCTTCCCATCACTAGTGCTTCAAAATGTTTCACACCAGCACTTCCGAAGCAGTTAATTTGTTCTTTATATCCATTATGTATGTAAGTTCGTACATATTCTTGTCTTTCCATGCCTGGCCTGCTCAATTTGCCCGTTCTTCCCCAGCTGTAGGAGGTACGAACTGGGAACAGCATCACGCGCTGCCTAAGCAGTGCAGTGCTGAGCTGAGCTGCAGGCCTGAGGCTTAGGCGCTCGGGGGTCACTGCCGGGCGGGCAGGCGGGCAAGCTTTCCCACAGCCAGTTCAGGGTGCCCTTGTCCCAGGACAGGCGGCTGTAGATCCGCAACTCCCCCGTCCCTGGGCACCCCTCGGAGCTGAGGGAAAACACACCCGCTCCGCCTGGCTCCTTCTCCGGAACTACAAATCCCATCGCACCGCGAGGAGGACTACAGCTCCCAGAGTGCTCAGCGCTGCAGCGGGAGGGGACGGGCCAAGATGGCGGCAGGAGGGGAGGAAGGGTCGGTGGCGGCGCCGGAGCAGGAGCCGGCGGTGGAGGAGCCACGGACTTTCAAGGACTTGGTGAGGCTGGGCTAGAGCCGGTTCTCCTCCCGGTGCTCGCTGCCCTGTCCCGCAGATCAGGCCGCGGGAGCTCCTCGCCAGCCCCGTGTGCGCGCGGGGCAGACACGTGCGGCGCTCCGCGGGCGGCGGTGCCGGACCCGGGCAGGAGCTGTGGGCACTCGGGCGCTGCCCCGCTGGGCTTGGCACTGCTGCTCCCCTCGCCGCTCCGCAGCCGGCCGCCGCTATCTTCAGTTGTGTTAACTTGCCATGGCGTTTTCCATGGTCATGGGACACCCCCTGAGGTGAAGAGACAGCTGTGTGTGGGGAGGGAAGTTCCTTGTGTAAGCTAGGGTAAAACGGACTATATTCTTCCTGATAACAGTCATCTCTAACGCATGATTTCGAACAAATCCGATGAAATTACTGATGGAAGTGGGCATCACTGTGAGCAGCCTGCCCTTTCAGAGAGTTCAGTACTGATGGGGTTTGTCTCTGGTAGAGACAAGTTGGCTCTGATGAAGCATGTATTTAATTTAACTCTATGATTTAATTTAGGTCTTTGTGGTGATGTCTTTTTCCCTTTTCTCTTGTCACTAATGCCAGGGAGTGACAGATGTCCTGTGTGAAGCTTGTGACCAGTTAGGATGGAAGGTGCCAACGAAGATCCAAATTGAGGCTATTCCAGTGGCTCTCCAAGGTGAGCAGTGGGCTTTTTTGAACTGGGGACTGCTCCAGGAGCTCTGTGTGAATGAATTTTGCTGAGTTAGAAGGATCAGGGATGAGAATGTTCCAGCTTTTTCACTGTTGAGGATCTCTGTCTAGACGTAGTTTTTGTGTTCGTTCTGTGTCCTTCCCAGGTGGAGCTTAGAATATGTTAGTTCATCCTATAACACTGCCTGCAGTCACAAACTTCCAGAGGGGTGCAAACATTGTTCCTTGAGTGTTCACTCCTGTTGTGTAGTTCTGACACTCCCTGTAAAATAGAATTCTATAGAATTCTTATGCATCATTTGAACTGCGAGTCCACATTGCTCATTTTCTTCCCGACATATGCAAGGATACGCAGGAAGCTTCCAATAGATTTTGGACTGTGCTGCTTCTGATAGAGACCTACAGTGTGTGTGTGTGTGCCTGAAAGTGAAGATGCTGTGACTGATTCTGTAGTGTGTATAATCTGCTTTGCTGTGAGCAGGCAACTCTTTGAAATTAGATTTCTGAAGTGAGTAATAACCAAACCACAGTGACTTTCTGTAAGCATTGTGGAATTACAAAAAAATTAATTACTGAATTCAGCAGACATTTCTGCCTCTAGAACAACTTTTTTTTTAAACAAAGCCCCCCCAAACACTGTCAAGGAGGAAAAGAACAATGTAGTGACAGAAGGGGAACAAACTTTCAGTATCTACTCTGTCCTAATATTTAACTTTTGTCAGACTCCTTTACTACACATGTAAGATTCTCTTGGGGGAAAAAAACACCAAACACAGAGGTAAGACTATATTCCTGAGAAATTGTTCCCAGTGTAAGGCCTATTGACAGCATGTTCTCAGCTGTATGAGGTTAGAATGTCATAATGGATTCTACTGATGAATTCCGCCTTGTTGCCTGCATTTTTTTTGGGCAAAAGACTTTCTGTCCTACCCTTCCTACTGCAAACTTGTTTGGATTACTCTGCTAATCAATGGCACAATTGTGGCTTCTGAAATGTGAGTTTAGTAGTGCTGTTGTCCTGTAGTGTATGTGTCTGAAGTTCAAACACTGCAGTCTGTTTCCTTGTAAGCCTGCAGACAACATTTGAACTGGAATACTGAGATAGAGTCATTAAGCTGTAAACTGATGTCAGATTTGAGACGTAATAACGCAAAGCTTATTTTGAACCTAAAGTTTGTATGAAACCCTGTATATTAACAGAATTTTAACTAGAAAATTGAATATTGAGACTGTAATCATTGTACAAATAAAATCACAGTCTAAAAACACTTCAGAGAGATTCTGAAGTTCTTTGGTTTGGCCATATGTTCTTTTTTACCTTCTGTGCGTCTGCCTTTTTTTCTGTCCTTAGGGAATTCTTGTGTTTTGTTGCACAGTGCTTTAAAGTCTTCTTTCTCTGTTCTAAATGTATAACAGTTTTTGCCCCCCCTTGTTCCTCCTCGCAGGCAGAGACGTCATTGGACTGGCAGAAACTGGCTCTGGAAAAACAGGAGCCTTTGCTTTGCCAATTCTTCAAGCACTGCTGGAAACACCTCAGCGATTATTTGCTCTTGTCCTCACACCAACAAGGGAGCTGGCCTTTCAAATCTCAGAGCAGTTTGAAGCTCTTGGGTCCTCCATCGGTGTTCAAAGTAGTAAGTAGCTTTTATGGTATTGGACCAGTTTTTCTGAAGACCAGTTCGTCAGCTTGAGATTGCAAAGACAAAAGTAGAGGATTTTTATGAGGGGTTGAACAAAATGTGAGATAAGCTTATGATGCTGGAAGACACAGATCTGGTATCAGGTTTGAGAAAAAAAGGCTGTATGGTCTTTCCTCATGGAGTGGTCTGCAGCTCTTCTGCATTTTATGTCTAAACAGTTAAAGGTGGAAGTAGAAGAGAATGTTTTCAATAGTGGGTTTATGTCCAGTGAAATTGCATAGAGCTCCCTGCTATAGTGATGAAGTTTAATCTTCCCTTCAGACTGTCTGTATTGATTCTTTAGATAATCTCTCAAAAAAAGCTTTGTGGGTATTTTTAGACTTCCTAGATTTTTTCAGCTGAGTTAAATTGCAAGGAATAGATTCTACCTGTAGCTCTTCAGTTGTGAAAATAAATACTTGTGGCCAGTTAGAAATTAATTGTATGGCTTAAGAAGCCTAGGAAGGTCAGATCTGCTAAAATAAAGTGAATTCTCATAAAAATAAGTAGCTTTTCATTTGTACAGAATTGCTGTGGGTGGTTGGCAGTCGGAGTAAAGACCATAGTGCCAGGGGAGGGCTGGTGCTACACTGAGGGATTCACTCCACTCTGTTTGTCCTGCAGCGGTTATTGTGGGTGGCATTGACACGATGTCTCAGTCTCTGGCCTTAGCCAAGAAACCACATGTTATAATTGGTAAGTTGGTGTGCTGGGGATATGGAGTGTGAATATTATTAAACTGCAGTTAACCAGAGAAAGGACAGTACATCGTTCATTTGTTTTTGTCCCAAGCTCTGAGTACTGGCTTGTTAATGTTTCTAAAGTATCCACCAGTAACTTGGTTTCTACAAGCTCATTCTAAAGCATTCCTGCTAGACCCAGAGTGCTTTTGCCTTGTTTTTTCATTCTCCTCGAGTATATAAAATGCTGGTCTCATCCTTCACAGTACAACTTGTGTACAGTCTTTTATTGTCACGGTTTTTTGAGACTTTTTTTCAGAGAGTCTGACTCCGTTAGTCTTATTTAAAAACACTCTGAAGATATCTTATGAAAGAGTTAGTCCCACAAAGCAGTCTCTACTTTTCTTGGGTAAAGAATCCCTTTTCTGTGATGGACAACTGTCTTGCCTGTTTGGATCTTTTCCTTTGCTTTCATTCTGAATTTGCTTTAATGATGCTGTTGGTAGCAACTCCTGGCCGTCTAGTTGATCATCTGGAGAACACAAAGGGCTTCAATCTACGAGCTCTGAAGTTCCTTGTGATGGATGAGGCTGACCGGATTCTTAACATGGATTTCGAGACAGAGGTAGGAATCTGCTAAAAGAAGAGTTTGGAACACCAGATTACACCCTTTAAAATCCCTTTATACGGTCATGTAGTGAACTGTTCTGTAGAAATTAGTAGCAAATTGTAACTAAGATCTAATAATCACACAGAAGTGTGTGGTGGGATTAGAACATAGCAGAGTTCTGCAGAGCACTGCCAAGACAGTAGGAGACACTTGGTCTCTGAAATCCACTAGTTTCTCTGGAGTGCCTGATATGGAATGTAGTTAGTGTAGAAAACAATCACACATACATTCCTGCAGAAACATTGCCTGATATTTGCACTGCTGTTAGAGTTTTGAAGTTCACACTGCCTAATTGTCAACAAGATATCAGCCTGCACCTTCCCCTTAAAAGAGAAAAAATTTGTTCCTACTGTATGTTTACACATGCATTACTCTTCATGTGGATGATCATTATATTTGTGGAAGGCTTGTGTCTTGCTTGCTTGTAGTATTTAGTATTTCCATTTCCTTATTTTCTTACAGGTGGATAAGATATTAAAAGTGATTCCTCGAGACAGGAAGACATTCCTGTTTTCTGCCACCATGACCAAGAAGGTGGGAACAGACTAATCTGCTTTAGTTCTCCTTCCATCAGGCTATCCTCTTGACTAGACTGTATTAATACAATTTTCTGACAAGATCTCTGTCCTACTAAATGTCGTTGATCTTACCAGGTTCAAAAACTCCAGCGTGCTGCTCTGAAGAATCCTGTTAAATGTGCCGTTTCTTCCAAGTATCAGACAGTTGAAAAACTACAGCAGTACTACATTTTCATCCCCTCCAAATTCAAGGTAGTGGCACTTCTGTTTCTTCTCTCTTATTGTGGCTTTTCTTGTTCCCACATCTGTCCAATAGCTTGTCATCTTCTGAGGCCTAGACTTACTCTTTAAGATTGCACATGTGATTGTATCTGGGATTTTTTTTTTCATTCTCTCTGTTTCTTTACAGGACAGCTACCTGGTTTATATCTTGAATGAACTGGCTGGTAACTCTTTCATGATATTCTGTAGCACATGTAACAATACTCAGAGGACTGCTTTACTACTTCGCAACCTGGGATTCACCGCCATTCCCCTCCATGGGCAGATGAGTCAGGTATGGGCATGACCCCTCAGAATGGAGTAGACAGGAGGCCTGGGGCTTGGGAAATGGGCTGCACCATACTGAGTCAAAGCTACCTTGCAGGAGGAATATTACACAGCTAGTGGACTGGACTGATCCACAGAAATTTGACTAATGTGAATGCTGCCCCTGATTCTGTAATATTTAAAAAAGAAATTAGAGGAGTGAAATTTTTGAGTAGTTTCTCCCCTAGTTCTTTTGTGCCAGTATTTCAACAAGAGCATATTAACTGGAGATTAGAATGAGTGTTATTCTCTCATTCCCTTTTTGTCCTTTTCCAGAATAAACGTTTGGGCTCTCTAAACAAGTTCAAGGCAAAGGCACGTTCTATTCTGCTGGCTACTGATGTTGCAAGCAGAGGTCTGGACATCCCACATGTGGATGTGGTGATAAACTTTGATATTCCTACGCACTCTAAGGTAAGCTTGTCTGTGTGCCAGCTGAGAGCTTCTGGTCACCACAAGCAGATAGACACAGAAGGTGGACAAAGGAAGAGAGACATCTTTTTTCTGTTCTGCTGACTGAAAGGCTAATTCATGATTCTGTACATTGGAAGGTGTAGTTCAGCTTCCACAATTGAGTTGGTATCTCTGTTTGTTTGGCCTCATGGCCTGGGTTGTAGAAGTGACCCTGTAAGTAAAGAAAGGAAGTGAGGAATGCTCTGTGTCTTTGCATTGCTGCTCAGACTATATGTTTTACCATATTACATTAAAGGGCTTTGAAAACAGTTTTAATGTATTACTAGTTTCATGCAGTCATCTCTGTGCCTGTGATCCAGGTCTGCCTTCACATTTTAAACTATGTTTAAAAAAAAAGAAAAAAAACCTAAATTCTCATTATGACATTCAATGAGCATTTGGTTAAGAAAGATGTCCTTAATATGTTTCACCTTCATGTCACAAAAGTACAGCAAAAGGAAAAGAAAGTGAGTTACCAACTCTCTTGTCTTATGGAAAGTATGGGATTATCTCAGGGATGTGACTGTTTCCCAGCTTAGTTCCAGAAAGCATGCCATTAATGTGCACTTCAGGAATTGCTATTGTTGCTTACAGTGATTAAAGATACTGTGCCTTGCAAACAGAAGTATGGTAGGTCTTTTGAAGACGTTCCTTTTGTAAAAGGACAAAAGTAAAGGAAAAAAAATGGAGGTGGCAGCAGCTTGAATGGTGTTATTACGGTCTTTGTGCTCTTCTCTCTCATCTAACCCATAGAACACATCCTTTCTTATGATCCTCTCTCTGCAGACCCTGTATGGAGAAGGGAGTATTTTAATTTCCATAATGTAGTATAAAACCTGGAAAACAGCTTAGAACCATATTGGCAGAAGATGCTCGATAGATCAGACTCTTCTAAATTATTCTCAGTCATCCTCTCTTTGACCATGCTTACCAAGTTTAAATCTATTTGTCAGAGAGTTTCTCTGGAAGATGGACTATGCAGAGCACTAGATCCCAAGACTGAAATGCAGGCATGGGCTCACTGTGAATATTAGCTTTCCAAGGAAGTAATAGTGAAGTCTTGGCAAAGGTCATGTATTGCAACTTTGGTCCTCCAGTCTGGAATAAGTGGAGTTGGTCTTCTCACTTAGAAAGAGAAGAATTCAAATGTTAAAACCAAAGTTATGCCTCCACTTATGCCTCTTCTCAAAATCTGATGCTGCATGCCCTCCTGAGCATTTAATCGTGGCTGTGTGTTCTCAACACTTCCTTGTTCTTTCCTAAAGAGAAAATATATAGCCTGATCTGCCATAAGATCTGTTCTGTGTTTGGTGAACATATAATATTGCTTATCAAGAAAATTCTTTCCAGGATTACATTCATCGTGTTGGGCGAACAGCTCGAGCTGGGAGATCTGGCAAATCTATCACCTTTGTAACACAGTAAGTGATAAAATTTAACAGACTTATTCTTTCCAGCTGTGTTTCAGAGCAGAAAATATCTGACGTTATCCTAGGTGAGAATAAAATACTACTTTTCATAAGTGCCAGGTGGTTTTATTTAATTAAAGGGGAGAGAATTCAAAGCACTGGGTGGGGAGGGAGGAGTCTAGATAAATTCTAGAAGCAGGCATGTATTGAGCAGAACTGTTTATAACTAGACTCTACATATATTTTTAAAATACATAATGCAGGTTCAGTAACTGTAGGGGTGTTTTATAAACACTGAAGTATTTGTCTAAAAAGAAAATCTTTGCCAAATGCTTCTGGATGGAGATGAGCTGAAGAAATCAGAGAAGCCATGCCAAACGGCATCGTTTGAGCTGCTTGTGAGACCACTGGCACAAACTTAACTGTGTCTGTGGGCTGGAGATAAGGGGTGAAATCTGTGAGTGGTGACAGCTGAGGCGCTCTCAGGAGGGCTGAGTCAAGCTGGTGTCTTGTCTTTTCTCAGGTATGATGTAGAGCTGTTCCAGCGCATTGAGCACCTGATTGGGAAGAAGCTGCCAGCATTCCCCATGCAAGAGGAAGAAGTTATGATGCTGACAGAGCGTGTGGCCGAGGCCCAGAGATTTGCTCGAATGGTGGGTGGCTTTTTGACCCTATCCTTGCTGTTGTAGTCTGAATTTCTTCAGGTGCCAGAACTCTGGGTCAATCTGTTGATTGCATTGCAGGAGCTGCGGGAGCAGGGAGAGAAGAAGCGATCTCGGAATGATGATGATGACACAGAAGAAGCTATTGGTGTCAGGAATAAGGTGGCAGGAGGGAAAAAGAAGAAAAGGAAAGCCTTCTAGTTTGGTATTTGAACAGACTTTTTTATTTTTCTCTTTATGGCTGTCTGAGCTATCAAAAACAGTCTACCAAGCTGTCTCCAGTGGATTTTTTTCAGAACTACATATGAAATTTGGCAGTCTGTGAGGAAAAAACCTACTTTTCTTCTCCACCAGCTGCAGACTGAGCTTGGCCCATTTTGGTACCATGGTACCAGTTTTCCTTTCAGGGATACCATCAGACACCATCACCTCTGGACCTGGAAGCAGCTGTGGTGTGACCCTGCTCATTCACAAAGTGCAGTGTGAATGCAGGTTTTGCACTGCTGCAGCCTGTCCCACTATCCAGTCTCCCTGAGTGCATCTGGAGTCAGATCTGTTGGAAGAAAGAGAGGAATAAGTTAAAAAGAAGTGACTGAGTTTTCACAGCACAGCTGTGATGCCCTTGCCTTGGTGAAGGGATGTGTTACATTGAGAACTCAAAATATATTTTGCTTAATTTTAAAGCTATGTGGTTTTCCTTGTCTTGTCACTGACCTGCTCTGTTCACTTTGTGTATCAGCTCTGCCAGGTTTTCTTCTTGGGTCAATCTTAGCAATTCAGATGTGACATCAGTAGCTTAGATTTGTCAGCTGAAGAGTGGTGCAGCACAGAGAGAACGAGTTTCAGCAGGGTGAAGCTATTCGCTGCCTGGCATTCGATCCAATACCTGTTAATGATTGACACCACCAAGGATAGGTCTGGGTTTTGGGTGGGGTTTTCGTGGCCGATTCTTGTAGTACTATGAATGAACACAAGAGGGAGGTATTTACGTGGGAAAGCAGCTGACAGGCTGGGCGGTGCAGGAAAACGGGTATCCTGGAAAGCTCTTTGTTTCCCTAGGCAGGGAACTTCGTCACTCTTAGGCAGAGTTCCATGCCAGATAAGTAGGCTTTTGCAAGAATGAGATAAATGTATTTTGTATCAAACCAGAAGATTACTGCTATTTCTCATTGACAATAAAAATTTTCACACTAGATACTCCTGCTGGTGGACAGAGAAGAGTAGGAAGCTCTTCCATGTGAAAATTTACTGAACACAAGAACAATGTCCATTAGAACCATTCATAAACTGGATTTTGTGCTGTATGACAAACAATGTTCATATTAGTAAATGGAAAGTGGAAACTATTGCAGAAGTCAAGATGAGCACAGTGGTTATTTCACACTGTCAGCAGAAATCTAGTAGACACATGTATGCTCATCAGAATGCTTTTACACTTTTGCTAGGGGCAGCACATTTTGCAAAGAAATGCCAGAAAACCTAGGTCTGTTTTCATGAGGAACAGACATACTCTTTGGAGCAAAAAGAGTGCCAGTGTTCTCATTCTTTATTTATGTTGTAGCAGTTTACTTAAATCTCCCAAATATCTTCAAGTCTGATAGCTCTAAAATGGTCTTAAGTCAGTGGCAGATAGTAAGTGTACAAGTCTTGGGTATGTTCACTGCTAAGAGCACTTGTGTAAAGCAGAGAGAGTGTGTATCTTCCCTGGGTCCTAGCACAAAGGGGCAGGTGTGAAAGCCCAGGAATGAGAACATGTTCATTCTACAGGGCCCTTTGGTAGCAAACCACACAACTCAGAGGAAACAACCCTAGAATGCACCAGAGAGAGAACAAGATGAGTGATAATATGGGTGGAGATGCAAATGCTTGCTCCCCATGGAGCCAGGGAACACTCCCAACTGTCCTGCTGGGTGCTTGAACAAAATTTCTTGTTCTTTGCAGGCAGGATAGGGGTGGCTCCAGTATCAGCAAAGGAAGCTTAAATTCCTCTGAGGGTCCTGGATCCCTGGAAAACTTCTGGAGTGTTATTCCCAGCTATGTAATGGATGAGATGCAGTCAGTCCTGAACCAGTCTTGTAAAGTGACGTGAAGGGCACTTTGACTGCTGGAGGACATAGGGCAGAGTCATTCTTTTCAGAAGTAGTGAGGCTTTAATAGATTGTTGGAGTCTCTAGCATCTCTCTGTGTTCTTCCCACATGGAAGCCTGCAACAGCAGAGGGGGTACCTTGCCCCTTGATGGAGTCAAAGACTGTCCCTCTTTTGCAGTAGCAAGAATATTGGTGGAGGGAAATAGAGCTGCTCCTTGTGAAAGAGTACAGTGCTCCCCTGAGAGGAGTGACTAGACAGCTGGCCCCCTCCCTTGATTTGGAATGACAAGCTGTAAAAGCACTTGCCATTAGAAAAGCAAAGGTCTCACCACACCCACATTCTCACTGGTGCCTCACCTGCCACAGGTATGTGCATTCAATTTCAACTAAAAATATCTCAACAGGTTGGAGGGGCAGGAAATGGGGTTTTTATTGTGACTACTCCAAGAGGGCTGGGTCAGAGAGTGTTTGTATAACTGAAGTGGAATAGGGAGTGTCCAGAGATGTATTTGGGCAAAACACAATTTGCAGCCAACCTAAAACAAAATCTCTAGCTGATCTAATGAAACATGAGGGGAAAAGAATGAAGTGAGACCTGTCTGTCTCTGAATAAATGTTCAGAAAATACCAGCCCTGGTATGTGTGTAGCTGCATACTTTTGTACAACTGCTGCCAGTGTGTTTGTTCAGTCAGGAGGGCTTTTGAGGGGCAGTTCTGAAGCACACCCCTGCATGCTTTCGAGTTTCGCACAGCAGGGAGCTGAGTGGAGGATTAACCTTAGCGTGATGTAAGGTAGGATTCAGCTAACACAATCTGTCATATTTTTATGGTTGAAACTCAGGTGAAGTTTCAATGAAAGCTGTGTTCTCAAATGATCAGTGGGGATGTTTTCAGTTTGAAACAATTCTGCACTTCCGAAATCCATAAGGAGAAGGTGGCTATTTATATATTTGTAATACATATTTTAAATAATGTTTTATGATTTTGATATTTAGGACTGTGTAGATGAGTACTTGGGGCAGTAACAAATAGGGATAGTGTGTCTTTCATTTAAATGTTCTAGAGCTAACAGAAGTGGGTCAACCCTTGTGAGGGGAGAAGTAAAATTAAACATGGATGTCAGCGTGGATAACTAACTTCAGGATAAGTGACAATAGCTGCAAAAAGGTAGCAGTCCCTGCAACCACACAGTGGTCTAGTTCAGAAGCTGCACTGAACTGACCCGTCTGCACAGGATTTGGCCATGTCAGTTCCTCAGTGCCATGCACCTCCTGCCCAAGGGCTGCAAGGGAAGGCAGGGGCCAGAAAGCACAGCTAGGATCCAAGCTGGGCAATCCAGGGCCTTTTTCTGTGGTGCCAGCCTGAGCCCAAGTCTTCTAAAGGTAATGAGGCACACATGAACTTATTCGAGGACCTGACAGCCCACCTGTCCCCCTGCCCCCAAGAAAGGTAGAGATAACTAAAGAGGGAGAGCTAAAGGCCATGACTTTCTAGCAACACCACTAGCTTGTGCTGAGAAGAGTCTCAGTTTAGGAGGGAATTCTCATAAGTAATTGGCAATCTGGAAGGCCTTAGTTTACAAATCAGGACTGAAGTTAGTAAAAATTCCCAGTTTAACCAAGCACAGAAGAAGGAAAACATCCAACATACTTAAAAGCCCTTGGATATACTTAAAAAGGAATGGAATTCATTGCATGACCTGTGAAAGCCACAGGCATGTAACAAGCACTCTGGTGTTGTATAAATGTGAAGTTGTGGTTTGCCTGCAATGACATGTAAGCAGCTTCTGTAAACATTCAAGTGAGCAATTAATTCTTGTAAATGTTGCAGAGTAAATGCTGTAAAAATCCAGCTTCAGTGCCAGATGTAGTTCATGTAGTTGTTCTGAATTCTTACTTCTCTTCTTTATGTACTTAGTAGATTTTTTGGGGGGGAAAACCCCCAACAATTGTAAACATGGAGAATCAGAATATGAGATATTGACAGAATCCCAAGATCTGGGGCTAACTCCTGAACTTTAGAAAAAAAGGTTAAAAGATACTTTCTTAGTTTTCAGATAGCTTTTTCTCCTGGTCTGACTAGGAAAACTCCTTTGAATAACAACATTTAAAAGGGAGAACTAAGGATGTTTTGTTCCTCCGGCACCTAAGAAATGTAAATGGTTACTTGATCTCTGGCCCAAGGGTGAACAGAGCCGTGCCTCTGGTGCTGTTTCTCTTCCTGAGGACCCTTCAGATACAGAAACTTAGGACGATGAAAATAACACTTTCTCTCTGCTTCCAAAGCCCCCCTGGGGCACCAGTGTTTGCCTTCCTGAACATGGTAATCGAGTATACGTCATGTCTCACGGTAGGATGTGTGTTGGACTGTGCCAAGGTCATGCCTACTTGTGCAATCGGAGACAGTGGCACTGTGCAGTTTTTAGATGTTGATACTGTAGGTCCTCAGGGAGGGGTGGATGCCTTTGGAGCTTGTTCAGCACTTTTTCAGGGAAGCACCTACAAGCCTGAAGCTGTGTTTCCTAGAGGTTAACACAGGGTAATTCTGCATGCCCAAAGGGAAGAGAACTGTTTACCTTTGCCTTCTCTTCTGGAGGATTCTCATCATTGCAAAGATGTACAAGATGTTGCCTCTCTCTAGAACAAAGTTAGGGACAGGACTTGTGTAAAAAAGCTTCTGCCTTCCTTTGGGCTTGGTGCCTGCTAAATGTTCCTGAGGAAAGGGAAATGTAATGTGGGCTTTCTATGCAAAAAGTGGGAAAAGTTTTTTTCTTGGGTCTCACAGGCACTACTGCTTCTGTCCATCACTTCCTCCTCCCTTTTTGACATTTTCAAGGAATGTGGGTTTTTTGGCATGTGTTCCCATTTGGGCTTAAGTCCCCCCTTAATCCTGCTCAAATTTTTCACTCACAGACATGCCTCTGTGTAAAGGAAAGCAAATAGCAAAACTGGCTCTGCAAGTTATCTGTGATCTATGTGATGTAGATGGAGGACTGCATGATAAGGGTGGATTGCTGGGGTTATGCAGACTTTCCAGAAAAAAATGACTCCTTTGTGTGGTTTTCACTGTACATTTGCTCCATCCCATGACCAAGGCTAAAGCATGAAATTTCTTGGCTTTGATGTAGGAGAAAGTCTTTTGCACAATAAGAGCTGGAGTCACAAAAGTACCTCCTTTCCTGCAGTAGCAGTGTAAGGATCCATGGAGCGAGCCTGGGAGAGAATGTGTGGAGGCTCATTCAGTTTTATTTAAAGCAACAGAAATTAAGGTACCCCAGTCATGCATGTAATTGCATATACTTGGTCTTCTGTCTTAACTGCAGCTCAGTTGAAGGGAATTTATTACAGGAAAGATCCGGCCTGATCTGTCCTTGACAGTTTCCGTGCTTGGTGTATCATCAGCAGGGAAGTAATACTTTTTATCCTTCAGCATGTATTCAGAATGATAGATTTGCCACAAGTGAGTGATTTCCTATTACTGCTGCTCACGTGCGTGCTCACAGGCTTGTTAAGCCTTCACCCTGGTGCCTGCCAGAGGCTGTCTGTGGTCATTAAGGATTAGTCTTCTCCAAACACAATCAACAATATGAAGCAGACAGCCTAACAGAGTCCTGGCAAAGCAGCTTTCCATGCCTGTAGTTGCAGGTTTTGAGATGCCTCTTGGAGATCCTGCAGAGCTATGAGCTATTTCCCATTGGATACACTCAAGGCACATATGTGTACCTTAGTTTAGTCTTTCTCCACACATTGGTGAGAATTTCTTCAGTAATATCTAGGAATCTTGGAGCTGCCTTCCCAATTTTTAGAGAGTTTAGATAAAAATGCAAACTTTTAAAAATGAAAAAAGGCTGTGCTCTCCAAAATGGATAACATAGTGAGGAATGGTTATAAAGGATCTGTGGAAGAAATGTCAGAAACAGATTTACTACTATGTTCTCTCTAAAATCAAATTTAGGGATAAACACAAGCAGATGTCAGATTATCTGGTTGGCTGTAGCCAGGCCTCCTCATCTTGGATGTGTTTGTTAGAAAACTCTTCCTTGCAAAAAACCTGCTAGTGTTTTGTGAGCCTTTGGTTCTTCCAAAACTGCCACTCAGATAAGACTTCTTTACTCCAGTTGTGCCTCTGTCTAGTTCAGAGGAAGACTTTTTGAAGATCCATTCTCTGAATACCAGGCTAGTCCCTCCTCTTCCAAAGGCTGCCACCTGGTCTGTCTGATGAACAGTTTGTCATTAGTGTGGAAATTCCCTCTCCATCCGGGTTGCATTAAGCTGATGGCAGGGGAATCACTGTCACTAGTCTTGTTCTTGTATTTGCATGGACTGTTTGTGAGGGTGAGACTGCTGTGGTCCTTTGAAAACCCTTTAGGAAGGAAGTTGTGGCTCTCTTGGATTTGGTAGAAGCAGCAAAGGTAGGGGAAGACTTGACTAGTGCAAGGGCCCTGTTAGCCTTCTGTTGTTGATAAACCTGCTGTGGAATGGGAAGGGAACTTGCTGGAGGGCAAGGTATCAATTAAATCTTTGGTGAGTGTCTTTATCTCTCTATCTTACAAATACAGCAAATAAGGCTTCCTTTTTTCTTTTTTCTTTTTTTCTTTTAACACAAGCAGCCCTTTGGAATGCTAATTGTTCTGTTCTTTCTTGAAAAGGAAGGTACAGCCCCTGAACCAGTGTGGCCTCTGCCAGTCAGGATAAACAGATTAAAAACTTTGAGAGCTCTCCTCCTTTGTCATGTTCTTTAGCTTCTGCTACTTGTGCCCGGGCAGCCTCAGGTGGAAGTGTCCAGCTTTATTAGCCATGTCAGCCCTTTGTTTCTCTGATCACCTGAGATCTACAGGACTGTGTATTACCAATTTATACTGACAGCACAGAAAATGTGGAGGGTGGAGATGTTTTTGTGCCTCAAACGGCTTGTGGGTTAGTGTCCAAAAATATGCTGAAGTCTGTGGAAAAGACAGTGCTGTAGTTATTGAGGTGTGAAAATACAGGGATAAAGAGGAGTACTAATGGGTGGAGAAGCCCTCTTTTTTAGCAGGATAGTGAGTTTGCATGAAGCTGTTATCTCTCTTGGTGGGAAAAGACCTTTGACAAATCGAGAACTGAAGCCAGCCATGGCTGGGTAACCTTGATTTGAAGTGGCCTCTGTGATATGCACATTCATGTCTTCTGCCTTCATGATGGCAGGAAAAATATGTAAATTTCTGCTTGCTTTGCCGAAGTAAAGCCATGAGCCTTAAAACCAGAAGCCATGAGCCTTAAAATTAACCCTGTATAGAGGGAAACAGCTTATGAGCTTCTGTACTGCCCTGGGTTCAGCTACAGTGGGAAGGCTTTGCTCTGTGACTGAAGTGGGCGAAGGGCTGAGCCTCGCGGCAGAAACCAGAATTGCCCGACGTACAAGGTGTTAGTACACTAGAGCAGGTGAGCCTGCCTGCTCTGCACGTCAGCAGAATCCCAGGGAGGCAGACTTAGCATCTTTCTGCTCTCCTGAACTGTCTTGCAGGATTGCATCATTACCCAGCCCGATCCCATCATTTGATCAGATAAGGCTGACCAAGGGATTCCACTAACCTTTGGAAGCATTCGGTGACTGGTCTCTTGGGACAGTGATGCCTGCACGGGCATGAAGTTGGGGAACCACCTCTGCTGTGACTGAGGGAGAGGAAATCTCCCTGCACAGGCTGGGGTAGGGAAGCCCCTCCGCCCACGAGTGCCTGGGTGCAGCTACCCTCCCCGCCTTCAGGCCTTTCCACAGGGACTGACTTGTTCCTTTGGAAGCACTGGCCAAGGGCTCCCTTCACATAATTAACTGACAATAATGTGCTTTGTTTCTTCAGCTGGCACAGACCTGCTGAGTTCTGCTGAGATCCTTCCCAGGCAAGATTTCCTCTTGCTCAGCATGTCCCAGAATGTATTGCATTAGTAAGCTGCCATTATTTGGTGGTTTTTTGGGACCTCCCATCTTCTCACCCCACCTTTAGCCTCTCCTACATGTTTGAAGCCCTTCCTTCGCCATGAAAGTCTCATATATGCATCCCCTTTTCTAAGCACCTTCTGCACTCTCTCCTCCTTACTTTTCCCCACCAAACAGCCTGCGACCGGGCCCCCTCAGTGGGGCTGGTTCTTTGCTTTGGTGTTCATGCTGCATTGCAGTATGGCCCTGCAGGCTCTTCTCCTGTGTAACAGGTGTCTGCCCAAGCTGTTTGCTTTCAGTTCTGTTTTGCATTTGTTTTCCAGGGTATAGGGAAGATGTGAGCTGCCCTAGCGATTCCCACATGGCTCTCCCCATCTTAATGGTATTTTAGGTAATACCTGTGTGCCTTGAAGCCTCTTGCCAGAGGAAGATACTACAACCCCAGTGCAGTTAGAGATTCCTCCACTGCACACCTGCAGGCATATCCCATCTCTGTTGTTAAGGGACTGGCTGGAATCTGTGTTTCCAGGTGCTCTAGAAGATACACCAAGTAGGTATATGATAGAAAGTAACAGAGATCCTGTTGGGCTCTCTGGGCAAGTCTCTTAATTAATGTAGCACTGCTTCTTAGGAAAAGATGGTTTATTTGTATTCAACAACTTGTTTCAACTCATTAATTGTACTAGTCAACTCTTTTTGATAAGTAAAGATGAGGATGGTTAGATTTAGGGCAAAACAATCAAAATTTTGTGCTGTCCTGCAAGGTTAGGATACATCCTAACCACTAATAGTTTCAACAGTGTCATTGTTCTGCTCGATGATTATAAATGAGTAGTTAAGAAAGTCAGATTTCAATTGGCCAGCAGAGGTTTTAACCATGCATACATCTAGATTAACCACTCCGGAGATTAGGGATTATCAACTGTTACGTAATAGCAGACATTTTTTTTTTTTAATTGGAGCAGGACTGTTAACAGATGCTGTGTTTGCTAAAGAAACCAGATTGTCATGTAATACATCCAGAATGTGTGCTTTGTTTGGCAGAATCAGGCATGTGGATTGCTACTTTTCTTTGCCTTTACCTCTAGCGACAGCACACTGCTGATCAGACAGGTGAATCATTAGAGGTTGGATTTAGTTCTTACTTGGCTTGGTTTGGTTCAGTTCTGGTTCAACACAGCCTCAGATCTACTGTGTGTGTTCAGTTCTGACTGAGGGAAAGCTAACACCCCATGTACTGTAAAATCTCATGGTAACTTGAATCCCATGTGTATCATGGCTCTGTAATTTGATAAAGCCCTTGGAGCAACAATATTGCTCAAATCCATAGCATATGTGGGTGGGATCCCTTCACTCACATACAGCATAGGCTTTTTTTTTCAAGAATATATCCTAGTTCATCCCACATAATGTGTTGTGTGCCAAGCAGAAGGTCGCTGCTAAAATTTGTAGGGTTTTGCCTTTTAAAATGTAGGCACAAAGGCACTGAATTTTCAGTGTGATGAAATGAACATCCCCACAGGTCCCAAAGAGGGAATAATGCGTGCTTGCTGAAATGCAGCAGCACTGCCTGGTGCCCAAAACCTGATGGGTCTTATCCTGGGTGAGGTCCCATCTGCAGGCAGGGATTCCTGGAAAAAGCAATATATAGCCTTTTAAAGAGAGCTACTCCTGTGCCAGTCTGTATTTCATTACTGCAAACAAATGTCTGTTATAGCAGTTTGTTCGTAATGAACAAGGAAGGGATTATCGGGCAATGCAACAACTTTGGAAGAGGAGAGGAACCTGCTGCAAAGAGGCAAAGCTCCTCTTTGCCATATCATGCACACACCAGTGGGCATCCCTCATCTCTGATGCTTTCCTGGATTGCTCATGCCATTAGCTGAAGCTGTGTTTGCATTTCTGAAGAGGTTAATTGGCAATTAAACCTCCACTCAACCTTTCCCTTGGGTACGGCTGTCACTTACAGTGTCGCTTTTGTTTACCAAGCAAAACAGCCTGGGCTGCTAGGTCTGGAGAGCAACGGGGAGTCCAGGGGCTCCCGCGGGAGGCTTGTCCATCACACCCAGGAGCCAGCTAAGTGGCCAGGAAAGAAACACAGCACGGCCATAAAGGGGCTCCTTAGGTTGAAATTACTGGTCCAAATGAATGCACAGGCTCTCTTCCTCTTCCTACTGCAAGCCAGATGCTTTGTAAACCTTCTCTCTTTCAGCCAAATCCTCTCCATTTGGCTATTAATAATGACTGCACACTGGTGTTCTTCCCCCTAGCTTAGGGGAGCTCCTAGATTGTCAAGAAGCTTGGAAGAAAAATAATTAATGCCAGGGACATGGCAATCCGTTGTATTTTCTGTCTAGGTCAGACCCCGCCTTGTCCTAGCCCTGGGCACAATATCCAGTCTGGAAGTTCACATTTTACAGTTTAATGCTCTTTTCTAATCCAATATTGCTGCTTGTTATTATAAACATGTCAAGTTTACAATATCTCTAGTGACCACAGCAAATGTGAGATAGCAAATATTCCCACAGGCTTATCGGAAATCAGGAGAGGAGTTAAATGAAGATGTGAGGTGAGATAAAGAAACTATCCCAGCAGCAGATCAAGAGACACTTATAAGTTCTGACAGATGGTCTGAATTATCAGTGGAAAATTCTGTCTGAACTTTCAATGGAATAATGGACTTTTGGTTAAATGAGTGAGGAAGAGTATCTGTGCATGTGTGACTCTGTTTAAGGCTATACATTTGAGGGATTCTTTTTTCTTTGCATGAATCACTAAACTTAAAACAATAATACCAGGAATTTTATGCATAGAGTGCATTTTTCAGTTAACTCTCCCTTTGAGATTTCCACTCTTCATCGAGAAAGATTTAAAGGGAGAATAATTAAATGGATTACATTAGGCCTCTGCTTCAGTTCTCAAGTACTTAATCTCTCTGGCCAGGATTCAAATCTATGGCCTCAAGTGCTCCATCTTTAAAAAGTGGAGCCGCTGAACTAGATAGCATTTAAAGAGTGCACATCTTTTGGATTTGGTCACAAAGCAAAGGAGACCTATTGCAGAGGACTAGGTAGATATGCTAGATATCCTGCAGTGAATTTTCTATGGAAAACCATTTTCAGTGATGCTCCTGGCTTGCAATTGCCTGTTCTCTTTCCCAGCCTGCCTGACTGCCGCTTCCACTCCTGGCTTGTCATAGCCTTCTCTTGCTCTTCCCTCCCCTGGCTACCTCTTCCACCAGCAGCACCCTCACACCTTGCAAGTCCTGCATTTTTATCTAGTTTGCGTAGACATTGCAAGCACAGAGGCAAAAGCGTGGCAGGCAGTGCGAGGCTGGGTGTGGCTGACAGCGGGGTGTGTGTGCTGGCACACAGGTATGCGTGTGTTTGTGTGGGTATGCGCCTGCTGAAATTAGGTAGAAACTGCAGAAAGAGGCATCATTTTACAGAAGCCAGCAGTCGGAGCAGGAATGCTCTCAGGCCTCTGGAACACACCCATGTCATTGGTATGTCCCTTAGGGAGCTCTGGTGACACTTGGGAGTTGGAGATCTCATAAAGCATCAGTTGTGATTAGCGGGTAGGGCGGGAAGAAGCTTGAGAGGCCTTAATATTGATGCAACAACTGGTCCCTTCTGGCAAATATTGCACCAAGAGAGTAATTTCAGAAAAGGGTTTTGGCGAGAGGAGTAAAGAACTGAAATGCAGTCCTGGGCCTCCTGTGAGGCAGTATCCAGGGATGTTGATGTGCCTGTGTTGTCCTCGAAGCTGGAAGAGCAACCCACTCGCCTCGATGCACACCATGATGGAGGAAGTGGTGGAAGGAGACCTGATGCATAATCTTGTGCCAAGTGAAAAGAGGGTACCCAGCAATATGCTGGCCTTTTAGATGGAGGATACCGAGCTCTGTTGCCCAGCCAGCTCCATTTTCCACCCAGGATGAGGGTCCTAAGCAATTATCTGTGCTCCCCCAGCAGTGGTGGGACCCACCGCCAACTGTGCATGAGACCTCCAGGCTGCCAAGGCATACCATCTGCCTGTGCCAGAAACCAAGTGTTTCCCCAGGCTGCTGGGTTGCCAGAGAGAGGAGAGTCTTCAGGATTTGAATGAAAAGAAATTTTGTGCATGATGAAAACATGGCGCTAGCCCTAGCCTGATAAAACACACCTTTTGCTTTTCTCCTATCTCATCTCTGAGCATTTGCAAGGCTGTATTGGTCTTTTTGGCACATGCACACTGAGCTGGAGAAGGACTTCAGCATGGACCAAGCTAGTACTCCCCTGATGGATGCTGACATATGAGTGAGTGCTTGAGCTGCTCTGGAAGATATCTGAGGAGTTTTATGGTCGTCTATAATCAGGGCCAAGCAACAAACTTTATCTAGAGTGAGCTATCAAGCAGAAGTGAGGCGTTGGCTTTACAAGTCATTTATATATAATCTGGTAACTATTACTCACTGGCATTTCTGCCAGGTAAGCACTGGCCTGGCATTTCTAACAGTCTTCAGCTCTAACCCAGAGGAACACAAACTGTCTCCCCTCAAATCACAGGGACCCACAGACTGTAATGCCCATGGCTCCTGGGAGTTGGCTGCGAAGCAGAGCAGAGCTGAAAGTCCCCAGCTCCATCTGCCTGAGCTTTGCTGCCAAGCCCCTACCACCCCAGAAGATGAAACTGCACAGAAGAGAAATTCTTTCTCCCGGAACTGCAGCAAGACATCCTTCAGCAGGACTAGCACCAGGGCATTGTGTGTTCTCATGTTCTTTGCTTACATTTCCCTGAAGCCTGACTGTGATTCCCACTGTGGTTCCCTACACGGCTCCTCAGCAGCTCTCCAGCTCCAGGAGGTGACATTGGGATTTGTGACACTTACAGAACAAGAACTGCCTGCCCTGGGGACCTGGTCTGGGGACCTGGTCTAAACTGTAAGAAAATATTTGGGATCAATAGGCTGTGAATTCAATTACTTGACCTTATCTTACAATTGTTCCTTCTATTTTTCTCCCCTGGTGCTCGTTTCCTTCAAGAAAAATCACAGCATTGATTAAAGGTTAGTCTACACACAGTGACCAAAACTGGTGGCTTCTTCGCAGGCCATGGTTCCGCAGTCAGTAGCAGATTTGTATGTAGCCATTTCATAGAATCAATAATGTTGGAAAAAATCTTCAAGGTCATCAAGTCCAACCAGATGTGTCTGATTAAACATGTAAACACAACTGTAATTTTGATAATTTATCCAGGAGAGACAACATGGAGTTTATGCCAGCTTTTATGCTGATCTATCCTTTTTCTTTTTTTCTTATGAAATCTAAAAGGGAGGAGTGATTTATGTTGGATCTCAGCTTTGCTTTGTGTTACTGTGGTGGTGTTTGATCCAGAAGCAGTAAACAAGAATTTTCTGTATCATTGAGCAGGGTTGTTTTTGTGTGCAGCCTGATTCCCAGGAATGCTTCTTGCATGGAAGCAGTCTTCTGCAGAACCTCTCACCCAAGACACTGCTGGCAGGAGAAATCAGATTCCGGGGCAGGATGGCTATCTCAGAACCTCTATTGCCAACAGCAATATGAAACATGAAAGAGTGAGCCTAATCCTCTCTCAGCAGCAATCTCAGCCAGTCTTTGCAACTGCACATCCCACAACGGGGAGTGGACAAGGAGGGAAAAGGGGAAACTACTCCAGACACAGTGGGAAGGAATGCCAAAAGGAATACCATCAGTGGCCACACAAGGGTACCACAACCAGGACTGGCACACAAGGGAAGCAAAGGCTGACTCCTTCCAGAGTGCTTTACTGAGAGTCTCTCCATCATGCCTCACTAGCCAAAGATGCAGCCAGACCCCCCCTCTCTCCTAAATCATTACCCCAGCCTTGGAGTCAGCCTTCCTAGGAGACGGAAAATGCAGATTCTCTTGGATCTCACCTGGCATATCTTCCTTCCTGGAGGTATGTTTTCAGATCCCTTGTTTGCTGTGAGTTATTCTCCCAAAATGTCTGTTTATATACAATACCCAGTCATCCATATCGGGGCAACTTGCTGCTTTGGGAATGCATCAGCATAAAAGCAGATGAGGTTAATGTCATAAAGGATGGCTGGAGCATTCTCTGCCCACCTGGTAAGTGGATGGGCACAGGATACCACCAGGAAACTACATCTAGAGGAATGGCTCAGTTGTCATGAGTAAAATGCTTATCAGCATACAGTTGAAAGTCCTAAAGGAGGTGATAAACCTAATTAAATTTTTTAACTTGTTCACAGCCTGGAAAAGCACCAGTTTTGTTGTATGAAAAGGCTCTTCCTGCCCGAAGTGATCACAGTCACAATTTCAGCTGTTCTCCACTTATTTCTGCCCATTCTTGCTCCAGCTTCCACACTTGTGGAGTATGAAAGACTGTGATACCTGTACCCATGGGACAGGAGCAAGTCCAAGGCATGAACTCAGCACAGGTTCAGCAGGTACTCCAGGAGCTGCCTCCTGCCCCTGGGTTTCCAGGTACCAGACTGTTGATACCTGGGGTTGCAGGCAGAAGTGATCCTGTTTGCAGCATTACCGAGCATCGTGTTCCTAGTGGAGGACCAGGCAGTCCACTTCCATAAGCAAGGTCTTCTCACCAATTAGGAAGGCTGTAGCAGTTAATTCACAGGTTTGAAAGTTTCTGTTTATAGGATATATTCAAGAACATTGATTTCAATATTTTAATAAGTCTCTTTGCCCTTTTCTTGATCAAATCTCTCCCTTTTCCAGTAAATGAAAGTCCTGTACCAGGAATCTGGGCATTTAGGAGCCAGGAAGAGAAAGGGGTTGGCCGGAACCTGCTCATTTAAACAACAGAACCTCTTTGAGAGGAGGCAGCAATCAGCACAGAAAGCAAAGCATTGTTACATACCAGAAATGTTTATTTTTTTCCCTGAGACTGAAAATGGCAGGGAGCACAGCATGCAGTTTGGAAGAACTGATAGTTGCAGAGACACGTAAAGACTCTGAAGGACACCAGAATGTGTTTATTTTGCAATTATTTTAGATAATATTTACTTCTTGGTGCAACACACTTCAGTTCCAAAGGAAAGCTATTTAACTCTTGGAGTCTTAGAGTTTTTGGTAATCCTTGGATATATGCTTTCAAAGCCAAAAGATGAGGGCTTTCATGGACAGGGCACCCAGGAGAAAGCCCAGTATTACACAAAGATCCCACATGCCCCTTTCCAGAAATGACACCCCCTCCCTTGTCTTCTCTCCTGTCTAAGGCAAAAATGCCCAGAACTGGCTGGCTGAAGACCCGTCACCTCTGTGCCAGGCTCTTTCCAAGGGTGTCATAATGTTTATACCTGAACTGATTCAAAGATGAAGGAAAGGGATGGAGTGGGATGGGGTGGAGGTTGCTGCAATGTTAGCTCGGGATGACTGTGATAAGTACTGGCAGGGGGATGTTTTTCAGGGAGCAAGGCTGTTCTTACGTTATTAAGCTATCTGTTGTGCCCAGGCAGCTGAGCAGAAGGAATGACACGAGCCCATTCACAATGCAGCCAATATCACTGGTCAAACACAAACGTGTTATTTAGACACATTCCAGAGCGCCATGCACCATCTCTCCCCAGGCATCCACTTGCTTTATTATTTGCCTTAATAAAAGATACTATCTCAGTCCCTGCACCTCCCAGACATGCTTCCTTCCCCACGCCTGGGCGAGCTGAGGGGGCTGCAGCATTCTGCCACTTGCTGGCAGCTCAGCCCGGTGACACTGAAGCCAGCGGAGAAGGGCTGGCCTGGGGCACTGTGGGCAGCACGGGGCACTCTCACCCCACAGGAGGGAGCACAGCCAGGCAATGCCAGCAGCAAGAAGGGGCAGGGAGCAGAGCTGACACAGAGGGAGAGCCCAGCCCTCATCCTGCTGCCTGAGAACTGGAAGGGGAGTTGCGGGTGCCCATTGCCCAAAGGGGTCAGACCCTCCTGCTGTCGCAGACTCTCCTTGTCAACCACAGCCACCCTCCTTCCCACTACCAGCAGCCAGCTTGCTTGTCCAGGGCTGCAATATGGCCAAAGCAAGCCGTTTTGCCACCAACAGCCTCCCACCTAAAGGAACTTCCAACACTACCAGCATTTTGCTACTGGATTATGTTTCAATTATTTGGGAGATTTGCTATACAATTCAGCTGTCAAGTGTAAAGATCTCTATCATTACCTTGTCTCCCTTCATCTCTGTTGGAAAGAAATGGGTACCTCTCAGGTGTGATTTGGTTTGTCTTGAAGCAGATCAACTGCAACTCCCCTTGAAGTGCCCCTTTCTCTCCACCAGCTATAGTGGGAATCCACATGACTGCCTCCAATGAAGAAATCTGCTCTGTAGGCACCTAGGAGTCAATTTAATTGTCCATACACTGGTCCCTAGGGTCATTTGGGATCCCTGTGTTATTTAGTGTGAACTAATACTCCAGAAGGATTGATTCCCACAGCTCTTGTACTTTATATGCCATCTCCATGCTGTTGACTGAGTAACAGATACCAAAGCTACAGCACCTTCAGTGAACTATTTATATATGCTGGTGTACCAAAATTAAGTCCATACAGTGGACTAGGTACCTGCATATAAGCTGGGAATCTCATCTCTGAAATAGCCAAAGAGATTGAGCACTCAATCCATTTGCTCTTACAAAGGTGCTTTGAGATGCCTAAGGGTATCCAAACCATCTGCACAGGACTGCCAGATCTGATAGAGGAGGTATGGGAAATTCATGTGCTCCTGTAATGGTCACTGGAAGCTGAGCAGGAGACACTGGGGCATCTCAAATGACACTCTTGCCGATGTGCAAGCAACTAAAGTGAGGCCCCAGGCAATCCAGGCAACCACACCTGGGAGCACCTCAGTGTACACAGAAACAGGCATCTGTGTCCAATCAGCTGGGACAGGCCTTCTGACATTTTGGCTGTTTGGGAGCTGAGACACTCAGTTCACATTTAGGTAATAACCATCAGACATCTAAATTTCGGTGCCTCTATCTGCAGGTTACATCCTGTCCCTAAAGTGAGGTGACAGCCATCTCACCTTTCTGGTGTGATCACTGTGCCATTTGTATTCACCCATGTACACCAGTGGTGCCTCTCCACCCTCCTTGGCACAGTGAGAGCCGTGGCCACCATGTCTCACACAAACTACAGTGAGTCAGCAGCCCTCAGGCTCCTAAGTCGCTTGGGACTTCTTTTAAATGTAGCCCTATCAGCTTTCTGAAAGTACAGGTTGTGTTTGATGACTGACTCTCATGGATTTCTCAAGCATAGTGAAACACGTCTGTGTTACTTTTATCTTTTCTTCTTACTTCCCCTGATATAATTTGACACGGTCTATTCCATGAGGTTTTGTGTGTCTGTGTAAACGCAGGGAAGTAGCTGGAGTCCATAACATGCTCTGACAAGATGCAAACAGGTTGGCAGTGACCAGTGACCTTTGAAAGCTTCTTGGGATGCTGTTGGGTCCCACTGAGATGGTGCTAAACTCCTCTCCATGACTCCTTATTTTCTCTTCTCATTTTTCATAACTGCCTCCTTCTTGGCTGGCTCATTAAGCCCAGGACCTGCTTTAAAGTTTAGGTTAATGTCATGTAGAGAAACCTGGTATGTCCTTTCCTAAGAAGCCTCAGGATTTTACACTGAAATAAAAGTTGGAAGGACATGAAGAACTGTCTTAGGGCTCAGCATGGCCCACCCCACAGTGACTGCACCGAGTGTTGCCTTTCACTGGATGAGCCACTCATCCCTGCAGGTCCTTACGTACTTCTGTAGGGTGTGGAGGAGAGGACTCTCTCGTATGAGTTTTGTGGCAATCTCCACATGTGAGATTCAAAAGGATCAGCACCCAGAAATAAGCCAGAAGCCCTAAAACAAAATTAACAAGCAGATGAGACACCTGTGTGCACTTATACCTCAGCACAGGCATGTGCAGCTGCTCTACACCCACCCTCGGTTTTGGGAAGGAGCACAAACTTAGCGAGGTGACGGGGATTTTTAGGTTTGGGGCTGTGTAAGGGCTGAGTGCTCAATGTGGCTAGGCTCTGATGTCAATTCCTTAATCAGGATAATGAAATACTCCCAGTGAGTAATATCTAAAACAACAAATGAAGTCATGAATATATTGGAGATACTCGAGGATTGGGATGGGGTAGTGCTGATAGGTGTGTCGGGCCAGAGGCATAAAATGTAGACCAAGGGGGAATTTGTCATTGCCTGCGTTCATTAACCGTTTGGGCCAGTAATTTGGACAAAGTGACTCAGCGCTCACGAGCCGGCAGAGCTGAGCCTTCAGAAAGTAAGGCTGGTCTGAGCGAGACACGACGAAAGCCAAGCTGTCCTTTTCAGGAGAGAAGCCGGTGGCTCTGCTCTCGCTGGCACGGGTGGAAGGGACAAGCAGAGCAGACGTGTCCCCACACGCACACGCAGCACCCACTGAGAGCCCCGAGGAAACCACCTCTGATCCAGGCTTGCCACTCTCTCTCCGGGCACTGCGGGCCCATTCACACACCACAGCCTCCTCATCGCCTACTTTGCGAGCAGTTATCTGGTGAGAAAGCAGGGGAAGAGACAAAAGGCTTGGAGCAGGGAGGGGACGCACTGCTATTCATAGTCCCGGTCCCCACCCACAGGTGCCAGGAGTCAGACGGGGGAGCACCTTATCAGGTGCCCGACTGAGCAGCATTCAGCGCTGTCCCAGGGCTCCCTCTCCACCCCGACGCAGGGGTGAGTGCCCCGCTGACGTCAGGAGCCCTTACTTCATTTCCTGGCACAGGGGCCGAATTTTCACAGCCGTGTCCTGTGGGAGAGGAGAGGCGGTGGAACTGGAATAGGCGTGCTCAGCCCCACCTCCTCAGCCCTCCAGCTGTTAAAGCTCCCAGGAGCGGCGGGCGCGGAGCTGCTGCTCGGCCGGGGTTGCAGGAGCGGAGGCGCCCCGGTTACTGGTGCGCTGGGAAGGTGCCTCTCCTAGACGGAGCCTCCCTGCTGCCTTCGCCAGGCGGGACCCAGAAAGGTAATGCAAGGTGCTGTTTTACAGGATCCAGGGTGGGCCTGCCTTCTGCAGCTGGGTTGGGATGGCGTGCAGGACCATGGCCCTGCGGTGTGGGAGAGCAAGGGCATGGGGTGCCACAGTGAAGAGTGCCTCCCATCCTTGACTCTGAGATGGGAGTGACTGCTAGCTGGAGCTGGGGAGACACTGCCGGGAAACGGTTTGAAAGTTGTGGGTGAATGGGTGTATTTTATGCACAAATATCAGTGGGAAAGGAGGGTCAGGGTGGAGGGAGAAGATTCCTCGCTCAAGCGAGAGCTATGATTTGGGGTGTGCTGTATGAGGTACCACAGCACAGGCTCCCTTGCACAGACTGCAGAGCCCCTTGGAATTCCTAGAGACTTCTGCAGGTGCTGAATGAGCAGACTCAGCTTCTGGGGAGCAACACTCACTCAGGAGACAGGGTAGAGGCTCTTCATGCCTCATTATGCCTCACAGGACATCTACCCTGGAAAAAAAGAAAAGGCAGCAAAAGTGGTTGCAAGTGGCCCAGTTCTCCAAGTCAGGAAGGTTATTTCCATCCCACTTGTTCCACTGGCGGCTGGCTGTGGCAAGCACCACTTGCAGTCGGCACCAGTCGGGACCCAAAGCTATGGGTGTGCTCCGTGCTGTGATGAGGTCGCTCACGCCGGTTCTGTGGGCTCTCCACGTGCCTCAACAACGAGCCAGTCTGTATCTGCCGGAGCTGTGAACAGATAAGCTAATCTAATCAACAGTAAACGTCTGTGGATAAAATTTTAGAATTTTCTCTCTAGATGTTCAGAAAGGTTCATTATTTATTATTCACAAATGTCCAGATAGCTGAGTTATCTGTGCAAGAGATCATAAATCCCCAAAACTTTGTGTACAGTGATTGTGAAAACTCCTGCATGTGTTATCCACTTATTCCATTCTCTCCACGGGAGTCCAAAGTTCCTGCATATTTGAATAATTTGCATTTTATTGTAGCCAGCCTTTTGAAGAGCTGCACATCTTTTACACAATGAGGTTAGAAGCTGGGAAAATATTTCCCCAGCTCAGTTATAAGCAGGTCCCATTGAAGCGTATGTGGGGCTGAGAGTGAGTCAGTGATATTTTCATCTTTTGTTCATCCCTTGGTCAGCTCAACTGCCTTTTATTAAAAACACAATCTGCACTCATTAAAATCTGCTGGAAGGGTTTGAGAACCAAATTCATAAGTGCAGTATGTTGTTCTGGAGCAGGAAAATCAAGGCAAATGGCATAGGGAGCACTAAAATCTAAATTTTGCAAGGTTAATATTTTTCTGTATCTATTAGAAAGTCCCTGATTTTCCAGTGTGGGTCACCATTAAGGAGAGGTTCACCCATGCTTCATTGTGATCTTGTATCTAAACTCCTCTTTTGATAGGTTTTAGAGACTCAAGTCTAACTGAGCAATTTGGTATCTAGAAATCAGTACCTGGCCCCTAGGATCTAAACGCACTCAGTGCCTGCATAATGGGCCGTGAAGTGCCCAGTGACCCTCGTGCTGTGGTTTCTGCATACTATTCAAGCTCCCAAGAAAGTAGGGAACTTCATTCCCCTCAACAGCCCACTTAAGCCCTCTTATCCCCTGGGAGACAGGCGTGCTCAGACAGCACTGAAATCCTTATGATGAGACAGCAGGAATGCCTTAGAGACCTTGACATCATTGACTTGTGGAGCCCTCATGCAGTAATTGAGTGGTTACTTCTCATGCAATGAACAGCATTAGCTCTGACACATCAGGCCTCTAGTCAGTGCAAGGCAGTATCTTGGGGAGGAGACTGAGGTCTTTGGGACACTCCTTATTGCTACACTGCCATGAAGGAGGAGGAATATGAGTTTAGGGCTAATGGTTGGTGGCCTGTATTTGCTGTTGAATTTGAAGTGGGAAGAGCTCAGAAGCCCTAAAACAGGTTAGTTACCTGCAAGGTAAAAGGTATTAGAGTTCTCCCTTCATTTGTAACAGTAAATCAAAGCCAGAAGTGCTTCAGAGAATGTGAAAGGGGGAAAATAAACAGAACAATGAGTTTCCTGTTCTGCATTGTTCATCTCTGAATCTCCCTGGTACAAGGTACTGATGTTGTTTGAACTTGTCAGAAGAGCGTCTACTGTATTGTGACTAACAGCTGCTCTTGTATCACAGAAGTGACAAGGCAGCTCAGTCTCTGCACTGCAGGGCACCAAGCAAATGCCTGCTGAAGCACCTCACCTTCTCCCTGCTCCCCGCACTCCTAAAACATTGCACAACATCAGGCACAGTGCAAGGTGAATTACCTCCTCTTGAGGGGCTTGGCTTGCCCTTGATGGAGAGCCAATGCCAAACAATGAGATGACTCTGCTCCCATTGCCCCATGTCCTTAGCACTGTGGTGTCCTTGCCTGGTGAGGTGGGGATGGAGGTCTGCCCTGCCTCTCCTTCCCCACTGCTGACAGGTTGACTTGACACCTTGTGTTTTTTTTTTTTCTACAGCTTTGGTTGTTCAAGAAGGCGAGAGGATGACAACGTCGCCGCCTCCAGGCTGCGGCAGCATCGATGCTGACTACTACCTGCTCTGTGACACGGAGAAGGCCTGGGGGATTGTCCTGGAGTCACTGGCTGCAGCAGGCATCCTCATCACCATTTTCCTCATCTGCTCGCTCTTCTTCCTCATCTGCAAAGTCCAAGACAACAGCAAGAGGCACATGATCTCCGTCTATTTTTTCTTTCTTTTAGGCACACTCGGCGTTTTTGGTCTCACTTTTGCCTTCATCATTAAACTCAATGACAGGACCCGTCCCACTCGCTTCTTCCTATTTGGAGTCATCTTTGCTCTCTGCTTCTCATGCCTCCTCACCCATGCCTGCAACCTCAACAAACTAGTGAGAGGAAGAAAGCCCTTCTCCTGGCGGGTGCTGCTGCTCTTCATTGTTTCCTTTGCCCTGGTACAAGTTGTGATCAGCATTGAGTACTTAGTCACCATGTTAGTAAACCAGAGAAAAGAATTTCTGAACATGCCTCGGGAGAATACCAACAAGGACTTTGTCATGCTTCTGATCTACGTGCTCTTCTTGATGGCTCTGACCTTCTTGGTTTCCATGTTCACATTCTGTGGGTCGTACAAAAGCTGGAAGAGGCATGGGGCGCACATCTTTGTGACTGTCCTGTTCTCCATTGCCATTTGGGTTGTGTGGATCACTATGCTCATAAAAGGCAACACAGTTTTAGACAAAGAAATTTGGGATGATCCTGTTGTGGCCATTGCTCTGGTGTCCAATGGCTGGATTTTCCTGATAATGTATATTGTCCCTGAAATTTGTTTCCTCACTGCTCCCCTGAAGCTAGAGGACTATCCTCCAGAAAATGACTTCTGCCAACCCAAGTTCATAAAGCAGGCAACTGGAGTGGACAACCGTGCCTACACCCAAGATGAAATTGTGCAAGGTATGGTGAAGTGAATGACTCCACTGTCCCCCCATCCTCAAGCACAGAAGCACCACTCATGACTTAAAAGAGTTAGGAGAGCTACAAGAAAAGATTTTATGATAGATAAATTAGAGACTAGGAAAAAGTTTCAGACTGATGAAACTTTGGAAATGCACATGAAAATTATCTCCAGACAAGAGGGAAATGAGTGAGGACCAATGCAAAAGCTAAAGATGTGTAAGAGGAGTGACGGAGTACGAGAATTGCTGCATATCAGGGCTGAAATATAACTCTCTATGACCCTGCTATGTCTGGGAAGTCCATGTTAAAAATCAGGAGGGGGTTTTTTTGTTTCTTACTGATGCATCAGCTCTTCAGGCTTATCTAGGTTATACCTTGGAGGTTATTTATTCCAGTTCTGATCTGGTTCCCTTATCCATGTAAGAATGAATCCATCATCCAAAAAGGAGGAAAGAAGGTCTTCCTTTTCTGTATGAGTCTTCTGCCTATTTGGACAAAGTGAAATGTTCTATCAATTGAGGTTTCCCAACTCTGTGGGTAGGAGATGTGATTTCTCTGGCTGTGGATTTGGTATTGGTATCATGTTTGTCACCTGGAGTCAGACCCCCAGGTTTGTAAAACAGTAGACAGGAAAAGCTGTGCTCTCCCAGGGAATACCACGAAGGGGATCTTGTACATACGAGTGGGAGGGATTTGGCTGGTGGTGGTGACAGTAATTGTGAGGCAACAGGAGGTGTTTAAACTCCGAGGCCACCTGTGTCCTGTTACTTGCAATACCATTCATTCCTGCTTTCAGAAGAAAATATTTAATGTCCTCCACCTGTGGATTTTAGCTCATTCCTGCCTGCACAATGCAGCTGCTAGTGTAGCCACAGACCCTGTGAGTCTCCCTTGATGTGCTATTTCCAAGCTACTGTGAAATGCTAATGCACTAACTTTCCCCTACTTTTGTCTTGTGACACAGGAGACCTCAACTACTCCCCATACGCTTCTCACTTTCAGATGAAGGTAAGTTCATGCCACCGTCACCCTTTTCACCACATGCAGGCTAGAGGCTGTTGTTCAGGCACTGAAAGGAAGGGAAGGAGACAGGCCAAAGACAGATGGACCTAGAACAGGCTCTGTGAAGGCAGGCAGGTGCTTTGCATGGAGCCAAGTGATACTGTGGCATGTGTTCCTGGAGGTGCCTGTGACTGGGGGGAAAGAGCTGTGACATGTCCAGGGACATGGGAAGGCAAGAGGGGGCCCAAGGTAAAGAGGCTGTGGTTTTCAATGCTTTGGGAATTGGTACCACAGAAGAAGTCCTCTCTTCAAGCACAGTTCCTACAGTAGACCATACCCTTTCCTCAGGAGAGTGTGCTTACTTCCTCAGCCCATGCCCTGAATGTATTCCCACCAGCAGACACTGGAAGTTGCAGTGCAGATCCAGAGTGGGCAGTCTGCATGTCCGCCTGTCCATTCACCAGTCCTCCTTCAGACCACAGCCTAGCCAGGTCTAGTAGCTCACACTGTGTTCCCACATGTCCTCTGGTGACATGTCTCCATCACTAATTTGTTCCACCAGGATCCTCTTCCACAGCCTTATTGTTCACATTCTTAGGAAACCCACAGCTCTGTTTCTCCCTTCCTTTATTTGTTTTCTTTATAAGCCCTGTTTTATGACTTTGGTCCAATTTTCAAACGTAAAGACTTCTGTGCTTCCTTTTCAGGCCATTGAACCCCAGAATGATTTCTCCATCCCTCGACCCAAGGCCCGGACAAGCCCGTACCATGACTACACTGGTGGGAAAAGCCCCATGTAGCAGCTCCACAGTGAACAAAGAGACTAAGTGCCCCTCAGCAGAGGCACGGGGAATGGGACACATGGTGACAAGTGAGATGATCCTGCAAAAGAGTCAAGCCACACCAGCAAAAGACGAGAGGGATCCTCTTTCCCCCACACAGGCACCCTTGTAACTCCCTCTTATTCTTCAAACATAGCTTTCATAGCCCTGGCCATCCTGTCCCTGCTCACTTGCCATGGAATGGAGCTTCTCCCTTCTGATGGAAGGGCATCCTGGCCTATTTTCAGCAGGAATGCTGGAGAAGCAGGAAGATCATCGGCCGGCTCTGCCCCAGACAGGACCTGCTTTAATCAGCTCATAGGAGTGCCTGCACCCCTCATCTGATGGGAGAAGGGGAAGGACCAGGAGCTTCAGCCCTACACATCCTTCCTCCTGCCCACCCACGAAGACATCTCAGGTACTACTGAGGACATCTCTATCTGTCCACTATTACTTTTGTGTCCACTCCCAGCCCTGCCTGGCTGTCCTCCAGAGATCAGTGGAGAAGAGACAGAGTATTCATTTTTACATTGTCATATTTCCTTCCAACACCTTCCTCATCATCTAGGGACCACGCTGGAAATGGGTAAGAAAAAGACAAAAGCAGCTACACCAATTTAGCCTTACACTTTTTCCAATTCATGTTCTGACAGCCTCCTTTCCAGCTCTGACTCCTACCCATTTGCCCCAGCAGAGCTCCCCAAGGTGCCTGCCCAACCCTGCAAACTCTCCCTCCCCACGCCTGACACTCCAGGCTGTGGATCCCCGAAGACAAAACCTCTTCCATGCGGCTCCTTGCAATACCCTGGTGGGATATAATCCTGAGAACCTTGGATCTCGGCCCCTTCC
The DNA here is from genome assembly GCA_013397175.1 of Platysteira castanea. Classification (NCBI taxonomy): domain Eukaryota; kingdom Metazoa; phylum Chordata; class Aves; order Passeriformes; genus Platysteira; species Platysteira castanea. The sequence goes on along the minus strand of VYXC01001700.1, from coordinate 110,205 downwards.
TCGGTGTGTCTGTGAATTAACACAAACATTTCCCAAGCAGCCAGGTTACAGAGGGCGGACACCCTTCTTCCCAGGCATGAATGAGCAAAAGTGTGTGTGTGTGTATGTGTGTGTGTGTGTGTGTGTGGACTGCACCCTGGTGATGAGCAATGAGTCTGCAGAGTTGAATCATTCTGTAACCTGCTTTGCATTTGATAAATAGCTTTCCATGCTATTTCATGTGTAACTACAGAGAGCTCTCCAAGTGGGTGTGTGTGGTACACTGGCATCTGACATAGCTGTATATTTATTTAGTACTTTGTATATGACTGTATAATTAATAAAAACCCAAACAGCCTTACTAGGAGAAACTGGTGTTCTTCCTTGGGAATGTGGTTCTTGTAATGGCTGGTGGGGTGACAGCAATAGCTCTCCGTGGGTTGGAGTGAGCCAGCTGGGAGATTGCACTTGGGAAAAAATGGCAGAGAGATGCTGGCTTCTCTGAAGCTGTCACTGTGGGCCAAAGACCAGCTGCTTGAGGGTGCAGAAGAAGGGTTAGTACTTTCTCTGTGTTACTTTTCTGGAATAAAGTTGATTCACTGTTAGGAGTGCTTAAGAAATGAGGAAATAGAAATCCAAGCCAGAGCAAGCAAATGCCAGAGGAAAGATGTGAACTTTTCATCACTGCACATGTCTGTATCTGCTGTGTCAAATCTGTATTCATTTGCTTGTCTCTTGTTGGGTACTTGCATAATCAAGAATAGGAAAGGAGCTTGTAGGTATGTAATTCAGTTGGTAAAAAGATGTCTTTCTGATGTTCTGAATACATGTAATATTTTTATTTGGAAGTAGAAACAATATCAAAGCAAAATAATATCAATGAAGATGATGATGATAATAATGATAATAATTTTTAAACCTCCTGATATGAGGTATGAGGCTATAATTTCCCTTTTTAGAGGATACTCTCCCATGAGATTTTACATGGTGTGTTATGCTACCACATATTCATATACTCTTGGCAAGTAAACCCCTTCCTGAGGCTCAGTGCTGTCTAGAATCAGTCAGCCTGGATCTTCCCCACTCTGCCTACCAGCACTGAAGGCTAGCACAAGGACATCTGAGCCTTCTGAATCCCTTGGCATGAGAAAGAGCCCTCCCAAGGACTGACTTTGAAATGTGTCACAGGATAACTTGCCTTTTTCTAGTAAATTTGAGGTGGAAATGATGCTAACCCTCCTTCTTCTCTCCCTTCCACCTACACAGTCCACAGGTGTAACACAGAGGATGAGGGAGGAAACTCAAGGAGCTAATATAACATGGGAGAGCAGGCTGGGAAAAGAGTTTGTGAAGCCGTGATGCAACTTGTTGACTTGCAGACTGAGGGTAGGAGGGGTGTGCTTCAAACAGTTATAAACTTTCAAGAAATTGGCTTTTTGAGCAGATGTGGTGTCATTGATAGCTATAGTATGTCCCAGGATGATTTAAAAATGTGTTAAAACAGAGCCAGCTCCTCTGCTTCAGTGGAATCTGGAGCAAAGGAACAGGCTAACAGGAGAAATAGGAGTGAAGTGTGCTCCTACTGTGTGTTTTCCATATCCCAGACACTTACCAACTCCTTCACTAACTGCCACAGACCAGAAAGTGCCTCCCAGTGCGCCTGGGCCCCAGAGGCAGCAGAACTAGGAGGGATGAGAGACGTCATATGCACTCCCACTGAGTCAGGGCATGGTGATTTTCTTGATTACTTGGTTGTTACTGTGCGTGCTTCTCGGCAGAGAATGAAAATCTCCTTCCACGGATTTACAGTGCCTTTTAGAGTAATTTTTTAAAACCTCTGTAATGACACAAATACTAATCTGCCCAGGGTTATTTTGCACTTGTTCAATATTAAGGCAGCTTTGTGTGAGAGCTCATTTAAATGCCAAAATAAATATGAATTTCTGTGGAATTTAGCACTGCTGGGTAAGCGGTGCTGCTGTGCTGCAGGTTTCTCACACCTCGGGAGAGACTTCTGGGAAAGCAGCAGTTTCCTCTCTCCTTATAATTGAGCTTAAACCAAACCAGTTGGCCACTTAGTCACACACACACACGTCCCAGGGAGATCCTAAACTGGTGGGGCCAGACAGACTAGGCCCAAAAGGAACAAGTGAGTTGAGGAGGCAGGAAGGTTACCTGGTCCTTGTGCTGTTTTTTCTTAAAATCTGCTCACTGGGAGGCCTGTAAACCTCATCCCTGCCCTCTCTCCCTCAGTGGTGGTGGTTGCAGGTGCGCTGCCCTCAGGGCCCTCTGGTTTCCAGTCCCTCCTCTCCCCGTTCAAGGAGAGCAGAGAGCCAGAAATGTACACACCAGAGAAGGGTTGGCACAGAGCACACCTGGATTATGAAAGCAGCCAGGATTATCAGGAGGCAGGATAAACTCTGCTGAACTTCAGGTCAGGGGTGTCATGGGAAAAGAGCAAAGAAGGACAAAAACAGTGTTCGGTCCCAGGACCTTTAGGGTCACCATCCCATGGCCTTGCCAGGGTTGTAGGGCTCCACGTGCCTGGCCAGGAGTGAACATGGAGGGTGCAATAAACCCTTGGGGCACAGACCTAGGTCAGTGGTGACACAACCTGGAGTGGGGAGGAACCTTGCTGTGGTCATCTCCCAAATGCTCCCTGCGCCTTCTGGCAGCTGGTGCCAGTGCCACCCTCCCTAAACAAGATTCCTCTTTGAGAAGAATTCACCTTCTGCCTACAAGTCCTGTAGCCCTTGCTGTGGCATAGGGGTCTCAGCTGGGGCTACTCTCTCCAGGCTCACAGGGCCAGGGGATCACTTTAATCAGATCTGCTCCCCAAGGAACAGAACCACAGAGCCACAACTTGGATGTGGCAACTTTTGGTCCAAGTGTGCCTGTTGCTCCTCTGCCAAAGGTGTCTGACTGTCTCACAGCCGGGCTGGCAGTTCAGGTGGTGTGTCCAGTGCCCAATTGCAGCAGTCACCTTCTCCCATACAAACCCTACACTGTAGGTTTCAGTGTCTCAGCACACTGGACCAGAACCAGAGGTAGCTGAAGCAGAGAAATGCCTCCCATTTTCCTGGCCCTGACAGAGGTGAAGTAAACAGCTGGGAGCAGTCTCCTCCAGCCATCCCTGGCAGCTGCGCTACAGCCTGTGAGCAGCACCTAGAGGGCAACACTCCGGAGCAGGAGACAGCATTCAGCCCGCCCTACATTTCCACTTACACTCTGCTCCTACACACACACACAGTCCCCAGGAAGGGATTGATTTTGCAGCTTCTTAAAGACAAACATGAGATCTAAAAGCTGCCAGTGTGAAAGTCACGTGTGGGTAACACATGGGATGCCTCTTGCTCTATTCTGCCCCAAGCTCCCTTTAAAGTGTAAGCTCACACAAACATGCAGGGAGCTGGTGGTTCTGAAAAGACACATCTTCCTTGTTTCCAGCTCCTTCCTACATTTTAGTAGGTTTAGCAGTACTCCAGAGTGACGCAAAGGTTCCAGTCAGATGGGACTCCTGGAGAGGTCAGTCCAGCTTCTGCCCTGAACAAGGCTCACCTCAAAGTTAGACCAGCTTGAAGTAAGCTTTGAATGTCCCCCAAGGTAGAGATCACACAGCTTTTCGAGGTCCATGTTCTGGTGTCTCACTGCTCTCAGTGGGAGTTTTTTACACCTATATCTGATCAGAATTTCCCTTCTTGCAACTTCTCTGTCATCCTTTAACTTTTCACTGTGCACTTGTGGGAGAAGTCGTGTCCCGTCTTTTCTATAGCATCCACTCAGTTAATAGACAAGAGCACCTGGATCCCCCTTAGCCTTTGTTCTGATGACTAAACAGGCCCCTCAGTCTTTCCCCCTGGTGACATGGCCCAAGCAGCTCCCAATGGTCTTAATGGCTCCCCTGCCAGACTTGTTCCCCTTGATCAAGCTCTGTAGCAGTGAGAGGCCCTAACTGGACACTACTCCAGACAGAGCCTCCCAAGCACTAAGTAAGAGGAAATAACCACTTCCCTGGCTGACTTCACCCTTACTCAAACAGCCTGGTATGTGGTTGGTGTACATTGCCACAAGTGTGCATCGCTGGACAATGCCTTCTCCAGATTCATTTTCCCCAGCACCAGTTACTCCCTCTGCCCTGGAGGAGCTTGTGTGGTTATAAATAGAAAGGACTGAACAGTCCTGAGCTTCCCTCAGGAAGGTGGTTTCTGACAGAAGCCAGAAATAGCACCCAAGGCCACTCAGCTGAGGGCTGCAATGGCAGCTGCCTCTCCTAGGAGTAAGCCCTGGAGAAGGAAACCCAAGGGCCCCTGCTCAAATCTGCCTGCTTTCTGGGGCTCTGAATGCAAAGCGGAGGTGTGCCTCAGCGGCAGCAAGCCCAGCCCTTGAGTACCCCCTGGTCTGAGTCACTGCACCCAGGCTGGGGGTGGTGAGCTGTTGGTGAGCAGCTGCGCTCAGGGGAGCTCTGGGGCACCCAACCACGGGGACTCAGCTGCCTCTGCCCTAAGGCAGTCTCTGCCACTGCACTGGGCAATGAGGGACAGTGGCCATGAGAGTCTCTGCTAGGAGTCCCTGCCACATTCCAGCTGTCTTGGTCCCTGTGGGCCCAGGACATGTCCCATCCCCTCTCCCTACCTGCAGCACACTCACCCTTCTGCACCCAGTACTTTCCTATTTAGGATTCTTTCCCTCCCTTTAAGTCAACATGCCCTGCCACATGCGGTTTCTAGGGAAACTGGTGTTGGCTTTGCTTTTGCTATGGTGACGAGTGAAGCACTCTGCTAGATGTGAGTGCCATTTTCTGCAAAAGACTTCCTGAAGTGCCAGACATGGAGCAGGAGCTGCCCTCCTGTCTGACCAGGCTGATTTTATCTACATCTATCTCCAGAGACAGCCAGGGCTCTGCCTGCCTGAGCAGTTTCTCCCATTAAACTGGTAACAGGTGCATTTGAGGAGAAAGCAAAGGCTGTGGTTTACAAAATGGGCATCTTGCTCTCTAACTCATTAGTCAAGAGCTGAAATAGAATGCTGTGTCTCCAACATATGTCGCTGTCTGCTGTTTCTCTCTCAAAACAGCCTGTAGTGAGGATCAAATGCTGAGATCTCTAATAATGGACAGAAAAGGACCTCAGTAGCATCCTGGGCTCTGGTACTGCTCCTTGTTCAGTGCTGTAAGAAACTATGTTTTCCTGCAAGTCATCTCTCTACTGGTCTTGTCAGATCTCAGAAGCTAGGCACCGAGGTGCTGCTCAGTGTCACTTGGTCATCCCAGGACGCCCCTGTAATCCAAAAAGCAGGCTTTTCCTGCAGGCACTCTGTTTTTAGCAGCACTGAACAGCCCTCCCTCGCTGGCTGTTTGCCAAGTCCTCAGCCTCTCACCCAGCCACCTGAGACTGGTGCCGAGGGAGAAATGAATGCGGCTCGCCGGGTCTCAGAACGACTCCGGCACCCACCTGGGACCCACGGTGCTCTCCACAACAGCAGACCACGTCCCACCGCGCTAACTCTTGCAGGACTGAAAGCAACCGCCTCGAAAACAGGCTGGGTTGAGGTTTGTGGTGCCTGAAAGGCAGCGGAGGCCGCGCCGGGAGGGACGCGGCCAGGAGAGGAGCCGGCGGCAGGACCGGGAGCCCGCGGGCGGCTCCTCCTGGCGTTCCGGCAGCGGCCGCCGGGCGGCGCCCTTGCGCCGCGGAGCCCGGGAGGGGAGGGGCCGGTCCCGCGCGGGGGAAGAGAGCTCGGCTCCGGCCGGGACCCGGCCCGGGCCGGGAAAACCCGCACCTCCTCACAGCCCTGGTACCGAAACTCTTCTCAGCAATAGTAATAGCAATATTAATAACAACAATAACAACAATATCAACAATAATTATAATAATATTGTTATTTCATGGCCCTACATTGAACTTCGGTAAAATTTGCAATTTTGCCCCCATGAAATGATTTCTTTGACTCAGCATGTTCCAATAATAATAAAAAAACCCCCAAGCCCATACCCAAGCGCCTGTAACTTTCCAGCTGAAAAAAAAAGCTTTTCCACTGTGATGTTCTTGTTTTATACAGCAGCACAAAGACCTTGTCTCTGAACTAATTTTATTTTAGGCACAGGTAGTTTGATTTCAACTAGCCTCCTCCTGACTGTCTGCACTTAAGCTGCTGGAGAGAAACGGCTGCCTGGAGAGGCTGCTGCCCATCTTTGGAGAGGTGTCTGTGATCAAGGACGATCAGTCAGCCCCCAGACCCGGCACTGCAGATTCCCGGTGCTTCACAAGGCTGCGAGAGATGGGCAGTTCCTGGGGTGGGCAGCAAGCGGGCATGCTTCTGGCAGACTGACTGTCTGGGCAGAGTATGGCTCACCAGCTCTGCTCCCCATTCTGTCCAGCCTCCCAAACGGAGGCCACCAGCTTCTGGGCTTGCCTAGGTGGGACTATGCCAGTCAGAAAGCCAGGAGATCCCCAGCATCAAAGCCTGTGGCATCTGGCAGCAACGTGGACAGGACGAAGTTATTACACAAAGACGTATCAGGTTATCAGGTCTTTGCCCTTTCTCCTCCTCACCCATCACCACCATCACTACTGTGTATTAAGACTGTGTTGTGTTACATCCAGACTTTTGGGTTAAAATCACCAAATGATTTGTGTGAGATGAGGCATCGACAGGGCCAACATTAAACGCCCAGTTCTTAAGCACAAGTCAGCTCACAAGCAGATAGAGTCACAGATGCGAGGGGGTGTGTGCTGAGCCACGGTATGCTCAGTTCTCCAGAGCACAGGCTGATGGAAGGACTGCGGGACAGTTGTAGTACTGCCTCAAATGACCTGAGAGCTGTCTACTCAGTTCTTGCAGCATTGCAGTGCCACTGCCACCCTCTCTGCTACCCTGCTCCTGTCCTAGGAGGACATCGGCTCTACTGCCTACTGTGCTGTAGTGAACGAAAGCCGAACAAAACCAGCAAATCTGGAACCGTCTCTGTTTCACCGTGACATCGGATCTCCAGCAGCCAGGCGGGGGCACTGCGGTATCTGCAGCCACCGTGAAGACACGGCGCCGTTCCTGCCGAGTTACCCAGAACGCACGAAGATACACCATGAACCATTTTTAACCTATTCAAAGTGTTCGAGTGAGTTCACACCAGATCAGTGCTTCGCTTCTTGGTGGTGACCACATTTTTCATCCGATAGCAGACGTTCTAAAGCCAGATTTACTGAGGTGTCCAGCTCTGGTTCCAGCTACAAGTGCTTTCTTCCAAATCCTCGGACAGGTGGGGTGGGAGGAGGGGAAGCCCTGTCTCTGCAAGTTTCATTATGGGTTTTGCCTTTTATTGAATATAATTTGTCTTTATTGTCTGGCAATACTTTCTGAAAGGGGAATCAACTCTATGGAATAAATGAGGAAATTCTGAAAGAAGCGGCATGGTCCTTTACAGGACCCAGAGATGAAACCCTTGCCAGTGTCTCGCCTCATTTCTCTTTCACAGTGCACAACTCTAATGTAGTCAGCTTTTGGGGCATGCTCTGCCTCCGACTGTGCATACAATGCTCACACTGAAGTTAATAGAAGCATGATGATACTTTTGAAGTGAGAATATTGGGAAAAAAGATAAATTCTTGCAGGTACAATCAATGGCAGAAGTTTCTTTGACTTTAATTCTCACCTTGGAGACATCTATAGGTCTAAGTATGTAAGGAATCATTTTTATGCATATATGTGTCTTAGCATAATCTTAAGAAATAAAAAAACCCCATGAGCCTGGAAATATATAAGGATCTTAGAAACATGTCTGTGGCCTCCCTCCTAACAGATATTTGTTACTCTGTTTAACCCTACTTTCTCAACCCCAGTCCTAGCCTGGGGAATGGGGAATTGTGTGTGTTTGATGGGATCATCACAATACATGTGGACAAGGTGCTGGTCACCAATTTACATTGGTGACCTTAGATCTGCTATTCAGAAATTCTGCTGTTTTGTTTTTGATGTGTCTTTTGAGTTGCTAAGAGTCCTTCAGGAGGTCTTCCACACGCTTATCCTTCCATCATGCCAGCATGATAGGGAAACAATACTTCCTACATTCAGGGCAGAAGGTGAAGGTCAAATTTTCACCATGCCTCAGTGACTGCTCACCCACACGCCCAGGTCAATTGCTGTGTGTCATTCAGAAAAGAGAGTCAAACCTGGGCTGTTTCCAGGCAAGGACTCAAACTACAGGAAGTGGTGGAGTCACCATGCCTGGAAGTGTTCAAAAAACAAGTAGAGATGGAATTTCATGATACGGCTTAGTGGGTATGGTGGCATTCAGTTGAAGGTTGGACTCGATGATCTCAGAGGTCTTTTCCAACCTATATGGCTCTATGGAGGTGATTTCTGGATAATCACATCTGCAGCCCTCTAGCTTAACTCAGAGGTGACTGTAAGGGAGCCAGAGGCTGACAAGCAGCAGCTTCTGCAAACACACATCATCTCACACACAAACAGGCCGGGTCCACAGCTGAGCCAGTGGCTCACAGTTACCTGGGCAGTGATGGACACCAGTCCAAACCAGAAGTCCATTGTCTCACCTGGGAGCAGGGGCTAATCCCAGCATGGAGTTCCTGGCTCCCTTTCCAATTTCCTGAGGAATAACTCTCGTCATTGTATATCTGTGAGGGGAAATTAAGCAGCAAAAGATCTCAAACTTGAAACTGCCCCAAGTTGTTTAAGGGTGGAAGTAAGAGAGACTCAGTGGATTGGTGGGAAGCCGAGCAGGGAGACTGTGTGTCCCCTCTTGACTCACCCCTGCAGGGTAGTGGGCAGCACAAATCCCAAGGGACTACAGCAATCGGATGTGGTCCCTGTGGGTGCAGTGCCATCCTTTCCACTGTTCCATGCAGTTTCTGTGACCACTTTCACAGCAGGAGCACTGATCCTTGACATGCCCCATCCTTGCAAATCTCTCTGCATGCAGAGAGCTGAATTAAGCAGCCTCTCCATCTATTAGAACAGCCTGAGCCCTGGCAAAGCTCGCACCAACTTCTGGTTTACAGGACAGAGGGGACCAAACAGGTAGGACAGCTCTCCTGAGCAGCAGCCTTACTCAGAAGGGACACTATAATCAAGTATAAGGTGTAAGATGCCTTCCTGGAGGAGGATGCCCTCTCACCTAGCCTTGCTCATCTGCTTAAATGGAAGCCTCTGCAGGAAGAAATGGGGAAGGTCAAATCATCTAGATGCTCTCAGGGCATGAAGTAAGGGAATGCTTGGGATAGGTCTTCACATTCAGACTGTCCTGCCATCCCTGGCACTGACTGAATTGCAAACCAAGCACAGAAGCTCGGTGCAGCCCACACTGGCAGCTGGACTCCAGGATCTCTGTGGACCCTGCACTCCAGTGTTATATTTGGCCTGTCCTGCCCTACCAGCTAGATGAAGCAAGCACAGTTTCCAGGAACAAGTGGCATGCCTGCCACTTCTGCTATGTAAAGTCATCCAGCAGCATCTTGCTGCAGAGATTTCCTAAGAGGGAGGAAGTCATGGGTTAGCGGCACTTGGTCAAGGGTTTCTCTGGCTGTAGCTATGCCTGGCTGAAACTCCCAGTCCTTGTCTCATGAGCTGGACCAGATTTGCAATCATGAACAGACAGCAGGGGGAATGGGAGCATCTCCCAGTCAGGCAGAATGACCTCCTGTCTCCCTGGGCAGGACAGCTGAGATGCAGCTCCCTGAACCCCAACCACTGATCCTCCCATTACACCACGGCCTCCTCCTTAGTGTCCATCTGTTACCCTGGCCGAGGGGAGGAGAAGAGCAGGAGTGGAACGCAATCCTGTCACGTTGTGCTGACAGTGAGCATTCATCCATTGCAGCTTCCTCTGAGCATCTGTAGCACTGCTTTTCCTGTCTCGGCTCCATCCAGCTCTGCAGGTGAATTCCTGAAAGGGCTGTGAACTAACTGTGCTTTCTAAAGACCTGAAGAATGAGGACATTATTTACTTTGGTTGTCGATGGGTATCAAATGGTGTGAAAGAAATGTATGCCTCAACTCCATCACTATCTGGGACCAAAATAACAGATAAAAGGAGATAATCTGTGGGAGTTATCATTATATGGAGTTGCCATGGAAATAGCATGAGAGAACTTGGAGGAGAGCTGACACACCATGTCTCCAGGAGGGCATAAATCTCCAGCTAGCCTCACTCCTTTTCATCACATTAACAGGCAATATTTTTTGGTTCAGCAAGAGGTGGGAAAACATCAAAGTACAGTTCTGACATTTTTGTCTATCCCTTGATTTCTCTGATGAAGACCTCCCTGACCCCTCAAGAAACAGAAAAGTGAACCCTAATGCTATTGGTAAGTTGCCCTAGAAACCATTTAATAATTTCAGTAAAATGGTAAGAGGAATGTACTTTTCCCCAGAAAATATTACTGACTTTCATGAAATTGTATGGAAAAAAACCCCAACCTTATTAAAAATGTACTATTCTAAGAGTTTTTTCAAATAAAAAAATCATGCATTTCATTTAAAAAGGTTTTTTAAATGCTGATTTCTAAGGAAAAGGATTACAATTTGAAGGATCTCAGCATTTTGGTGAAGTTGCTGTCTGGTGCCATTGCATTGTTCTGGGAAGCCCATTTTATTCCCTTCTCTCAGCTGCCAAATCCCACTTTTAATCTACCTCATCGCCTCTGATCAGGACAGGACAACCAAGTCTGCTCATACATTATATCCTGAGACTTCACAAACCCAGCTCTGAGGCATGATGTTGCATAGGGGTGGCACCCTCCTGCTCACAAGTCCAGCTCTCCACCCTGTGCTTCCCGGCAGGCTGTGGATCACTCCTCTGGTGGTCAGTCCCCACTCGGGACTGTCAGTGGTGGCTGTGGCAATCTGACCCAGAGTAAACCACCTCTCGGATGGTGGCATCCACCTGCACCTGAGTACAGGTATGCAAGTGTGAGTGAGCAAAATCAGTTCTGTTCGCTAACAAAATTGTTGCCTATAAGGCCTCCCACTTTGTTCTGCTACATTATTGCTCCAATATTGCAAAATGTTTTCCCAGGATATTGGTTTCCCAATCTTCCACCCTTTCGTAGGGCTTAGGCTGCTACAGATGGCGACTGAGCTCCTTTAGAGGCAGGAAGGACCCTCATTTAAAGAAAGAAAGGAGGGAGGGGAGAAGGGAGGAAGGTCTTTTTTGATGCCTGCATTTCTAAGACAAAAGTCTTATAATTATCTAAGAACAAGACTTGTGTTAAGTTCTTGTTGATTGTTTTGTCTCTTTGCTCAGCATCAATTTAAGATATAATTATACACATAATTTTATAAATGCTATTTATAAAGCTGTGGATACATATTATGCATATTTTGTGCCAAAATGAATCCATTTTTACCCCTATGAAATGACAAGTCCCAAACACTGAATAATTCCACAGGGGCTATTTTTAAGGCACTTGGTGGTGCATTTGTTGCTGAGTAGCATCTCTCTGTCTATAGCCATGGGAATAGACACCATTTTTAGCTTCTCATCATTCCGGAGCTGGATTCGGTCCAGAAGAGTTTGTCACAACAGTTTGAAAGGCTCTTTATGATAAACGGATTTGTGGATTATGGGATCAAACATTTCAGAAAACAATTGTGCTTACCTTCACATCAGGACTGTCTGGGGAGCTTGTATTCGTCCCCTTGCTACATCTCCCCGGAGCAGAAACTGCAGTCACAGGGAAACTCTCTGTCCCAGTGGCAGTTCCCAGGACATTTTCCTCATCTCCCTGGTGTGCCTGGTTGTGCCTTGCTGCTTTCAGCAGAGCTTTCTGGAAGCAGGTGCCTCCAGTATTGCGTCAGGATTGTTATTTTCGTGTGTTTCTTTCCAAGGAAAGGTAAAACATCCAGAGCCTTTTCAAATGCTACTGCCTTAGCATCAGGAGTGGGTGTAAATTGAAAGGTGAAACAAAAATCCCTGTCTGTATCTGCAATTTTTTGCTACATTATGTGCATTCTGGGCTCCCATTCAAAATAAACAAAATTTTAAAGGCCAAAAACTAAATCATACGCTTCAGAAATAAACTCTTATTTTTCTCTCCTATTCAGAAATAGCATCATCATGATGAAAAATAAATGATCTCTGTTGCCTGTTAACAAACCAGCTCTGTGGAGAGCTGCCTCCAGCCAAACGACTCCCCTGGCTCAAGACCTGGCCTTCATTCCTGGATTCAGAGAAATGTCCTGTGCAGCCATTTAGAAGCTGATACAAACCATGCTTGCACCTGAGAAGCCAAGTGAGGAACAGGGCCTCTGTGAGCAGTGCCACTGCCATGCCCGGTGAGATGGGAGAGGTGTGGCATGAAGCTACACAGGGGTCAACACACGGGCAGATCAACAAATACACCTGGGAGGAACAAAACCACACCTGGGCACCCTGTGTGCTTGAAACTGCACCCACTTTTTCCATCTCTATTTGCTCCAGGCCCTGTTACCCCATTTGGATCAAAACCTGCAGGACTGCTTTCATCATTTTGAAATTGGCTGGGCAGGTTTCCAACTGGAGGGACCAGGTTCCCAAGACGCAGTATCTCATAAAATCATAAAACTGTCATTTCTGTTTCCCTCCCTGCCTTGGAACAGGGAGGAGTGCTCAGAACAGTCTCAGCTGCACTTGGTGCCTCAGGATTTCACCCCTCCAGGGAAGCAGCACCTAAGATGTCTTCAGAGGAAGAGCATTGCTTTCCACAAAGACATATACCAGAGTCTTGGGCAAAGCAGATGGCAACACAGCGTGGGGAGAGTCAGGCAGGGAATTTCCAAGGAGATCTTTATTCCCTGGGCCCTGCCATAGGGAGGAGACATAGTCTGTGTCAAAGCAGGGCTGGAGAAGCTGGGAGCAATCTCTGATTCCTCTTCTGTGATTAACTGTGCTGCAACCATCATGACACAAGCCCTTTGGAAAGGGGCTTGCCAGTCTCCCTGCCAGCGTCCACCAGGACAAAGGGCCAGTGCGGGAGGTACGGGGCACCAAAAACACTGCCTTCAGCCAACCCACCCTCACATTGCCCTCTGCCGAGACAGCACAACCAAGGCTTCAACCTTCCTCTTCCTACACCTCCACAGGAGATCTTCTTCCCCTCCAGCCTGGGTTTCCCACACACAGGTATCGGTGTGCAGGTGTGTCATGGTTTAACCCCAGCCAGAAATGAAGCATCACACAGCTGCTCGCTGACTCGCCCACCCTGGTGGGATGGGGAAGAGAAGCAGAAGAATAAAAGTGAGAAAACTTGTGGGTTGAGATAGAGACAGTTTAATAGGTAAAGCAAAAGTCACGTATGCAATCAAAGCAAACCAAGGAATTAATTCACCACTTGCCATGTGCAGGTAGGAGTTCCAGCCATCTCCAGGACACCAGGGCTCCACCACAGGGAACAGTTCCTTGGCAAGACAAATGACATCACTCTCAACATCCCCCCTCCCTTCTTCCCCCCACTTTATAAGCTGTGTGGCACCATATGGAATGGAATATCAGCTGTCCCAGCTGTCTCCCCTCCCCACAGCTTCTTGTGCACCCCTGGCCTACTTGCAACAAGAAGCAGAAAAGGCCTTGGGTCTCTGTAAGCACTACTCAGCAATCAGAAAAACATCCCTGTATTATCAACACTGTTTTCAGCACAAATCCAAAACACAGCCCCACACCAGCTACTATGAAGAAAATTAACTCTATCCCAGCCAAAACACACACAAAATGGAAGCAAGGTAGTAGAAAACGAGAGGCATGGTAATTACCCCAAAGAAACACCACTGCAGTAACCATCCCCTTGGAAGTACCCAGACTAAATACTACAGCTCATGAAAGGTACTTCAATGAGCCAGCACATGTTGATTTGGAAAGATGTTCCTTTACAAAACTGAGTCATAAAGAAGATTGAGAAGGTCTACAATCAGTGATTAAACAGCTAGAAAGATCTACCAGCAGGGGAGTGCCCAAAATTGTCATGCTGTACACTACCTTTTCTTTCAATGCTTTGCTTTAAGTAAAAGGCTTCATTTATTTCATTTGTCTGGGTGCAATGCATTTCAAATTTCAGATCTCCTCTTACTTACAGCAACATTCAATCCTGTTGATCTTGTACTTCATCAGTTGTGTGGGAAGGTGTCCAAACTTTTTGTCTAATCAGAGAATTCACTTCAATTGCTTTTTTGGACTCCAATTAGGAAAGGCCTTAAATGAAACACTAGGGATATAAGAAAAAAATGAATAAGATTGGAAAACACTGAAAAAATACTCAAGGCAAAATAGTTGCCATGGCAATCCTTCTCTGTTTCCATGTGCTGAAGAAGACACATCCCCAACGTGAACGTCTCCTAGAACCCACCTAGCTTCCAAGGCCAGGCACAGGCAGGGTGGGTGGTGCAGCTGCCCACACAGCACAGGCTGGGCTCTGCTGTCCCACCACAAGGAGCCCCAGAGCCAGGTCACACTGCCAGTGTCACATTGCACACCCAAGGTCACTCAAGTCACAATGCAAGTCAGGGTGCTGCGGCACATGGTTTACTTCAGGATGAGGTTTCTGGGATCTTTCACTTCCACTGGTGCTTTTAAAAATCTGCACCTCAGGCCTCTCAACCCAGTTTTCTCACAGGGACTGCACAGAAGATATGTCTCGGACTTCCCCGGGACCTTGGTGATCAGTCAGACCTCACACTCAGTCTAAGAACAGTGCAGCTCCTTCCACCCCGGTCACTCAAATTTCTCTTCATGGGGGTGGGCAGCAGTGAGGGGTATGGGAGCGGCATGCACCCAACTCTCACCTAGGTATGCGGTCTGGATGTAGAATTAAGCAGACAGATTCTCAGGAATCAAGCAGTACTGACCCATCTTCTCCAGCAGCTCCCGCAGAGGACTAGAAAAAAAGCATCTGCCATCGCTGAAACCTGCCTTGTGCAACAGATTCTGCTGAGAGCAAAGCAGAGATTATGAATGAGCTGACAAAACCAGCCTGCTGTTGGCATAGGCACCAAGCAGAGACAGAGTAGCTACGCTGGAAGTGTTTCATCCATTACTGTCAGAGAAGTCACTTTTACCACTGATCCCGCTCTAATAAATCATGTTGCCAAGCAGTTTTATAGAGGCGTTATACATCCAAAGCTACTTATGGCCCTGTTAAAAGTGATGCATTTCTTTTTAGCTCAGTGTGGCCGAAATGCTGTCACAGAAGAAAGAGAGCTGCTGCTCAGAGCGCTGTTCTAGAAGAAGGATTATTGTAATTACAATAGGGAGGGACAACGTGAGCCAGGAGCCACAATCTTCCTCCTCTGACCCGTCGCCTTGGGGCAGCATTGCAAAACTGAAAATTTGCGACCATAAGCACAATAGCTGCTCACACACTTTGCCACGAGGATTGATGAAAATGGGGAAATAATGATGTTACTTCCTCTTTCACTGTAAATCACCCATCCCCTCAAAGTGACTGGAGTATTATAAGTCTGGCAAGATGTATATGGACAGCTTAACCAATTAGCTCTTTTATAAAGGCTGTCGTCTTCTTAATGCAGTGTTAGATATATTTAGGCATGTGTCTACAAAATAAAGTATTTCTTTCTGAAGCTAACAAAGCTCTCATTCTAGCAGTCTTAAAACTTCAGTCTGCAAAAGTTCACCCTGTGGCTGCATTCACTCTAGTGAGTTATTCAGCGACTACAGAAGCCAAACAATAGATCAAAGTGGCTGGTCTACATACACACTACATATACATACATTTATACCCATATGCACATACATACATATATATTAAAAAATATATATGGTTTGCCACCATTAATACCAGCAGGAAAATTCCTTACTAACAAGTGGAGTAGCTTAGGAAGGCTGTATATCCAGCACAGCTAAATCTACATGGCACGTGTATTTAAATTCGGCTCTGTTTAAACGTGGCCCTTCCCGTGGCCAGTCCTATCGCCATCGTGCCACTGCTTTGCATAGCACTGGGAGGGGCCTGCCCAGCTGCTAATAAGCACCAAGGGCACTCCTGTCGCTGGAAGGCAGAGATAATTCCCAAGGCCACTCCCCTGCTGAGCCTGTCCAGCCCAGCAGGAAGCACGGGCAGCTGCGGAGCTGTTCCACTGCACTGCCAAGTGAGGCGATGGGAAAGGGGCCACGGGCAGCCATGCAGTCTCCGATGCACAAACCCACCACGTCCCAACAACCCCGCAAGGCGAGCTCCGGCAGCGCCGAGGGGCCCTAGCAAGGAGAAACATCCACCTTTCAGTTTCCCCTGCACTGTCTTCTCAAATCAACACAAAACAGGCAACATCATGATGCCCTGTCGAACAACTGAAGAGCACCAAATTGTCTCCATTTCAGCATTCACTTGAGACAGAAAAGAACATTGTACAGGCACAGAAGAGAAGCAAGGAGTTGCTAGACAATCTGCTTAACTCTAATCTCTCAGAGAACAAACACTGCAGCAGATGGAGAAAAACTTTGTTCGTTTTAACATCAGTTCAGGAGTCAATTGTGTGTAACACAGTGTCTCTGTAACCCATGCTGGCCTTGGGTCAAAATCCAGAATGCACCTCTGACTTCTGGCCCCAGCACAAGGAAGTGGCTGGAAATCCTCCAATGGCAATAGGGACCCTGGCTGTCCAAACAAACATTCACTTGCAGTAATGGAGGCATATCAAAAAGCTGACTGACCCAGCTGCCTAAGGAGCAGAGAGACAGCCTGCTGGAAACCCTCAGACAGAGTATTTCTACCCTTCCATAACCAAGGAAGGACAAAAGGATGCCATGGATAGTCACCTTACCTTATTTCAGAAAGCAACCTGACAAATGCGTGGGATAAAATCTACCTGGGTCCACCAAGCACAATAACAAAAATCCCTGAGCCACACTGTACCAGAGATAGGGAAATATTTAGAGGAGGTCTGAGCCCACAGTTGCACTGTTTCTGTAATCTTGTCTCAGGTGTCCACTACTGTCCATCACGGGGACAGGGCACTAAACTGGATGGACCTCAATGGGACAAAATGTCTAACATTTCTGGATCATACATCATGCTGAAAATCAGCCATGAGTATTTGCCTGACCATTCATGTGTCCACTGCCTGTGAACCCCAGCCACAGGAACACATAATTTTCCTCAGGTGAGGAGGCCCCTTGTTTCTACAATAACACAAATACACTCTCAGTGGCTGGAACAAAAGAAGGAGATTACTTCATTAGCTCCTGTCTCACACAGTCAGATAATGCAGGGCCATACCAGGATACCTAAAATAGTGATTTATTGGAAAAAGCATTATGACTATTTATAAATGCTGTGACATGATTAGTACCCCAAACAGAAAGATAAACTGGCAACCTACAGTCTAGCAAATCAACAACTCCCACTGAGCTCACAAAGTCAGTGATCAGCACAGAAGTTGTAAATCACATTATTATTTTTTATTTATTTCAAAACTGTAGAAAATGCAGACAAAACCCTGGCATCTTTGTGCATACAGAAAAGGCAATTCAGTTTGCATAAGGCTTTGGATCACTTAACAATGTTTATGAAATTCTATCCTGCCTCTCTGATGCAAAAGGCCAGTAACAGGGCTGCACAGGCAGAGCCTACAGATGTTTACTCTCACTGTTGGGTCTGAAGCTCTCGCTCTCTGTTCAGAGTGTATGCATTTTATAAAAGAATCCCACCATGCTGCTGAGATGTGCAGCTCTGTATACACCAGGTTTATTATTGGCATCCCTAACATCTGAGATTTCACAAGATAAATTTTGAGAAATTTCAAGGTTTTGATCATTGAAGGACATTTACCACAGGTCGCCAGACTGTATCCACAGTCTACACAAAAGTTCCAAGAACAACCTGGGAAGGCATAAACTGGACAACACTGTGCTACTCCATTCCTGACCCAGACAGGTTAAAATCTGGGACATAAACGGTCCCTTCAGACTCAGGTACAAGCTTAATAGGGCCTTTGCTGCTTCATTCAAAATTCCTTCAAAAGCCTAATTCTTTGTCTTGATTTCTCTTTTGATTCTTCCTCCCCTGCACTACAGTCACTAACCACAGCCAATAGCTTTTCCCTGTTGTTGGTTGGTTGGTTGGTTGGTTTTTGCTCTTTTTACCCATCCTGACCTAGCTGCTCTTGGACTCAGGTGACTGAAACTCTCGTGAAGTCCACAGCAAAGCTCTTATGTGGCTCAGCAAGAGAGAAAAAGAAAGCACATCAAAACCTCAGGTTTTCTGCTTTTACTGCTGAGATGTGTTCTCAAAAAGCAGGCGCACGTGCAACAGTTTGACCAGCCAGAAGCCAAGATGCCATCTGACAAATGTCTCTTTCAGCTCCAGGGGAAAATGGCTTCTGGAGAGCACCTGCACTATGGAGCACTTCACCACCAGAAGACCACACCTCTTTTAGTGCAGGTAATGAATTATACAGGCACCCACAGTAGCATGGTGTATGAGTGTTCCCACTGAGGGCTTTCTGCTGTCTCCCTGGCAGAGCCAGCCAAAATGCTGGTTCGATGCCTGACATTTCAACATTGCCACTCTTCCTGAAACATGACCCACACTTGTTATGGTATTTGAAGTTTCCAAACGGCTACTCATTATTTGACCCAAGTCCCTGTTTTCCAGAACAACCATGTTTTCCTTTTCCTCCTCTGAAGAAAACAGTTGGTCTGAGTAGCCCTTCAAAAACTGACACCTCTTAAGAAGTTTTTTAGATTGGCAGCCGTGGTAGTTTCACTATATGTTCACCATTCTTCAAATGCACCCTCAGATCACAAGTAATAAGCATCCCCTTTCTTCCCAGCCTTGCATTTCTCTAATTCAATTAGATAACCATACACATTTCTGCTTTGGCCCTTGTATAGGCTAGTTTCAAAGAAATGTTACACAAAAGTAATAGGAAGGTGAGGAAATGATCTTGAGGTCTCCAGGTCACATTGTCCAGCTGCTAGCCGAGATCAAGACATAAAATATGCCAAAACATCTCTCTTAAAACAGAAGAAAGCTGCAAACAGAACCTGGATCTTTCTCTAAATGACATTTCTCAGACAGATGACAGAAGCGTTGATCTTCTGCACACTCTGAATTAATGTAAAGGATGTTTATTTTCACTGTGCTGTGTTGGCAGCAATGCCCGTGTCCCTTTAGACCGTTTGTGGAATGGCAAAGATAAAAGCAGCATTTTACAGCTGCAGCAAACTGAAGGAGATAAAAAAGTCTCTGTATGCACTTTTGTCATGTTCCCCTGCCCATCTCAGGCAAGACTAATAGCCTGCCTCCACTTGGACGTGACTCCTGTCAGGCACCAGTCAATTAGGTACTTTTGGCTTTCTCAGCACTGAACTCTGGAAGCACAAAGGAGATAAAAACAAGCCACGGAGAGATCAAAAGAGTCTGTGTGGCTGAGGACTTGGTCTGGAATGAAGGAGCAGGACTGTCAGGAGGGTCAGCAAGTGTTCTTCTAAAATGACTTTTATGGTCCATGAAAGACTAAGGCTGGAGAAAGGCAGTGATATATTTTTGCCTCTGCTGAATTATTAGTTTATTTTAAAGAGGACAGGAACACAATGTGGGGAGGTTATCAGTGCACGGCAGCACCACAGGGAGCCAGATGTTCACTCCTTCACAAACCAGACCTCATTGCGACGTCCATAAGGCTTCATAGGGGGGTCATAACCATTGCACAAGTAGAAATCCTTGCGGTATGCAGCATCACTCCCCAGAGCAGCCCTCAGCTTGGCAGCATAACTCACGTAATCTGCCTCTTTGGCATAGCCACCAAACTGCCTGCAAAGAAACCAGAGAGGTGTTGAGCAGTCCTGGCAAGCACAGGAAGGAGAGAGAGAACAATATATAGTCACAGTATATTTAGACACGCATTTTGATCCAGGTCCTGCCAACATGCACTCATGCATGCACTGTTCACTGTGAACCAGCACACTTTATCTGTGACAGATCAAGTCTCATAGGTGACACAGCCAAGGTGCAGTCATCCAATGGCAGACCCCAAAGGGATCGCCCCAAACAGCCCCATGTATGTCAGCCAGCAGAACGGCCCTGCCCTGTGAACCAATACCATATCAGAGAAACAACATCCTAAAACACAAGGTTATCTCCAAATCAGCTCAGCCCAGTCCTCACCAATGCTGCCAACAACCATGTTCACTGTGGTGTGAACAGCCATCTGCTGGAAGCCAGATCACAAAGGAAAGCCAAACTCTAGCTAGCCCAAGAAAAAGGGGAGGTAGGAACAGACAACTGGCAATTACAGAACACGATGCTATTTAAAAGGGGTGGGCTGAAATGGGTCTGGTTTATGTCAACCTCCCACCAACAGGAACTGTTTCCACATCAGCCTGCACCTCACCACCCTCCCTCAGGGCTGACGTTTGAGACAAAACAGGCTGATATTGCAGAAGTGGCCCACGCCCAGAGCAAAGGCCAAGCAGCAGTCGGAGGCAAGAAATAAGCCAGTTAGAGTCAGCCAAAATAGTTCAAGAAAGTAGGCAGGGTCACTTCCAAGGGGTAAAGATAAGGTGAAGAGCTTATTGCTACTGTGATGTTAGTTTGAGTCCAGGCTGTCAGTCAACAGCCAAAGACATTCAAAGGTGATTTGAAGCAATGCAAAGGCTGCTTGTTTCCATGGTGGGGTCTGGTATGAATCCATCTGAATGAGGTTTCAGTTGACAGTTTGATGTGAACCACACCAAAGAACATTCTTAATGACTACGAACAATCTGGAACCCAGAAAGTGGGAAAAACAACAGATTCATACAATAGAAATGGCACAGTATCTTGCAGGGCTAGCCTCCACACTTGTTTACCCAGTGGAAAAAAATCCATATTCCAAATCAGCACAGCATGACCAGGGGTAAGAAGTGACATAAAACACCTGTCTTCAGTCTAGACATACCCCTCCATCTCCTTCTACCACATACACCCTTCGTCATCTGGTAAAACAAACACTGCTCTTCAGAACACCCTAAAGACCTCAGCACTTCGGACTGGAGATCCCAGGATGCATTTCTTACGTGGAATAAATGGTCATCTCCTGTCTTTCTTCAATCTTAATGCTTTCATCGGTAGGACAAGGAGGGTTGGCTTGAAACTGGCTTGGGATCCGCAGAGAGACTTTCACCTTCTGCTGAAAGGAGCCGTCTTCAGCAGGAAAAGCAGTGATGGAGACAGGCGCAGTCATGCCCATTCCAACCCCTGAAATAGACACATAGACATTACTAAAGAAGTCTAGGTTCTCAGGAACTCATAAAATTAGCAAAGAATTCACAAAAGCTAATATTGGTTTTGGAAAACTCCTCATATGAGCTCCTTGTCAGAAGTGGGGTCCTCTGGGGAAGCGGAACAGCCATCATCAGGCTTCTGCTTGGGCCAAGCTCTCTCTCCACACCAGGACCCTGGGAAATAAGTGTCCCAAGTGACCTCTGGAATGTTTTTATTAATTGTGCTGCTTTTGTGGTTCTGTGAGACACTTTGTTCCTCTGACAAATCAGCTGTAAGACAGCAGGGTCTGTAGCTCCAGGCCAGCAGCACGTATAAATTTACATCAGCATTTAAATTAATACTATCTGCACTTAGCCATGAGTCCATGGCCAATACTGGGTGACAGGAGCTTTCTCTTAAACCCTTCCAAATGCTTCCAGACATCCTACAAGTTCCAGTGCCCCAAAACTCAGTGCTGTAATGGCTTTCAGCAGGACTGTCCATACTCTCCACACTCCAGGAACAGCATGCTTTTTTCCCACTCATTACCACCAAGAAGTACCAGATGGCACTGAAGACCATTTTTGTTTACTTTTCTTGCAGGAGTAGGAAACCTCTAAACCTCAGGATCAGACAGCCACAAAAACAGTTGAGATCAAGCCATCTCTCTCATTTGTGTTCCTTTGATGTTCCTATGTGTTTGTGTCACATGTTATATAGAAGGTACCCTTTCTAGTACAGCAACAGTGATCATCACCTTTCCAAAATATGTTGCTGCAAATGCCATTTCCCACTGCATCCACCTCCTACTCCCATGAAGACTACACTAGTCCCTCTACTAGATGCCGGAGAGAGGTGTGCAAGAACATGCATATGCCTCAGAGCTACTCTGTAGTCTTCACCTGCTATGAATGGTTAAAATGTGCACACTTTAGTAAAACAAGAATTAGAAGCAATCACCTGGAAGCACTGCCATAAAACATTACAAAATACCATTAAAAAGGAAGCTCACTGTTCATTACCCTTTCATGAATAAAAATAGCCAGACAAAATATCAAGGTCATAACTGTTATTTCACTGCCCACAAGGGCACATCATAGAACTGAAGTGTCCCAGATAACCTGGATTTCATCAGCTCCTGCTCACCCAGGGAGCTGTGACAGATACATGTCTGCCTGTCCTCATGTTATCCCAGCTGCAAGGTAACTCATTCCTGTTTAAACAAATAATTTTTGAGATTTCACCCTGAAACAGAGATGGGTTATAAGCAGACCCATAGCATGAGTTGGCTGGGCACGACTTAACCTGTGTCAAGTTTATTTTTCCCAGTGAGGGGCTATCCCCATCAAAGACCTCCAGTGCAAGGAGACACAAGCCAGGCAGGCCTGCAGTGCCATTGCCTCCATCCATCCTGCTTTCACCAAGCCTCAACCACAAGCCCCGCGGGGCAGGCAGCATCTCTCACCCTTGTCGTTGCTTCCTCCGACGTACTTGAGGAGCTTGACTGCCCCTTCCTTCGAGGCTTCGTCGAACGGCTTCCCCACCAGCTCCACCGCCGCGAACCTCCCGCCCTCGCACGCCCTCTCCTCGTAGCTGACCTGATCCTGGGGAAGGAGATGGGGATGGAGGCGCTGCCAGGAGGAAGGCGCTGCCCGGGAGTGACACCCGCTTTCCCTCGCAGCGCCTTAGCCGGCCTCGCTGGCAGAACCGCCCGGGGAACAGCGCCGGCCTGCCCCGACACAGACAGACAGACCTTCTCGCCCTTGCTCAGCAGGCGGTAGGGCCATGCCTCCACCGTGCTCAGCAGCGAGTTCTTCACCATGCCCAGCATGATGCCGCGCGGCTCAGCTCTGCCCNCGGCGGCACCGCGGGGCCGGGGGACGGCGGCACCGGGGGTGAAGTAACGGAGGGCGCCGAGAAGTGTGAGGAGTCACGAAGTGTGGGAACAGGTGGTATTCATCTCTGGGAGACGGAAAATATGAGAGGGAATATGACAGGACTGAAATACAGGAAAAGGGAAGTACTGGCAAAGTATGTCACGCGTAGCGTGGAAGGGCACCGTGCTCCTGGAACTGAAAAATCAGAACCTCTTGTCTTTTTGGGGTTTTGGTTTTTTGGGGGTTTTTTTTAATAAATAGAGCTAAAGGGGAACATAATTATTTTTTAAGGAAGTGATCTGTGTTGCTGGATGTTGTAAGCTGTAGGTGAGGGGTAGATTTTAGAAGTCCCTGATAATATTTGATCTCCCTCCACTGACCACCCAACTGGTTACCTCTGTTTAAAAGTGCCATCCAGATCCCTTCCCAGAAATACATGTAAATGACCGCAACAGAGAGTTTAGATGGCTTCTGTAGCTGGATACATTTATGTGCATAGAANGGTTCGGCTCTGCCCCTTTTGCCTCGGCTCTGCCACGCTCGGTTCGGCTCTGCCTCTCTTCGCTCAGCTCTCNTGTCTTTTTGGGGTTTTGGTTTTTTGGGGGTTTTTTTTAATAAATAGAGCTAAAGGGGAACATAATTATTTTTTAAGGAAGTGATCTGTGTTGCTGGATGTTGTAAGCTGTAGGTGAGGGGTAGATTTTAGAAGTCCCTGATAATATTTGATCTCCCTCCACTGACCACCCAACTGGTTACCTCTGTTTAAAAGTGCCATCCAGATCCCTTCCCAGAAATACATGTAAATGACCGCAACAGAGAGTTTAGATGGCTTCTGTAGCTGGATACATTTATGTGCATAGAAGACTTAGACACCTTGTGACAGCAAGTGTTTTTCTGTTGTATAAGCCATGTCAAAGGACAAGTGCCAGATAGAGAAAGTACCTTACCCAGGATCTTTTAAGAAGAGGTTAGCAGAGGCAGAAATCAAATACCAGTCCCTGGGAATCAGTGCCGTGGGTCAGGCCAGCTTCCCCAGGCAGATGAGACAGACACCTCAAGGTGGTTGCTCAGCTGAACTGCTGCCTCCTCAAAGAGAAGGTGAGCGGGGCAGAAGTAGGCTGGCGCATAACCTTCCTACACTCTTAAACAGCAAAAAATAAAATTATAAAATAAATAGGACACTAAAACTTTTCCATCTAGAGAGAGGGTCGTGCAAAGGCAAAGAAATTAAAGAAGCTGACTGTTATCATCTGATCAAACAGGTCGTGTTCAGATCAGGGAGCTGGGCTGGAGCCTGGCATAGGCTTTCACTGAGTGAATGACAGGTGCTGCTATCAGTGGTGACAAGGTCACAGACTAGTAATTTATTAACCATTTCTATTACTTAGTTTATTCACCATTATGCAAGAAATTGCAGAGTTGGAATATACATTGCATGCTGCAGCTTATTTGTTCTCTTTTAAAGCAAATGGTGAGTTTCTCCATTGTGCTGAGGAGGTTTTGCCAAGACTACAAATTTGCACATATCAGCGTAGGAATACATGGACTGGGTTAAAACGGGGGTCCATCTTGTCCTGCCTTCTGTCTGTGGCAGAAGCTGGTGGTAGACATCTAGGTATAAAGTAAGAGTATGCAATGATCTGGTCTGGCCTCCCAGCACCATCTGTAACTTGAGGGACTTAGGGAAGTCTCATCTTTCTGTTCCAAGTAGTCCTCAATTTATACAACTTACAGGTTGCCTGATAAAATGCTTGTGTCTAAAATATGACCATGAAAGCTAACATTTATGTTGTACTCTTCCTCCAGATAGGCCAAAATAACCAGCAGTCCCTGCAGCCCCAAGCAAAGCATCCCTTGGAGGGATCAGCAGGCTGTGCAAGGATGCAGCTGTTGCTACAGCACAGCCTAAAAACTCTGAATGCAGAATAACAAGAAGTTAGAGGCCTTTTTCTCCTGTTATTCCTTGTAATTTATGTAAATATATTCTGGAATCAAAATGCTCTACATTTCCTGAGAAATTATGATGACAACTTCAACAAAGGCACAACTCTATCCTTTTATCAGCCTTTTCACAGTCTTGATTTTTCCCTTCTCTAGCTAAGCAGTGTTTCAAATTCCCAAGCAAAAGCCAAGGAGAGCCAAGTTAGTGTTTTGTTATTTTTTGAAAACCTGAACTCAGAGAATTTACATCCAGGAAATATTTATCAGATTGTCTAATACACTGCTCATATGTCCCCCACTCAACTAACTCCCAAGTTGCAGCTAAAGTTCCTACTGTGTTAATTCTTCTGGTCCATTCTGAAAGATTTCATATGAAACTAGTTTTTTCCTCCTTTTCTTTTGGAGGTTATTGTAGTGTCACTGAATTTCTTTCCATAAACTCAGGCTTTGGGAATCCTTAAATTGCTAGTCTGCATCCCCACTGTGACTGGAGAGTGTTTTCAAAACAACTGTCATGCCAGCCACCCCCACAATCATTTAAACATAATCCATTCTTTATTTGTGTTCTCATAAATGGCTTCATCCAGACCTTGAAGAAAACCTGTTTCTTTCCCTCTCTGGCTCCCCTTCTTATGTTTCAACACATTTCATATACACAGTTGACTGCAATGCTGAATGGAAATCTCTGTATTGGATTTACCTTTAGAGACCTGAAGGGCAAGCCCACTCTATCCTCTGTTCAGTGCAAAATTTGATTTTTGCATTCTTTTTTTATCACCAGCGTCATTGTCAGGAAGACATAGGCAAAGACAAGATGAAGGCAGGATATTCTGAGTAATCCCTGAGGGACCAAAGTCTTTGGAGTGCGTGTTTGTTAATTTTCTACAGATCTTAATTGTGCTGAAGGATGTTGGGAAATTTCTGGAGGTCAGTGCTGGCATGTGGAGAAAATACTCTGCGAATTAGACACCAACTGAATTATTGTCTGTGATTTTGGGGACCGAAGAGTCTCTTAAGCTATTTCGGAAAATCCTTCTAGACACCTATATTTGCCATTAGATATCTAAATAGTTTTGAAAAAAAAAAAATCCACGAGTCTTGGCAGAAATCTGTTCAGTGTGTTTCAGAGTGCTGGAAATTCTGAACATATCTAGTGAATAACACCAGAGTGCGCAGTTCTAGAAAAACACTCTTTGTAGAAGGTGGATGTTCAAATTTGGTCCCTAACAACTGAAGTCCTTCAGCGTTGAAGCAGGATATACAGACCAAGGTTATCTAGCCCTACCCACCCTCTGAACATGTGAACATGGACAAGAGGTTAAGGCTATATTTTGAAACATAACTTCTTCTCCCTCTCCCTGCCCAGCTGGAAGTGCCAAGCACTAATCCATCTTTCTGCATTCATCAGTTGTTCAGCACTTTTGAAGTTCAAATTCCCCAGCTGTTGCAGATGAAATGCTTTAAAAATAGGGCAGAGAGAGAAATTCACCTGATCTTTATAGAAAGAGTTTCCTCTGGTAAGCAGAAAGAATGCCTGTATAGACTAAAGGTATTCATGCTCAAGTAGACTGAGCTTGTCAACTTTTCTTCGCTTGGGACACAAAACAGCCATCATTAAAGAACAGGGTCAAGTTTCACCTACTAACCTAGGTTTGGGAGGCAGCAACAAAATGCGGAAGTTCTGATCTCCTTAGCAAAGCTGACTTCTGTGTGTGCTTTACTTTTTTCTCTTCAGCAGTGTTCCACTGAGAAAGGCTTAAGCAGATGAAAAAAAAAAAAATTTCCCTTTTTTTTCTGGTAGAGATTTAAGTGCTCTGGGGTCTTCTGCGAGCATACAACCTTCTCCTATGCACCGGGAGTCTCCGCAGCTGAGTATTTCCACGCCTCTGACTCTGTAGAGCATTCAGTCGAAGGGGAAGGACAGTTTTGCTGATGACATTGAGACGTTCGTTCAGTTCTTCCAGCCTTTTCCTTATCGACTGGACTTCCCTCACAAGGTTGTCCACAGCTGCGGAGACAGGGCGGAGACTACAAAGAGAGTAATGTAGAAGAATAACTCAGTTTAGGGAGTGTTTCTGAGCATGCAAAGTAATTTACCATGACCTTTGTTTCTTGGTGGGTAAGGGCGCTTGATGATGAAAGAGTTGCAAGCAACCATTAAAAGATGCTTCAAAGCTACCATGTCCCTTTGGTGATGAGAGTTCATCTGAGGTGCCCCATCTGAACCCTGGAAACCACAAGCTTCAGGATCAGCATGAGCAACGTGGTCTTTCCACCACCTTATTTTAATTAGTGTTAATTAGCAAGGAGTACACATGGAGGCTAGGCCAGCAATTCCCATGGAGTACTGTTAGTTCTCAGCATTTCTAATGAACCAGTCCATGTCCTTGCCAGCAAACCCATAATTCAAAGCCCAGTACAGGATATATGGCTGGATATTCTCATTACATCTTCTGGACTAAAGTTAGAACTCTCCAAATACAAGACTTAATATCACTCCAATCAACTTAGGCACCAATGAATTTCAGCACTGTCAGTGTGAAAGTTGTGATGAATTCTGTGCTCATAAGAACAGCTACCATACAGCCAGGGAGAAATCCACTTGATGTCAAAGCCCAGTGTATAATCTATCAAGTATATCCTCATGAAACCCTGATCTGTACAGATACTGTGTGACCACCGGACTATTTTCATTCTTCTAGCCTTTCCTCTTCAACTGGTTCAATGCGTAGCATTTGCAAACATTTTTTTTTCTTGTTCCTAAAGAGAACAGTGAGTTATGGAAGACAGCCACTTTATTTGCTTTATGAACAATTCTGATTTAAGTGATATTAGGTTTCTAGTAACTCCCAGTATTCCTCTCTCCTCTCTTTCTTTCACTGCCTTTCCTACTCTCTTTCTGGAAAAATGAGATTGAAGTAAATTTTGTCAGTTTCCTCAATAGTTAATATGTCCTGCAATGCAAAGGGGGAATATGATGACATGAACATGAAAGTGAATAGCTTTCTCCGATCTGGGTGTTAGAGACTTAAATAAAAAAAAACATCACAGACCAAATCAGCTGGTTTTCCCTGACCTGTGGCCAAGCCCATGTGTGGATTTGTAACACAATTCATTTTTTCCAGACTGCTCTCACGAGTGTGAGCTGCCAAGGGCATTTTCTTTAGGAAGATTCTTGTAATACAGTGATGGCAGTTGGGAATGTTTCACAATGAATAGTTAGCAGAGTATTCAGTTTACTAATCAGAGCTGGTAGCACAACAGGTACAGTGTGTTTTATTTCCCCTTAGCTGAGAAATATGAAAATTCCTCTTTAAGAAGATGCATCATGGACACCCAGGAGGCCACCCAGGAGAGGACTGAATCCCACTTCCAGATGAGAGGAATTACCTGGAGAACTCAGGCAGGAGAGCATTTGGGTTGTTCAGCAGCGTATGCTTCATTTGCCAGAAGATGTCATTTCCCCATTTCTCAAGGGTTTGAGTAATGCTGTTAACACCTTCTGTGTTAACCTTGTCAGCTAGGTTAGCAGGATGCCCATGGAAGAGAGGAAAACAAATGTGTCAGAACAAGAAAATATGAGCCAGCACTCCAAGTTTGATTCCATTCCCCATCACAACTCAGTTGCAATGAAATGCCAAATACTAAACACATGGAGAATCTAAACTAAAAAGCGGGTAACTCTCCCTCGCAGTGTAATTCTCTGCCTCAGGTGCCCACGTTTTCTGCTGTTGCTGGACACCCCAGCTGATTATTTCTAAAACCATTTTTTTCTCCAGAAGTCTCAGCAGCTACCCAGGAATCAAGAGAGAGCAGTCATGAATGAGCACTGTCTATCTCACTCCATGGACAAAGTAAGTGAATCTGCAGCTATGAGCTACTGAATGCCTCCCATGCTGAACCACCACCGTGACCTCCTACCGCCTTCTCTGTAGTTCCATTTCTGATGCTGGTCCAGAAAGTCCTCCTGAGATTTACTGCAGGGCAAAAGGATGAAGAGGAGGAGAAGAGGAAGAGTCACCATGATGGCTGTTGTAGGACCTTGGCTTCCCCCTGTCTCTGTGGAGACAAAAATCTTGCTAAGTGCTTTATTTCTTTTTTTCTTCTCTTTTTCCACTTCCTATCTGTCACCACAACACCAAATTTCTCTTTGTTTCTCTTAATTTATTTAAAATGTTTTTCAAATTGCTCAGTCTAGGTTTTACAGAAGCACAGGGACTTTTCTTTTTCACAGGTATGAACTTTACTTCCTTTTCAAGCAATGGAGGGGTACTGAGATGCTTCATCAACTGGCAGCAGCTGGGGAAGTACCCTTGTTTCGTACGTAGTCATGTTGGAATAGCACTTTATAGCTGTAATTGTTCTAGCAGTGTCAGGAGGAGGTACTACAAGGTATGAAAATCGCTGCATCCCTACTTTGCATTTGGGAGAAACAGGGTAAACAGCAATTAAACAATTTATCTCATAGTGGCCAGAATAACAATTTTTGATCTGATCCACTAACCAGTGGCAATATCTTAGGTGCTGCCCAGTGATAGAACCTCAAAGGCAACCCCACCCCCATGTACTATTTCCACTTTGCCCTGGTGTCACGGGGTCAGTTCCTCCTGAGCAAGGCTGCAGAGTCGACAAGACAAGTATATGAACTGATGTGAACACTTACCTAGCACCTTGTTTTCTATCAAGTTGACCATCATTCCCAAGCCAAGGAAGTCAACCCTAACCTACAAGCCCTCCTGGGCAAGTACCATCTCTAAATGTAAGAGGATAGATCAGTCTCTCCACAGCTTATTCATGCTGATTTGTTATTCTGTCCTAATAAACTAGTCCCTCAGTGTTGAATCTGGTATTTTATTTTTTTTTTTTTATGTCATGAACAGCTGTTCTTCTAGAAATTGGCTGAAAATATCCATTATGCACATATTGCGTACAGCAAACAGAAAAAATGCATTGCCAAGTTCATGGGGTTTAGTGATGATTTTGGTCATCTCTAGTCACAGTGATGGAGGGGCTCATGTGAGAAGCAGGCACATCCAGAAAATCCAAATTATTCTCCTATTCAGGTACATGCATCAAAAGCCTAAGATCTCCCTGCCAAATAGGAGGACATTAAATTTCTTTTTGAATATAATACAGCCTTCATCTCCTAACCATCTGGGAAGAATTCAGTCATCTCAAAACCTACCAGAAGCTGTAGCAGATAAAGCAGTAAATAAATAATTCCTTTCACTTTGTGTCTTTCTTACATTTGATCGCTAGTGCATTTTAATTGCAACTGCATTTATTTTTCCACTATTTAAAGTAGCAGTATGAATATAGCCATACTAATGGAAAATGTCATGATACTTTAAAAATATTACTTTCCACCTGTCAGGATGTAATTTGTATTTAGTATTCTTCATCTAATTGGAGTACTCATTTAAAGGAAAAATAAATCAGCTTCTTCCTATCTCACACATGCAGACACCTTTTCTTCCCCCTAACTCAGAGCTGCCAAAATAACGATAACCTTTAAGAAGGTCTGACAATATCACCAAGGCTCATAATGAAAAGGTCTTCATGGACCTTCTTGAAACTATTTGCATTGACACCATACCTCCTCCACCTCTCAGCTTTTCCAGATAAATACTCCAGCCTTTACAGCTTTTTTTTCTCTTTCTTTGAATGACTATGCCTTGCACATGCCTTTTTAATCTTCCCTGGTGGGAAAGGACTTACCAGACACCAATGTGTCTAATTGCAAATGATTTGAAAATGCTGCCAACATCAAGGAGACAGTGTGGCTTCCAAGCTAATTGGAAAACTTCCTGAAGAGATTGTCCATTCCTTACTCTTTCCACCTCCCACTTGTTTCAATACCCCACAGCTGGGATACTTTGGTCTTTCTGTATTTGTTAAAAGAAGAGTGGTAATAAAGTCCATCTTCATCTGATACTGAAAATCCACCGTACTTGAGTTCAAACTTTTTAAAGCATCAGGTGTCCAAATGAATCACAATACCCACATGTTCTGTTTGCAGGGCCCCTTGCAGACCAGTTTCTTTGTAGCTTTGCTCCCCGCATTCCTGAGGGTCTACTGTAATTTATTATCACAGTAAACATCAGGATATAATCATCTTTGAAGTAGATTCTCATACCTCAGACACACAAAAAATGAGCAATCTTCCCTCTCTTAGGTGGAATTGTAGACAGCAAATGGATATTCACTAACAAAATTCCTAGCTGAAAAAGCCTGCAGGGTCATCTGTAACAGGAACCAGATCCCCAGCCGATTCAAATATGTCTTCTGCTCTTTTGCAGAGTTGCACTGGAAAGTACTATCAGGGTAGAACACAGATGGACAAGCAGGGAGAACTCTCTCACATCTGTGGATGGAAACCCTTTCCTAAATGCAGAGAATAACAATAGCAATGTATTAGCTTTGTCATTGTTACTATTAATTACAATAATTTGCAGTGCTGTCAGAAAATTACATCACATTCTGCCCTTGGAGCAGGGTAGGCTCAGTGATTCACTGGGCAGTCCCTTCATCTGCAGGCAATGAAGACCAACATATTTGTCTCATTATTACACAATATTTTTTTCATCTTTTAACCTTTTGATTCCTCACTTCAGCATGATAAAAGAGCTCAGCTAGTTTAATACCCTGAGCACAGCCCTGCTGGGATCAGCAGTTTTGCCATCCAAGCCAGAATCCCCACCCCAAAGCAAAGCAGTACTGCCCGGATTTGAACTCCCATTGCTGTCCCTCTCCCATTAACCCCTTTGGTTTCTTGTTGTTCCATTTCCAGTGCTCATCCCTCCTTACAATGTAGTGAGTAATCACAACAGAGTACTGAGATTCCCTTGGTATCTGCCCCAGACTCTGGCAACTGAGGTCAAACAGGGTAACTGTTCACCACTGCTTGTGGGTTGTGCTGCCTGCCAGGATCTGGGGGATTTGCCTAGTTTACCTGCTTCTGGTACCAAACACAGCTTCGTTTCAGAGAGCCCTCTCTCCCCTGAAGCCTGAGAAGAACACACTCATCCTATTGCAGACATGTGAGTTGTTGCTTTACAATGCAGAGCTTGCCTGCCCCGTGTACATCAAGAGGGCTTGAAACCTTCCCCTGTGCTTCTGACTGCTCTAAACACACGCCCTCTCCTGAGTGCATGAGCATCCCAGTGTGTCAGCTCAAGGCAATGCTTGCTTTGAGAAGAGGATGTTGTTGATTAGAATTATCAATCATTGCAGTGATACCTAAAATGAAGGAATTTTTTTCTGCATTTGAACATTGAACTTCAAGTGAATTACATTCACGCTTTTCATTAGAGGTCTGTTCTCCTTTCATAACTTTTCAAGTTCCTTTTGAGCTAATTTCAGACTGAAGCTGAAGAGTGATTCTGGATTTTGGGTTGTTTGCAGGGAAATAAAATATACTTTTAAGTGAATCAGGGAGTCTGATCTCTGGTAAACCATAAACACATAAAATGTAGCTCTCACTCCAATGATAATGGATATTGAAACATCAAAGTATGTTTAAGATTCTGTATTTTGTAAAGGATCTCAATAGATAATAAAGTTATTTTTGCAGACAGTTGGAATTCCTCTATCTTTTTTCCTACTATCTCTTTTATTTCCATTGCAATCTTTTAAGGTTATATTACTTACCCACACCCAACTGAAATGTTCTGGTTTATGTATTAGGTTCAAGAAGGTTTATGTTATATAAAGCAAACAGATTCGCATTTTCAAAAAAAAAGCATATTGTAGCTGCATACAGTTTCTAATGCCAGTTCCGTGAGACTCCCAGCCTGGGATCTTGAAAGGTCTCTGAGCTTTTAGAGGAGAAAGCTGCCAAGCCTGTGAGTCCAGAACAATCAAAGTATTTGCAAGCTCTACTTGCAAAGCGGATGGCATTTGTTAGCTCTCCAAGCAAAAAAAAAAAAAAAAAAAAAAGGAAACATTAGCATATGCTTGTAGAGTTATGTAATGGTGGAAAGATCGTGAAAAAGGCCAAAAATAATTTTAAAAATTGGATCCTACAATATTAACCCAGCCACAGTGGTATAGCTAGAATATCACCTGTTTCAAAAGTCTTTGTTATAAATCCACTGTAATGGAATATTCTTCAATTTACATGTGTAGGTATAATGCTGTATGTTGGTACACACACACATGCACACATATACTCAGTTTGGGGTTGGAATAACTATATCTAGGAATAACAATATCCTGAATCTTTCAAGTTTGGCTACAAATTTGAGTTAAATACTGCTTTTTCATATAACTAAGAGTTACACTGCTCATTTTCTACCTGGATGTTGTGTGAAAGTGAAGAGCGTCTGAATCCCTGAAATAACCTGACCACCCTGTCAAACAAGGAGATCTGATTGACAGCACCCACGACAGACAGCTAGGGTGATGCTGTTGCCAGCAGGCAGCCATACTGGTGATAAAGAAGAAAAAAAAAGCCATCCAGGTGCAAAGCACACACTTACTGCAATACATCTGCTGAAATTCATAACATTAGTAAAGTACTGTTGGTTTTGAGGAGGTAATATTCACCTTCTGCCTCTTCTACAGGTGTGCCTGCTTTTTCAGGGTATGTCTTATCTTCAACTCTCTCTCATTTAGTGTTTGGTCCTTCCTCTTGGAAGTCTCCTCTCTTTAGATAGGCACTCACAGACCTTGCACTCTCCATGTCTGTCTGTCTGACGGTCTGCCTGACCCTAAGGATTTGCTTTCTCTTTCTGTCCCCGTACTTCTCTCACTCTGCACACCCCTGTTCTCTGGAAATGTAGGTAGCAATCCTTCAACCTCCACATCCATGCCAGTCTGCACATATTCCCTCCTCTCCTGGCTCTTCCCACAGGTGCCTTTAGAGTCCCTCAATGCAACAACCTCTTTCTGAGGTGTATGGATATGTTTCCTCCAGAGGAAGAAACAAAACATTCCTGGGAAAGAAGGCAGAGAATTGTATACAAGCATTACCTTTGCTCTTGAGGCCAGTTCTCCTGTGATGAAGCTTCCAAATCTCTGCCTCCCTGCTCCTTTCTTCCCCTTACTACCCCCTCTGCATTTCAGCTTGCAACGAGTGACGTGTCCCTCTTCATTTCCCTGCTTTCCACATTTCCACAGTCTTTCCGTGGAGCCTCCTCCAGCTGTACCTCTCTTACCCCTCCCTCCCACTCCTGCAAACTAGCCATCTCTCCCCACACATGGGAGCCTTATGAGAAGGAAAGCCTGGGTGATGGAGCACTTCTCAAAAACAGCTCTGTCTCCAAGGACACCCGTGTTATCTTTGCCCCCCGTTCTTTCGGGCAGCTCTCAACCGCTGGCTCTCTGGCACAGCTGTATGACTTCTCGTACTAGTCACAGTTTCCACTATGCAGTGCTCCTCTCTGGCTGCTTGAACCCTCCAGCCATCCAGTCATGAATTTGTTCACCGCGTTCTTCCTGCCTTTTAACTAACATGCCAATTAATTCTCTGCTGATTAGTTCATTCCTGATGCACTCTGCCAAATCTATTTCTAGTGGAATAAACAAGGAGGGATGAATCGGCTGCAGTGTTGTTGTTTTTCTCCCCTTGACCCCCTCCCCCAGGTCTGCACTTGCCAAATCAAACAGGCTTTGGTCTGGTCAGTACTTAATGAAGAGATTTCAAAACAAATGCAAGGCGTTAAAGGGATTCATTTTGTGAAGCAGAGGATGAACCCCTGATTCTGGTTCCACGTCTGTGTCGAACTGATATTTTGCTGTGATTTGAGAAGATGTGTAGCCGCCACAGCCCGAAGCTGTAGAATTACTGCACACATTGGCTCATGACTAGACCCATGGCACTGCTTGTGAATGCCTTGGCCAAATCTGCATTCTTCTTGGTATTACTTCTCCAGTATCAACTGGCAAGAACACCCTCTCTGTTTCCTGAC
This sequence comes from Platysteira castanea, assembly GCA_013397175.1. Classification (NCBI taxonomy): domain Eukaryota; kingdom Metazoa; phylum Chordata; class Aves; order Passeriformes; genus Platysteira; species Platysteira castanea. The sequence goes on along the minus strand of VYXC01001700.1, from coordinate 75,315 downwards.
CAGCCTATTTTTACTTAACTCAGTTTTCCACGGCCAAGACGCTGCACTATACAGTGAGAAAAAGATGCTTTTCTCACAGGGCAAAGGACTGTTCAGCCACTCAGAATAAAAGCAAACACCCAGAAGTAAGGAACCAGAGGATATGTGCAGGTGATAACAGATAGAGCAGTTGAAAATGCAGTATTGTGATCGCAACAGGGTGATGCTGGTGTAAACCAGTTGAGGAGCTGATTGTGAGGGAAGCTGAGTGGCTTTTAAGCACAGTTCATAAACATCAGCCAGCAATATCATTTAGTCAGCCACTTAAATCCAGTCAAGGAGAGGTTCCACTGGAACCAGACTCAGGGATATCTGCTGCTTTGACACCAGAAGCATGTGGTTTTGGCTGTTCCTGCTCCCCCAGTCCCACTGGCTCTGTGGCAGGGAAATTTCTGAGAAGACTGCCTTATTTATGGAGCCTTGCCACTGAAACAGCAGGACACTCATTTGCAAAGTTATAAAACACCAGTTTTTAAAATCAGTGCACAATATACAGGCTTAACACAGACCAGCCTCCGGAGGAACTGGAAACATATTTTTTCAGGGCTCAAACAAGCAAACAAAATGTCCAGGCAACAGGCAAATAACCCAAACAGTCATCTGCCTCCAGCTGTTCCCCATTCAGCATGTGGCAAACACAGTCCTGTTACGCCTTTGCATCTCCCTGCTAAGAGGAAGCGAACTGCTGATGGTCAGTGTGAGATGGGGACACCAGCCTGAATGCTCCGAGCAAGAACCCCTCCTCGGGGGCATGACACCGAGACAGCGGCTGAGCAAACCTGATGGCACTTCACGGCACGCATCGACCCGGCGTTGGCAGACCCGGCTGCTCAGAGGGAAGAGGGCAATTCCCAGTGGCACATTAAGATGTATGCTTGCTGCTGGGCAGTCTGTGGGATTTTGCAGCAGGTGCTGCCTTGCCTTTTGTATAATGTATCCCCTTATTATCTACCCTCTCTCTTTATTACTTCTCCAGTTCAAACCCCACTGGGCACTTCCCTCTGGGCTCTCAGCCACAGAGTGCTCAGCATTGGCAGAACAACACTGAGCCTAGAGACAGACCCATCAGGAGTTTGGCTGGGGCAGCCCTCTGCAGTAACTCCCTCAACTAACACACCCCATGCCAGGCCTTGTGGAGGCAGCATGTGGGCACATCCCACAACCTCAGGTGCTGCACACCTGAAACTTTTGTACAGTTCTGACCATCTTTTGGCTTTTCTCATGCTAGGGTGAACTGGTGTTGGTTTTACTGCATGGGTTCTTTAGAAACTCCATGGTCATTTGCACTACTTAAAACTTCCTGAAGTGTGCCTGCTGTTTTCCAACTGCTAGAAATGTTATTATCGCTTTTCCTGAGTTTAATTGCCTTTATTGTTTCTTACTGTTATCCTTCACTGCTTGATTGTATTTATTTTGTTGTTTGAACAATCATTTCCTGTTTATTGCAATGTCTACTCCTGTGTGATTACACTGTCATGGAAGGATTCATCCAGGCACAAGAGGAAAGAGGATGGTGTTCCTGGCCTTGTCCTGTAGCCATGCAGAATAGAAGGATGGGATGAATAAAACAGGTAAAAGCATTAGCTTAGCACTAACAGAAATGCAAAGATACATGTTATTTCTTCCCCCTGGACACCTGAAAAAAGGTACAGCTGAGAACAGCTCCTGCCCCAGCAACTCGTCAGGAGGTGATTGCCCCTCTGATCTTACAGCAGAGCTGTGTATGCAATCACTCTGTTGTGCAGCTCTGCATGAGTGACCTCCTCTAGCTTGAGGACCTTAAATAGCAGTGTTTAATGTGGCTCCTTTCAGGGTCAAGGAGCAGCCAGAGGTTTCTGTGCCAGCAGGCTGGAAAAAGCTGTTATCTCTGGCAGACAGGTGGCAAGAAGCAAGGGGTGGCACAGGCTTAACACTGATGAGGGGCCGGTGGCTGTGTATTTTCATGCTTTTTGGCTTGTAACATTTTTCTAAATGGCCACATTGTCTACACAAAGCTCTCAGACTTCCAAGCTTAACCCTAAGTGTCTCATTTTTTGGCATCTGGCTTTTTCAAACTGCTTTGGAAAAAAAAGAAATAAAATGAACAGTGACATTCACATAAACTAATGATCTATTTGCAACTTTTTGATTGATACTAGAGCACTTGACAGGTCCAATTTATATGCAAATCAGCTTACATTCACAGCGTAAAGAAGAAAAACTTCATTTCTCATGCTTTGCAAATCATTAAATCCTCTGAACATATTGCTTAGTCATATGTTCCTCAAAAGCATCAGTTTAATCACAAATCACTTGTCCTTGCAATCCATTAGCCTAATTGAGAATTTTGGGCTTGGGGAAGAAGCCATTTTCGTGGGGAGGCATGAAATTAAGAGTGGGCTGTGCTGTAGCACAAATGTAAAAGCATTGCAAACTGTGGGCTTTTGCACTGTACGTGTGTGTGCCAGATGTTAGAAGATCACAAATGAGGACACCAGACTTCCCAGTTCCCGCTTCTGGCTGTTTTCTGCCATTCCTTTGCTCCCAGCTCTAATTGGTACCAGAAGCATTTTCTTAGAAGGAGTCACTCTGCTGGACAGCTCTTGCCCTGTCTATCACAGGCTTTGCTAACTGAGACTTGAAAGGGATCCAGGATCTATCCTGTAAATATTTACATAGATACAGGACTGTCACTGCTCTTAAAGCCTGGAGGACAGGAAATGGCATATGGAACAGAAAGACTCTGTATTCAGAAAGACCTGGAAGGGAAAGAATAACAACTGTGATGGCTTCTCCAGAGTTTGCCACCTGGGACTGCCCCTGCAAGTGCTGTGTTCTCAGGCAGGTCTCTCTCTGAAGCCTGGTGACAGTGGAAAAAACCCCTCTGGTACCAAAAGATTTTGGATCAGAACTGTTCTCTTTCCCATTCATATCTGGAAAAAAAAAAATTCTCTTCACCAGCTAGACCACTTGGTGTCTCTCTTCTGCTCCTTATTTGTTGTTACTATTTAAGGAGTTCCTGGACAGACCTGGACATGAAAGACTAAGTACATTATTTGCAGAAACAGCACCTAAAACAGGGGAAAGCAAGAGCGGCAGCAGACGCTGAGGAAATGTGATGTGTTCATTAGCCAAGTGGAGTCTCTTTTGATTTATTTAGCCAATACTCCTTCCTCTTATTCAGTGAAAAAGGACGTTGCCTTGTGAGTTCTCACACAAATCATGACTTGAAGAAGTGGCGGTGTTAGATGGCTCATGCATGGGCCTGGGAATCAGGAAGCTGGAGCCCTGTGGCTTTGGGGAACCACAAAACCCTCCTTACTCAATTTCCCCATTGTGAGAAAGGGAGAGTTCACTTCTTCATGTACCTCGGAAGGCTGCGGTGAGGATTGAGAACAGCTTTGGAAAACAGCCTGGCCGTCTTTTGCAATTAATCAATGACAACAATAAATAAGATAAGATAAGATAAGATAAGATAAGATAAGATAAGATAAGATAAAATATTAATTAAAATAAAATAAAATACAGTTGCAANAAGACGGAAACAACTAGATTTCTTCCAACCAAAAGCTTTCCAAGAATGAGGGCATATACTCATAGCAAGAACAATTTAAAAGGACTGGCACTTTCTGTGCTAACCCCTCAGGATGACAAGCCTGTTTTCCACCTGTCTGTGCCCATACAGTCGTGCAGGCTGTGGAGCTTTGGGCTGTCCTCGGTCACGGCTCGCTGCCACCGGGCCGCCCTTCCCTGCGGGTCTCTGCCCCTCCGGCTCCTCAGGGACACACAGGGCCGCGGCCCCTCTCACGCCTGCGAACTACAATTCCCAGCAGGCCGCGGGGAGGCGCGGGAGGCGCGGGGGGGCGGGCGGCGCGCGTGCGCACTGCCGTGTCCAGCATGGCTACGGTGCTGTCCCGGGCGCTGAAGCTGCCGGGTAAGGGCTGCGCGCCCGCGGGAGGGACTGGGCGCCGGCCGGGCCGTGCCGGGCCGGGCGAGTCGTGGGCAGGGCAGGATAGGGCAGATGCAGCCGCGCCCGAGGCAGCCCTGATCACGGGAGGCGCGGGTGCCGCTGCCTGAGGGCTGCGGGGTGCGTTGCCATAGTGATGTGGCGATGTGCGGTGAGGCCCGGGGGTGCAGGCGGTGAGGGGCGGCCGGCGGGCTCCGCGCGGGGCCCGCGGCCGAAGGAGGGACGCAGGGGCCGGGACAGCGTCTCGGGGCCCGGAGGGCGTCGTGTGTAGCAGAGGGGGCCTGGGCCGCGTCCAGTGAGGGGACTGCGCGGGAGGAAAGAAGGCGCAGACCTTCTCAGATCCGCTCCTGCCGGGCTTTACCCTCAGAAGCCAGGCCAGGAGCTCGGTAAGTGCCACTGCAATTACCCAGGTAAATGTTTAAAGCCTGCCTGCCGCCACTGCACCTTCCGGCCAGAGATCTTCAGCGAGATGAAAGGATTTTCAAGCATAAGGGGCTATTGTGTGCGGTGAGCAGCAGTCCAACAGCCATTCTTTTCAGTAAGGAGATGAAAAGGGAATTAAGATACCTTGCCAAACCAGATCTTGGGAGCATGCCGGCTTCTGTTGGGTGTACTGTAGACGGTGCTACTGCACCTGGCTGTATTAACTTCAATGGGAAAGTGCCTCACTGCTCTTCTTCAAAGTGTCTTGCGTTTGGGACAGAGACAGGGCCCGGCTGTGGGCTCTCCTTGGCACTGCACGCCACTGTGGTCCTGCACTGCCCCAGTCTGTGAGGCTGCACTCAGTGGACTGATTGTACTTTCTTCTTCCATCAGTCCACGAAGGTCACAGTAGTGTCTTCAAGGTCCTTCCTGCCGTCTTTTCGTAACCCTTACCAAGAGTCATTACTTTCAGTTTCTGTGGTGCCTGTTGAGTCTCATTCAAAGAAATTTTGTTTGCAAGTCAGTAAGAATCTTCCCAGCAGGCCGCGGGGAGGCTTGGTTTTTTGGGGGTTTTTTTGGGGTTTTTTTTGTTTGTTTGTTTGGTTTTTTTTGTTGTTGTTGGTTTTTTGTTTTTGTTTTTTTTTTTTGTCTGTCAAAGTGGGAAGGAATACATGACCATGAGGTCTGTTTAGGAAGAGTGCAAACTGGTAGGTGTAGGTGTGTGCGTTAGGGCATGACCACTGGGGAACTGTGCAGTTAGAAGTACAGATCTCTTCTGGGACCTTTGGAACCAGCATGATCTATTTGATATTTGCTGTTGGGAGACACTGATTTGGAAAAGATCATAACAGGCACTTAAGGGAACAGTTCTTGCATCAGTCTCTAGGTTAAATTGCAGAAATTATACCTTTCTTGTGTGTTTAATTCTTGAAAAATGCAAATTAATTAAAAACCAATATGTGGCGACTTATCTCCTCATGGGCTTAGAGATATGTCTGCCATACCCAGTGACTGGTGCCTGCCAACTGCCAGAAAAATAAACAGAACGTGAAGTGAGCACAACAGATACTGGAACCAGTGTGCCATCACTGGAATAATGCACTGAAAATTGCACCCTTCTAGGGTCAAAAATCTGCTCTTTTCACTCCAAAGTGAGTGCAAAGAAAAGCCTTTCCAGTCAGTCAAAACCAGAAAAAATAAGATTACAATTAGTATCTTTGAAGCCATCAGCACTAGAAATGAGTATTTTATTATGACTGGGACCTCATTTTAACACGGATCACCTCACGGGTGCCTTCTTTCCAGATCATGATCACACAATGATCATCTATTCCTCACTGAGAGGTCACATTCTTCTACTGCAGTAGTTGCAAGAGCTGTCTGTGCAAAAACAGCATTTGGCAAATACACCGGGCATTTTCAAAGTCATGAAGTGCAATTTAGAGACCTACTGCCCTTGAAAGCCAGTAAGTTTGGAGCGTTTTTCCTCTGTTCTGCCTTTGAAAACCTCCATCATCAGTATTTGCTTTTTCTTCCAGTGGCTGCAAAAAAAAAAGAAAATCCAGGGTGATGTGACCCGTAGCTTCCTCTGATTGTAACCATGGGCCACTGAATGGGAACCTCTGTTTTATCACTGATGCCATGGAAAAATGGAATATGATTTAGAGCAGGTCAGAACAGAAGACACTTTGTTGACTCTACCTGTAGGAGGGAGGGAACACAGAGCAGTAGGGAAGCTGACTTTGCTGGTCCTAGCTCCATACCTGCAAAGTGGATGCAAAGTTTATATACAATTGGAGTCTCTTTGGAAGACAGATAACGAAATGTGAGTTACACAGATTGGTACCTACATAAGGCCACAGAACTACCACTTGCTTTAGCACAGAGACTAATTCATGAAGGCTACACAGTGGTTATCATTTCAGGAGATACGGTGAGAGTTTGACCAAGAGGCCTGCTCAGATCTTAACATTTCTACTTCCACAATGGAAAACTGTATGTATTTCCTGACAGCTGGTTGCTTGCAACAGAGGCAGTTTTAGCTTTCTATTGATGGACCAACTGTTTTCCCCCAGCCTGAGCCTTCTTGTTGACCAGAAAGGAAAGAATTTGACTTCTGGAGCACTTATAAATAAATCATCATTCTCTAAATGGTGTGAGACTACCTCTGTTTTCACACATTCTTTACTGGGTTTTATGTTGGTTTGTGCTTTTGTGCTGAAAAATCATCTGGGAGTGATTAGTAAAAGCCAGGTGTGTTATCCCTCCTTCCCACAGCAAGTGACCTAAAACTTGGATGAAGAGTCATGTTCTTTCTGCTCTCTCTCCAGCCAAGTGAATCATGAGTTACAAGTTCTCTGCACCACAGAACAGCCTTGGGAGGCTTAGCTGAGCACATCCTTGCCAGCATTCCAGACGTATTCCCAGAACACCTACAGACTGGTTTAAGGTTCTCTCTGAACAGTGGGAGATAAGCGTTTGAATCCTCTGAGATTAGATATATAATTGGTTTTGACATGTGCTAGATGAGTGGTCCAACAGCCCCTCTTAAAGGGGAGTATCTTCTCTTCTTTTGTCTTTAAAAAAAAAATCGGCAGGGCGCTTTATGCCTGACTTTACTGAGTGGCTGTGCCTTATGGGCGTGCCAGATAACCTTTTGAGGAAAGGTAGGGCGAAGGAGTACCAGTTTCTGATTCCTAGTCAGGCTTAGATATGAATTAAGACTGAGCAGCTATCTGCTTTATAGCTCTCCTATAATTCTGCAGATTCTTTCCTATGTAGATCATCAAAAGCTGTCATTACTGTGTAGTAGCTGTTTTCTAGCCACTCATCAGTGGTTCTTAGTAGGGCAGCTGTTCCTGCTACAGATTGTGGTTGACACCACTGTCGATGTTGCCAGCATCTTGGTCCCTGCCAGTTAAAGGAGTCCTTTCTGTCTTGTAGGGATCCAGAACAAGACTGTTCCAGATAAATTTAATTGATACCAGTGCTTTCAGTTGCTCGAAGACTGAACAGCAGGTTCCAATCTTTTGGTTGACTGTTTGGAATTATAATAATTAAACAAAACATAGTATATCTGAAGCATATGTATGATTTGAGTTGTTTTATTTCAAGCTCACCAGTTTCCAAAATCAGGAGCAGTCTAGTTAACATAACTGTCCGACTTTGACTTCCCAGGCTAAATACCATTTCCTCTTGGGCCAGCCACGTTTGTTTTTCATGCCATTCTGACCTGGCTTGAACTGGCACATCTGGATCTGTTGTGAGAAGCTGCAAATACCCTGGCAGTGAGACCTCTCTGGAATATTTTGTTTTGACTGAGTGGTCTTTCAGTCACTTTTTAGCACAACCTACGGTATAGACACCTGTGAAATTTACGCTGCAACATCTGAGCAGAGAGCTGTGTGCCACTAAGGTTGGTGGCCTTTTGTGCATTTACAGGATGGAGCCAAGGTTATCAAGACTACCTGAAAAGCCCACACTTTGAACGCATGTTTAGAGCAGACCTCTGTGAAACAATGCAGTGTGTCACAGGGATACACCAGACCAGCTCACAGGAATGCAGCATCTCTTGGTTGAGTGCTCTGCCTTCACAAGTAACTGCTTTTTGGAGTGTATATGTGCACCAGATTTTTGAGTCTTTTGTAGAAGCCACTAGTTCAAAAAGGAAGAATCTGACTTAGATACGTGAACATGTTGGATATTTTTATTTCCTTCTGTTCAGCGTAGGTGAATTTTCCTGGCTGTTCCACCTAGTGTGGGGCATTTGGTTTTAAGTGAGATTGAAAGTTTTTCTTAAATCCTAAAAATGGAACTGAATACCACCTATAAGTTCTAGATGAAGGGAAAATGAAGGTCCTTTTGTGAGGTGAGAAATGAGGAAGAAATGAGATACATGTGCTGCAAAATTCACTCCAGATTATGCAAAATAGGTGTGTTGCACTAACTGGGTCCTACAGTACATCTGTACTTGAGTCTGTCTTTAACAGGAAAACCAGAAGTAAGGTATAGTATCTTAGTCAGGAAGAATAATGATGAAAGTCCTAAAATTTCCACTTTGTAAAGCCTTCCCATCATCTTAGTGTCTGAGAGGGGTTACAGCTTGCATATTTTTGCTTATTAGTTATGCCTTGCATGTATCACTTGAGGAATCTTCGGGCACAAGCTAGTTCCTGTCTCAGAATAGCTTTAAACAAAAGGCAGTGAGACAGATACCTTGGATAGCAAAGTCCCACCTTGGAATAGAAAGGAGAACCAGACTGAGACTCTGCAATCATCAGAGCAGTGGCTATGGCTCCGTGCCCAGCCTTGTGGCACAGGGCAGCTCCCTGAGACGTGACCCTCCACTTGTAGCTCAGGGCAGTGAGTCTGCATGATCTTTCCTGTCCCCATAAACAGATGGCGCTGGGCTTACGCCAGGGTGTGTGACCAGCCTCTACACCTGTCCTCGCCACACTCCCTGTGGCTGTCTAGGGCTTGGGGGAGAAGTGGTCTGTGTGCCGGGCATCTGTGCAGGAGACACCTAAAGCTAAGCTACTTTCCTGTACCACCACCTGAAGGGATCAGTACCAAGTTACCTATCTTGGCCAGGCTAAGCACAGGCTGTTGGCTCCGGTGGCAGCAGGAAGGTGCACTGAAGCAGAGCAGGTGCACTGTGGTTGCCTGCTGCAGGGGTTGGAGCATTCCATCATGCAGAGCTGAGCCGTGCGGAGAAAGTGGTGTCTTGGAGGAGCAGCCTGATCCCTCCAGAGATCAGCATGTTATTTGCTTAAAGGGGCAGAATCACTTTTCCCTCATTTTCAGGGAGAGTTCATATATCAAGAAAGGATTAGAATTAAATCGGCCGTGAATTCCATATGGACATATGCATACATGTACATATATGCATACACACACACCCACACACATTTGTCTGAGGAAAATAAACTGCCAGCATCTTTTCTCCCACAGCTGCTGTTGTGAAACATAGAGAGACCCTGTCCTTTCTCTCACACTTCTCACTTGGATCCATACAAAATGCAGACTACTCTGTCATCCCTTCTGTATCACTCTCCACTGCAGCCTTTTCTCCACTGAGATGCTGCAAAAGTGAGGAACTCATGTTTATTGTCTCTCTCCATCTTTTTTCTCAGGAAAGAAGAGCCCGGACCTTGGGGAGTATGATCCCCTCACTCAGGCTGACAGTGATGAAAGTGAAGATGACCTTGTACTCAACATCCAGAAGAATGGAGGGGTCAAGAATGGGAAGAGCCCTCCTGAAGAGATACAGGACCCTGATTCTGATGTGGAGGTTGGGATGACAAAGCAGCACACGTCAGAGAGCGCGCCCGAGGGTTATCCTGCAGAGACGGCCGGGAGTTTGGAGCAGAAGGCTGCTCCCTCCCTCATGCCATACCTGCGCACTGCGATCTTTTTGCTCACTGTGGTGATCTCGATGATTCTTGTGTTGGTGTGCGCATTTCTAATTCCCTGTCCCCCTAGAGACTTGCATAACACCTGGAGCCGCAACCTAGGTCAGGGAGCAGGTGAGAAAGCCCCAGGAACAGCATCTGGCATGGGGGAGGTGGCAGCTCCCAGGCTGGGCATCAGTGGGAGAGACCTATCTGGGAGAGCCAGGTCAGAGCAGAGGCCCTCTCTCACCACTACAGATGCTCCCAGATAATAGACAGGTGGCTGTCCTGCTCACTCTTGAAGCTGAGGCATCTGAAATCTGGCATCAGTAGATGACAGTGCCACAAAATTCTGTTTCTGCCAACATCAAAAATTATTTCGACTCTTCTTCCATCCTGCCTTTTTGTCTGGATGTTATGCTCTGTTCCAGATGGAGATGGCCCAGCCCACTTTACAATACAGTGCCTCCCTTTCTACAGCCTGGACTTTACCAGTACCTCCATGCTGAAGTATGTGGTTGTGTTCGAGAGGAGAGGGATAGAGGTCTTTGTGTCTTCTAACTAGCTTAACTAACCTTATTCCGTTGGTTTTTTGTCCTGCTTGAATCTATAAATCAACATTTGAGATCTTTTGTTATCCTGAATGGGCCACTGGTAACATTTCTAAAGTATCTCCCATTCTGGCTTCTGTAATAAAGTAACACTGTTTTGTGAAATAATTTCTGCCAGGTCTAGATATGTCTCTCCCTCCTTGCTTTCTGCCCCTGGCTTCCAAATCTAAGCTTTTCGTAAGATACATGGCTCTACGTTGCCTCAGAAATCGAAGTGGGAAACGTAAATCTTTTTCTGTTAGCTCCTCCATTTTTCCTTTCTCTGACCCAGATGCTACATTTCTGCCTTTCCATGCAATGAAAGATCTTACCATGGTGTGAGCTGCCTGCCCTTGGTGGTTCCTTAGCAGACTTTGTGAGGCTTCTCTACCCACAAGTCTTATTTCTGGGCCAGCCCTACTCTCCCGGTGTGAAAAATGAGGGTGGCCTTTTTGACATGGGGTGACTCTGTGTAATTGTTGCAGGTGGTGTGTTATCCCCACTGGAACTGTGTGATGTGAATGGTGATGGCCTCCCTGACATCCTCATTGTCTTCACTGCCTTGATGAATGCCAGTGTCATGGGTAAGCACTGCAGGTCCTTTCCATTCCTCTTCATGTGTCAGTATCGACCTTTGTATGTTTGTCTTATGCACAGGAAGAGCTCCTGCCACTGCAAATCCACTGCATTGCTCTTTTCAGAATTCCTTAAAATTGCCGGTGTACTCTGCCTGTGGTTGGTCATATTTAAAATTTTCATTACAAGCCTGTGCTTCTATACCTTTTGGTCAACATCATGCGTTTGCCCTTGCCTCATCTTGGGGCAACTCCATCTCTTTGTCCTGCATTTGTGCGCACTTTGTAGGTTAGTGTTATAGGAAACACCCTCACTTTGCTGCCTTTTTCTCCAGGTCACTCCATATACTTGACAGGCTCCAAATCACTGCTAATTCACAAATAAAAGACTGATGATGGGGAAGCTACTGTGCCTGACTATTTCGCAGGTATTGCCCTGCTTCCTCCTCCTGGCTGCCTTGCTCTCTTTGTTAGCCCTCACACCCTTCAGGTAACATAGCAGAGCCTGCTGATACTGGCCACCATTACACAGAGGCTGCCAAATCTGGTGGCATCCTATTGCCCTGGCCTTCTGAAGTCCTGGAGGTTCCCAGCTGCCTGCTGTACTGCGTCTGCCTATCCTGGCATTGCCTGGTACTGGGTGAATCTGTTCATTCTCAGATGAGTTCAGAGAGCAAGCATACATTGCACAACCTGAAGAAAATTCTTGTGGGAGCAAAATGCCTTGGTTCTTCAAAGAAGCAGTAAAAATATTGTTATAGGATAGGGAAGATGCCTTTCTCCATGGCCCAAGTAAGGCCCGTGGTATTTCACAGCAAGTCCTATAAAAAGAAACCTATGAACATAGAGAAAACTGTAAAGTAACTTAAAAAATAAGTGAGAGAGGAAGATACTGTTGACATAAAGGCTGTATTCAGTTCATATAGGCTGTGCTTGCATTCTGTATTTTTGCCATTGCATTGTTTTTATTTTTTATCCCAGATATACATATAGTCAGCATGCTCTGAATGAAGCTAGTCATACCTGGGCTGGACAAAAACCAGACCTTAAAACAGGTGTAAGCAGATCACAATCCAAAACTCACATAGCTGGATATCAGCCCACTTGTAGCTTGTGCTTGGAGCATTCACACAGTGCCAAGTAGAGATAAGCTTGGGATAGGCACCCAGTGGAGTAAACTGTGACATTTTTAACTATTTCTCTAGCTTGTACACACAACGGCTGTGAGCTGCATTAAGGAGTTGTTCTTGGTCCCTATCAATGCAACGAAGATAACTTGTTCTGGGACAACCCCTTAGCATAAGCCACATGATTTTCAGTTTGAGAAGAGAGTAAGCTTGATTTAGAGTGGACTCAGACTTATATTTAGCCAGTGGCCCGTATATGCCCTTTTTGTCATCAGGTCACATGTTGTATGTGTTGCTAGTAAGACAGAAGTTGACTAGGTCTGTTGTTATTTTGAAATATGTGGAGTTCATCTTAAACTGTGATATGACCATACTAGGTGGAGGTTAATTACAATAACCACTCTTATAGCTGAGAGCAGGCTGAGCTAAAAGTTGATTGCATTTGGAATCAGAGCCAACAGTCAATTGAAACAGCATAGACTACTTTATTTCACAATTATTTTGTGCTAACTGGTGAATTGGAAAAAGAATGCTGAGTTACACCAACTGGTTGCATCCAGTCTGTTTTTCACAATAATGAAATTCCTTTGGAAAACAAAGGAGAAAGCTCTCAGACCACCAGTCACCTTCTGTTGATCCATAATTACAAACAAGCCAGCACTTTCATATGGGGTGACATCTGCCTTGGGAGTCACTTAAGGTTTCCCCTTGATGCTAGCTGTTTTGTTAAGGGAGAGGCGATCAGGGGAATCAGTCTGGTTTGACAACAGTAAATTTCACAGGAGGAAGTCAGCACAGCTGAGCACATTGTCCCCAGGAACTTGGTTCTCTCTGCCCAGCTGACCACATTTCTTGCTATGAGCTCAGGTCCAACCTCCATGATTTTCTGGGCTGTTGATGGTCAGCCCAATTTGTTTGGCGATCACTGCTAAGCTCTGCAGCAGAGAAATTTAGCCATGCGGTGACATTTGACCTTTGCTTTCAGGGAGTGTGGATTTGTCTGTCTTGAACCGCTCAGCTCCAGGAGCTAGAGCTGGAACACCAGCACAAGGACCCAAGGCAACGTGGTCATAGTAATCCCTCTGATACCAAGGGATTACATCCTCTCTTTCCTGCCTCTTCTAGGTGTCTCTAGACCCTCTGTAACTGTGGTGGCGCTTTCTGGTATGAATGGCAGCACCTTGTGGTCCATCCAGCTTCCAGAGGAGACTCGGAGTCTGCAGTGCAATGGGCTATCACTGGGGGCAGCTGCAGGACCTGTCTGCCTTGTCACAGGGGCATCAAAATTCCTCAGCCTTCTCAGTGCCTCCACAGGTAAAGTCAACTACCAGCATATTAGAAATATTTTTGTTTTCTTTGAAGGGCTAATAAGCATGAATAATTTGGTTCTGACACGTCACAGTGGCTATTACTTAGTGGCATACAGGAAGGAGTCAAAACACTTACGAGTTTCTAGTTGCAGAGGATAAGAGAATCCAAAACATTTCATCTTTGTGGCAGCATCTTCATCCTACATCTCAGAATATTTCAGTGTTAATCTTATCCTGTAGCATCCCCATGTCATAAAGAATATGTAAAATCTGTTCTCATTAGCATTGAGCTGCTGGTACAACTCAGGACCTACCTAACAGCACTGCAAAGCTGAACAGCATTCTTGGAGAAGTTATATAAGGATATACACGACATCCAGGAAACCTTGCAGAGAAATTAGGCCCATAGTTGAATTGATTAGATGTGAATGAATATTGCATTTTTAATCACTTGATCATGTGTACCTTCATTCTCTGATTGCTGTTTGTTCTACCACATTAATTCATTGGCAGAAATATTCATAGGTAGGTATAGGGTTGTTTTTGGAATCAACCAGAAGGTACCTTGAAGTGGTTAACTTTGGGATGGAGGCGTGTGTTAATATTACAGTTAGGTTTTAATGAACCAAGTTCATCCAAGGAGAATGATTTCACCACAGTTGCTGGCTCAGCAACAAGACATCTTGTCCTGTCTCCCCTGGCTGACAGATGCTATGCCGTTTATCAGCTACAAAGTAGCATCAAGTTCCCCTCCCTGCAAGGATTTCTGCAGTCTGGTATTCCCACTCCACTTCCATCCCCCTTAGCAGGTGCTATGGTTGCAGATTAGGGAATCATGGTGGAATAGGTTTTGGGCATGCCAACCACGCTCCAACCAGGGAGCAGCAACTGTATTTTACCCTATAATTTCCATACTGTTAGAACTTCTCTTAGGATGTGCATGTAACTTCTCAAGTTTCCTCTAATTTTACCCATAGCTATCTTTCCACACTTTTCGAATGCTGGTAGGGACCTGCTTACTTCTACAGTGTTTGCACGGTCAGGACCATGAGCTACCTCCTTTACCAGTAGTAGTAGTGTTATTAATGTACAAGTTTGGCCCTTGGTGTACTTTATCATACAGGGGCAAACCTTATCCTACAGAGCAGCAGCAGCAGAAAAGCATTTTTAAAGATTGAAAAAGCGGAAGTGTTGGCAAAAGAGCGATGAAAAAGTAAAAGCATCAAATTTAAGTGTTGGCTTTTTTTGATGTTTATTTGCAAGTTTGCAAATCTGGTTTTACTGAATTTCCAGCTGGGTCCATGCTGGACTGCTGAACCATTTGACATCACGTCTGCTAACATGCTTTCACCCTGAGGTGGAGTGAGCATGTCATGCTGGAATTTGCTGCTGGGAATTTAACTGAGACACAGATTTGCACTTTGAATATCAGAACTATCCATCTGTTCCCTTTCCTCGCATCTACCTAGCCTTTACTGCAGGCTGAGGCAAACAACTGCTGTCCTGCAGAGCAGCACTCTGATTTAGGTTCTCTTTCGTAAAGTGAACCTTAAATATTCTCTGCTATTTCAGAAATGGTTTAGGGCCCGGGTCTTTTAGAGAGATGCTAAGAAGGAAGCACAGCAGGACTTGAGGCCTGCTCAAAGGCAATCTGAAGAAATGCTGGGAGAAGAATTTTGCTTCCCACTGCAGCTTGTCTCAGTTTGTAGGTTTGTCTTTCCCCTTCACACAGAATGGGAGAAATAATCTCTCTTGCTCTCTTTTCAAGGCGGTTTTGTGGAACCCTCTAGGGATGCCCTCTGGTTGCCCTAATACAGGTCCCTTTTATCCTGTTCTTCCCACAGGCAAGACCATCTGGACACTGAACTCCATTCACCTTTCAAGTGGGATCCTGGCTGCACCAGCTGCAACTCTTCCAGATGTAGATGGAGATGGGATTAGGGATATTGTTGTTCTGGCTCTCAAAGAGACACAGGTACAGCATATCCCTCCTCAAGGTTTGGAAGGACCTTTACTATTTGTGTAGAGGAAAAACAGCCTGATGTGGAAGGACCGTAACTGGAGCTGCAAGAGCCCCTAATTTTCATTCCCTTGGATTTTGCCGAAAAGCACCCTTTTCCTTCCAATAGGTCAGAGCAGTGAGATCAAACAGTAATGACACTACCTGCATTCTCGACAGCTGGGAATGAACAGAAGGGTCATTATTTGCACCTGACTGAGACTTGAGAATTATCTGTTTCTGTTCAGTGAATGTATGGTTTGAAGGGAGTGTTTAGCAGCAGTGTAGGGATGGATCTCTGGAGAAAAGGGCATTTAGCTTAACCAAAAGAAAGAAATACTTGTGTGATTAATTCAGATGCAGATTTCCTTTATGCTCATCCCTCCCCACAATTGTAATATTGATGTTGTTAGAGGAACTCAGGTTTTTGAAGTCCCTTTCATACTTGGTGCATTTGTGCCAGGAGAGAAACATGACTGTAAAATGCCCAGGAAGCCAGACTGAGCAAAGAGAAAGCAAACACTATCTAGACCTTACTGAGGGGGAAAAGATCAATGGAGCTTCATGGTTTGGTGTTGGGGGAAGATTCTGAGTGCAGAGGTGCATGAAAGCACTGAAAAAATCTCTACCTCTCTCTCCTTGCAGCCTGATGTGTTTTTCATCTTGGTATCAGGAAGGACTGGAACTGCTTTGGGTGGGCCTGTGAAGTACAGCATCAATGGAGAGGGGAAAGTGATTGGCCCTCAAGTCCACATCACCAGCCGGGGAGCCATCTACATCCTGTTTGGTTTTGGTAAGATGCACCTTGCATCTGCAGCACTTCACCTTCCTGAGAAAACATTTGTTTTACCTAAAATGGTCCAGAGGGTCCCTGGGATATTTCTGCCATGCCTTCTGCTGTAAAAGGTAGGAGGGCAAAAGCACAAGTCTCACTGCCACGGTGTGGAAAAGTACGGGAGCACCAATACCTGCCAGTCTCAGAAACCTTGGAGTTTCCCAAAGGTACATCATGCCAGGAAAGTTCCAGCTCTGGACATTTCATTGCCTTCTACCACAGCTGCAGTAGTCCCAGTCACCCTCTGTTCTACTAGGTTATCTTTTGCAGTCAGGACTCTTCATCTTTACTCTTCCTGGCAGGTAATGTTCAAGCAGTTGCCCTGAGGGATATCTTTACCCAAGCCAGAAACCGGGACAACTTTCCTGCAATGCTGCAGCAGGAGGAGCCAGAGTGGGAAAAGCGCAGATCTGTCAACCTGTCAGAGCTCATTGGCATTTACAGGTAGAAGTTGGACTTGTCATCTTGCTCCTTCTGGGAGAGGAAGGGGAGGGTAGGCACTTACTAGTGCTCCTAGAAGTGGTCTACTTCAGTACTGTCCTTCTCTTCACTGTCCAGTTGATAACTGGGGAATATTGTGGGGAACTCATCATTTCCTCCCTGTCCTCTGGTTGTCGTAGCAAAAGAAGTGCAGAGTATAATAAAAGGGAGACCTTAGCTTCCCCTATTCCTTGTTCCTTTCTTCAGCCCCGTGTGCAGCATAGCTGAAGGGAAAAAAAGAGGTGTTCCCAGCAAATGGAGTCTGTTTGGGAAGCTCAGTCTGTGTGGGCCTGGATTTCTCAGCTCATTCTTTTTTACTGCCAAATTGTGCGGCAGGCCTCGATAGGAATAAAGGGAGGGAGCGAATGTGAACTCGCAAACTTCATGCTTTTTATAGTAACTCATGTTCAGAAGACCCCACATTTGAATTTAGCTCACTTAACTGAGGAACTCACGTCACTGGAGAGAAGATGGACTTTTCCAAGTATAGTTCAAATCTTTGCTAGGAATTGCCACGTGGACAGGCAGCTACTGCTGAGATGTGCAGATACAAGCTGTGATCTCCTCTCTATTTTCCATTTGTCCCAGTGAGGGTGTTGACTTCCTGCAGACAGTGAAGACACCTGACACAAACTGCAGCAACCTGCTCATCACAACCAAAGAGAGCTTGATCCTGCTGAGGGGACAGGACCTGGAGCCCCGCTGGACCCTGGAGCTGCAGAATATCAGCAGGTAACTTACTGGGAATATTCTTCTGTCCTATTTCTTCCTGTACCATTTCCCAACTTCCAGTTGAAAGCACGTGTTCCTTAGAAAGCAATTGACAGTAATTCTCCAAGTCTGCCGAGGAATCTAAGAACTGGAGGTGTGTGTTGTTGAGCCAGGTGAGGAGGGCCGGGGGAGCAAGGAACAGAAGACAGGAAACTTGAGCTGAGCTTGTGAGTGATCACAAGGGGCTTGATTCAGGTACCCAACACTGAAGTCATGGGAATGATGCGGCATTGGAATTCAGTGAATTACTGATGTATGATTCAGCCCACCTGCTGTCCAGGGCTTCAGTGGAGAGGATCAGTTATATTAGTGATGTTCAGAATTTAGAGGAGGTGAATGAGTATCGCCCAGAGATCTTAATGTTCCTTGAAAGCTGAAAATGAGCATTCTGATGACAGTCAGCACACCATCTATACTAAATGTAAACCTTAAAATAATACTGCTCATCCTCTAATTTCACACATGGAAATTAAGTCATTTTCCAGATCTTGTGGGTTGGTAATAACCAGCAATTTCAGCTTGCCCAGTATTAAATATTTGCAAAGGGCAGTTGGGTACAATTGAGGGAAATTACATGGGAAACAATTGCTTGCTCTAGTATTGAGAATAAAGAAAGCAGCTCTCAGCTCAATGTTACCCAACTGCCAAGAGCATAAATGGGAAGAAGGCACTGGAACTTCATTAAGAAGAAAAAAGGGTGTTTGATATTCAGCAAATGTCCACATTCTTGACGGCTGATGGGTGACATAAGCCATGACTTTAGGAATGGGTTATGGCTAGTTGATCATGCAATGGGGAGAGGAAATGGACTAGAAGTGTTTTGGGCCCAGAATTTGCAGACATCTGAATGTGTCTGGCATCAAGTTTAAAGGGTAAGTGTGTACTGACTAAGCAAAGCCACTTCATAGGTGCTGTAGAATCAGTTATACACAAGAAATTTCTAAATGGGTGCAGTAATAAATTGGAAAATACAAATCAAGAAGGGTTGAAAATTTCTTTACCAGTATGGTTGAGGTTGGAAGCATCTCTGGAGATTGCCTAATCCCACCTACCTGCTGAAGCAGACTCAGCTAGAGCAAATTACTTAGGGCTGTGTGCTGTCAGGTTTTAAAAATCTCTGAGGATGGAGACTTCACAACATCTTTGGGCAGCTAGTATTCAAGGTTACTGCTTTTTCCTATTCCCTGACCTCCCAAGGGACAGAGTACCATACATGTAGAGGAGCTGTCAGATAATCATTGAAAAATAATGAAAGCAGTTCTTGTTCTAGGCCACTGTGCTAAGGTCCTGGACTACCTGTTTTCTCGGAGTTAAGACAAAATTTGCTACACTAAATGTATAGTGGGCAAGCATTTAATTAAGAGGTTTGCTTGGATTTTTGTAGAACTTAAGTTCTATTTAAGCACCACAGGCTGGGGGACAAATTCAGCTCAAGGGTGTTACCACAGAGTCAAACCAACTGAATTCCTTGTTAGACAAAGCTTATGGAGCCAGCTGTGAGTGCCCCTTTTCCTAGGTAAACCTGCCCCAAGCACACCACTTCATCCAGGCAGACTAAGTCCAGACCTGTGGGAATAATTTCTGAGAAAACCAACATGGCTACTGCAGATGTGCTGCATTTCCAGATAGCTTTTGACAAGATCCCCGGAAAACCATAAAGGAGAATCAGTAGTCATAAAACAAGGGCAAAGTTCAAAGACCATGAAATTGAGTAAGCAGTTGCAAATTGTGTTGTAAATGGATGTTTCAGATGAGAGAGGATTAATAGCAGGTTGCTGTGGGGATTACTGTTGGGCAGAATAATTACTAGCCTTCTGGTTCATTTGAGAAAGTGCCCAGGGGATTTTTCACTTGATTGGTAGCATCCGATGTACTTACATCTGTCTGCATTCAGTTTGTGGGATCTGCCGCTGAGTGTAACCCATAAGGGACATGAGAAGAGGCACCTTAGGAGATGTTTTTAGTTTGTGGTCATAGGATAGAATTGTCTGCTACTTCCTTTTGCTGCGGGGGAGCTTTCAAGCTATAGAGTGTCTCGTGATACTGCCTTGAAAGCAGCACCTGGTTGCCAAAGGTGTCTGTAAAGCAAATGAAGTTGTTTGATGTTGTAAGTATAAAGTCAAGCCACTGCGGTACTGTGGGATTGCTGTTCAGGAACCATTCTGTCATACACATTTTAAAGAGGAAGCTGGAAAAAAAATTAAGAAAAGGTCTGGAAAAAATGCTTTAGCATGGAAGATTTAAATTCCTGAGTTTATAGGATCAAAGAGGAGCCTGAGAGGTGAGTTCATAAGTGTGTGGAAGAAATAGAAGTTAACAGGCATAGCAAGAACAAGTGCCTTGAGGCAAAAGGCATTCATGTTCAAGAAAATGAAGATGCAGGAATGTTTCTTTGGGTGAAATTAACCGTTAGAACTGACTGTCATGAGAAGTGATTAATTCATTTCATCAAATGTGAGGCAAAGTCAGCCTACTGATACTTGGTTAATTGGGTGAAATACAGTAATCTGTCATAAATAAGAAGAGAGAGGATATACTCTGATGATCCTGCCTTGACATAAAATCTCTGGTTCTGTGAATTTTGTGGACTCAACTGTGCTTATTTAGAACCTTGTGTCTAGCTGTGGTGAATTGAAGGAAGATAGAGGCAAGGCTCAGAAAGCCAAAAGCAAGCAAGATGGTTAAAACCAGTTATAATGAGAGATATTAATGTGTTATGTCACCCAGAAGTGAGAGGATGAGAAGGGACTTCATTTAACCTGTTTAAGGTCGTAAAAAGGCTTGTAAACCTGCCAGCAGTAAGAATACAAGGAATCATGGGCTGACATTAATGGTGAGTATATTAAGATCCATTTCACACAGCTAAGGCAGCCTGGGAAATCCACTTTCAGCAGGAGGTCAAATGTGCCACTGCATTTTGGAAGGGCTGGATAATTTTCTATAATTACAGCAACAACTGTACAGGTTCTCATGCAAAGGAAAGAATTATAGAGTCATGTACAGGGAGATAAACAGATGTCTACATCAAGGCATGCTCCCCACACAGACAACTCTGAAGAATGGCTGACAAGCACCATGGGCTGCTTTACCATTTTTCACTTTTCTGATCCACCAACAAATGATTCCTGACAGTCAGAATAGTTCTGAGTGGATGAAAGACCGTATTTAGCATAACAAATCCTGCCATTTTAAGAGGCAGAATGGAAGATGAAGGCAACTATTCTGCCTCCATCTGAAATGGCTTTTTTTCTACCATGGGGCTGAGTGTTTCTTTTTCCAAATTTACAGCCAGCCTGTACCAGGTTACTTTGGTGCTGACCAAACTCTGGATTTCATGCTTCAAGCACAGACTGGAGATGGAAACAAAAAGGTAAAACAGGTGAAAGCAAGGAGGGCAATGGTAGCAGAGAAGTGGGGGAGGTTGGCTAAAAAGAGACAAACATTCTCTGCTCTCCACTCTTCCCATTTCTTTGGCTGGCACTCATTACTGTGTGGCCACAGGCACGAAAGGGAACAGCACAGGCCATGCCTCTGCAAGGGGACTCTGCATACCCACGCCTTGACACCCATTAATGCTCGATCTCTCCCTGCCTTGAGGTGGTGGTGATAGACGGCAAATCTGGCCTCCCTGTTTGGAACCAGGAACTTCCGTGGCAGAGGCAACAACTCGATGCACTCTCAGTCATGACTTTGGACAAGAAGTCTGTTTTTCTCTTCTGGGCTGATGAAACACAGCCTGTGTTACAAAGTTTGGTGAGCACACATCCTTTCTTCGCTTTGAGGTTTCTCTGTGAAGCACATGAAGTCTGTCTTTTATTCCTATTGTCATTGAACTTGAAATCTAACATATGAGAAGGCTGCCAGGGACATCTCTTACTTTGACATTCTGACTTCTCTGAGCCTGAACACAGGAGTTCGTGTGCAAATTCTTCACTGTAAAACTTTGTTGACAGAAATTTTGCATACACAAACCCAAAAATTTGTGAATTTCATTTTTTTGTGCAGCACCGAGGAGTTATAACTGCAAATTTGTTCCCAGCCCAGAGTGCTTCTTCTGTCCATGCAGGCGCACAGTTCGGCATGGAGACTCAAACTTCCAGCCTGTAGCTTTGCCCATCAAGCTGCATATGACAGAGCTAGATTTCAACCTTACCAAACAGAAATTGTGGAGCAAATTCTGTTTTAGGGGAAAAAAGATTTCAGGATTTCATCTTTTTAAAACTGTAGTTTTTCATTCTCTGATGCATGTGAAGACAACACAAGAGTCAGAAAACTTTATTTTTTGACAAAGCTAGACTCCCCTTTGCTAGCCAGCTGTTAAGTTTTTGTTTCTTGCACTCCAACAGCAACCTGGACCCAGACCTGAGCACCCAGGGCTGCACCACCTCTATCTCCTCCATCCTGTTTTTCCTACAGTCCTTTTGGACCTCACCAATGCAACAGACAAAGTCATTGCGTCAGCAGGTGAGTACAAATGGAGGAGAAACTACCTAAGCTAGAAATATGGAGAGAGGAGTAGCTGTGAGAAACAGTGGGCTGTAGTTGTGCCTTTAAAGGTAGCACCTAAGGTCCACCACATAGAACAACAGTGGGAAGTAAGATTAATCTTCCTCCTGAAGGAGCATCCTGTCCAACCCTACTTTGCAAATAAAAGACCCCCAAAATTTCTTACACATTTAACCAACGAAAGGTTCACGTTTGATTTAATGCATGTTTTACACCAAAGAAGTTGTGTTGCTTTCCATGGAGCTATTTATAATTTAATGCAGTGCATGGAAAATCACTATGAAACTTTTCTCTGTCGCCTCAGATACGCTTCTGCTTTTGTTGGCCATCTCCTGCTCTTTGGGATAGCAGCTGTGCTGCTTCTTCCTCTTTATAAGGGGGAATCCAAAATATTTAAGCATGTTTTCAGGGAAAAGTAGATCTGCATTTAACATCTACACAAGACTGTACAGTCCCTGTTGGATTTCCTTGCACTTTCTAAAGCAGTTTGGCAAATAGCCAGCGTCTTGTGCATGGCATTGTGGGATAAAAGATCAGTTCATCCAGAACTGAGAGAAGTAGGCCAGGAAGCATAGAAAAACTGCTGCATAGTAATAACATGTAATTGGACTTGTAACAAAAACACAGTTCAGTCAAGAACAAATAGAATACTATTTTTACAGGGGTTTTTTAGAAACTGGGATTTCTGAGGTCTGTACAGATCATTCTGCAGTGACTGGAGGCACCTGACTTGCCAGTGCTTTATACCTTCCCTCTTTTATAGAGGTAAACAATAGCTACTAACAGGTGTGGGAAGGAAAGCTGAGAGTGAACTGTATTTTTTAAATATGTTCATAGCCTATGTCAAGCCCAAAAGCATAACCTGGAACCAAACCCTTCCATTTCTGAGCTATATTTCAGTTTCTTTCCATGGAAAAATGTTAAGATAATTTTTTCCTTATCAACTAAGGTACATGGAATTGTAAAGTCAGACTTACTCTCAGTCCAGTGGATGTTTTGACTGACTAAGGGCTATAAAATTCCTTTTGGAAGAAACGTAAGCATTTACTCCTCACCACTATTTTCTTGCCCTTTTCTGATGGACCTTTTCGGATTTCAGTTGGAATTAATGATCTCCAAAAGGATGCATTCCACATCACTGTGACAACAACTGCAACCTCTGAAAAACAGCCAGGATTTCTCTCGGTCAGCAAGCTGGGCCTGAAGTGGGCCATGATGAGTCAAGGTCGAATGGTGTGGCTAAAGGACAGCAGCACTCCAAAAATTAGCCGTGGAGAAGTGAGGCGATTTCTTGCCCGAATGAAATTTGCTGACTTTCCTCAGAAGGTAAGATTGTGCAGGAATCCCTGCACAATGGGAATTACTCCCATTGTGTAATGAAATCCAGGGCTTTGAAAACATCTGGTCTCTTCCCTACAGACACAGTTAAGGTGCTCTTTGGGATGGAAAGAGACTGGTGGGATGCGAAGAGACTGTTTGCAAGATGACTGGCTGCCCCTTTGGGCATAAGGTGGACAGATTGTGAAGCAAAGATGTACTTTGGCAGTTGAACACAGCACAGGATCTTAGAAAGAAACAGGGATGATGATCATAAGAGACTGAGAGACTTGCAGAGGGATCAGAGAGGAGGTTCTGAGATCACTTGTTTTGACATGGGCAGATAAGGGTCCTCCATATAGTGGTGCCCAGGTTCTGTTGCTGACTTGTAAATTACTACTTTGCCAGACAGGATGATAATAGATTTTGGCTTTAATGTTTGTTTGCCTTTCCTTCTTCAGCTCTAACCTGGTGGTTCTTCAGATGTTGGTCGGACCTGTGGCCTCTGCGGGGAATACAGGAAGCTGCTCCGTGTATCTTCAGGAAAACGGCTACATAGAGGGAATGCGGGCTAAAAGCACTTCCCCTTTCTTCAGCTATCTGGGGAATGCTGCTGGAGGCAGGTTTGTCCTGGGCAGACCTGTTCTGTACCAGAGAAACGTTGTTCAGCAACTCCCCCTCCATATGCTGTTCTTGCATGCTTCCTTCCAGGTAACACAGAAATGTGAATTTAGAATTTATAGACATATATATATAAAATCAGGCTTTATATATATATGTGTTAATTTATACAATATATGTATATTTTTTGTATGTTTAATTTATGAATGAGATTTAGGACACACCTTTTTATGTCCAGTGTTCCCAAGCAGTCTAACAAGCTCTATGCGTAGAGTGGGCCATGATGAGTCAAGGCAAGTGGTGTGGCTAAAGGACACCTTTAATCTTTTTATTTTTGGAGAGAAGCCTGTGGCTCTTGCAGAGTTAGTCTTATCTACAACTTCTCCTGTGCTCTCAGCTCTCTTGTAAGTGCTGCTGCCAGACTCACAAACAAAGTAGTTCTCTGGCTGAATTACCTGATCTAGAGAAAGATGGTCTCCACAGCATTTGCCAGCCCCTTGCACTTGTATCTTTCTTTCCCAGTTCCAAGTTCAGGACACCAGGTTCAGGCGTACGTGGGTGATATAGAAGTGAAAGGTTCACAGCTTATTTCTCTCCATCCTTAAGCTTTGTATGAACCCAAATTGTCACTGTAACATCACACTGCAGTCCAGTGGGCAAAGTCCCCCTTTGCAAATGTATCACAGCCCTCT
The DNA here is from genome assembly GCA_013397175.1 of Platysteira castanea. Lineage (NCBI taxonomy): Eukaryota > Metazoa > Chordata > Aves > Passeriformes > Platysteira > Platysteira castanea. The sequence continues at coordinate 50,694 of VYXC01001700.1, read as the reverse complement.
TGGGATAGAAGTCCATCAGATCCCGACAGTCACTGTAAAGCTCACTCAATCTAGTCACAGAAAAGCTGATTCTTACACTGCTGCTTCAGGATTTAGAGGCTCAGACAGAGACAGAACTAGAAAGCTTTTCTGTGCATTTTAACCCTATTCTGCACTCAATATTGCCATTCCCTTGCCAGCCCAGCCCTGTGTGCAGCTCCAGGAGGAATAAGCTACCCCTGGGACACATTTGCTCACAGTGTGTTAGGTGTTTTCAGCTGTGCCCCAGAGTATGCCATCATTCTCCTGTGTTGCATTTGAAGAGCATCTGTATGAATTTTCTTGTAATAGAAAAGACCATATAGAAAGGAACCATTTTGGTGCTCAGTTTAGGACAACAATATAGGAACTGCTTTCCTAGTATGCCATTCTAAGTTTGGCCTTTGACATTAAGCAGAGCCAGGCTGAGATGAAGATTGCTAAGGATGTTGCAATTGCACATGCACTGTCTAGCATGTGCCCTTTGAGCCTCCCCACATTTCCCCATGAGTGGTGAGGTGACAGCAGACTTTGGCCCTCCTTCCAGATGGGCACATTAGCCAGGGGTTTACTCTCCTGGGCCCTTGACACCTCTCTTTGCTGTATCACCCTCTCCATCATCCCACATCTCTATATAAACCTTCCAGGATAGCCCTTCAGGATTAGCTGCAAGCCCCAAGGCTGGTCCTTGGGCCCTGATCTCCTAATGTCAGAGCCTGTGAACAGTTTGTATATGTTTAATGGTATTTTCATGTAAATAGCTTTGTATATATTAGCACAACTGTAGCAATGGCTCTAGGCCTGGCATTTTCCTCCAGACAGGGTTTAGTGTTTGTAATATGTAGTCAGTTAATAGAGCTGCATAATAAGACTGAAAGTGTGAGGACCAGTAACATATGAGGGATTAAACAGGAGTGCCTCTTCCCTCCTGTCCAGCCACCACCTTGCTGGGAAAGGTGAAGTGGCTGTTACCTAAGTAGTTACTCTTCTGAGATTCTTCCTGAGAGAACTGATATTCAAGAGCAGTGATGTTAGGTCCTCCTTAATGTGACTTCACCCTGCCCACACCCCCTGCCCCCACTGTGAATAAAGAGTCTGTCTGTATATTGTTGGGAAAATGTATTTGAACTGCAGTGAAGCAAAATAAATACTGTGTACAGCATCATGTGTCATGTGAACCAGTGTTTCACCTGTGAGAGATTACCAGTTTGCTTGGGGTTTTGATTCACGGGTTGTTTGCAATATTTTTACAATGCGCAAAAAGGAACAGATGAATAGAAGTAATGTAAAAAGCAAAAGTCCAGCCAAATTCTTAAAGGTTGTGAAGAAACAGAGGCAGACAGCAGAGTACCTCAGAATGGGAGATTTTTGGGCAAAAAGCAAGAAGGGAACAAGTGGGAGTCATTACAAATAGGAAAGAGGAGAGAGATGTCTGAAAGCTACCCTCTGTTTCTACTGCAGCAGGACTTTTAATCTGGGGGCAGGGAGGAGAAGAGTTTGGGCCTGGAAATTAAGAATAAACAGGGTGTTCAGAGAGGGTGACAGCTGATCAATATGAACACTGATGCCCTTCACCATAGCACTGAACTGGAGCGGTTGATGGAAGGTCAATGTGACACTACCCAGCAGTGCAATTTGCCATCTGGATGGTGCTGACTATCTATTTCCCAAGTGCAATACTGGGATTAGGGCATCTGCCTCAACTCTGAAAGTTCTCGGAGACAGATGGCACCAACATGTCCCTCCAGTTTCACCCGTGCCAGATGAGGCCACCCATCACACTGTGTATGACCAGGGAGGATCCCCAAACTGCTACTGTAGTTGCCCTGACCAGTGCCCGCCTCCTCGCTCCCTGCAGAGAAAGGAAGAGCTCCCCAAAACCTGCTAACAGTGGTGCCAGTGCTTGGTTCAGAGCTCTTGTGCCTCCCAAACCCCACTGCTCTGTCCCTGTGCACTCATCCCTAACAGCGATCCTCTCCAACTGTCTGGGCCAAGACTTCATCCAGGTCCAGCTCTGGTTCCCGCTGTAGTATTTTCTGCTGCAGATCAGTGTAGAAGTCGACTCCCTCAGAGACTGAGTGGAAGACCTTGCCTTTGGGCTCATAGTAGCTGCTTATCTGCTGTATGAAGCACTGGTGGTGCTGAGGGTGATCCTTGAGGCTCCCATCGTATCCCCTGATGTGGTTCCTTTTGAACTCCAGTATTGTCTTGGTGTAGGTATTGAGAGTGGTGACAGCAGAGGCCATGCAGCAGGTAAAGGAGGCCCAGGCCATGCTACCAGAGACACACAGAAGAAGCACATGCTGTGAAAAGCCATGTAGGGTAAGGAACACTGTGACACACCCCAGATGTCCCTGATTTGCCAGGCAGAACCTACTGGGCACAGACATGAACTAGAATGACTAAGGTTCATGGCATTACAGTTCTTAGGGGTTATCCCACCACAAGATCCTTCTTAGATCAGTGGGATAAATTTTGGTCATCCCCATCGCAGGGAAGGGAGTGATAAAGCGAAAAGGGCAACATCTGTAACTGGTCAGAGCAGGAGAGCACAGCTTGAAAGCAAGTTCTGTATTGCGGGGCTGCTCAGTGTCTTACTGCGCATGAGGCTTGTCTACCTGAGCATAACCAAATTGCCATCCTGGCATTTGGTGTCCACGGGTGGCACACACCGCTGGAGCGTTTAAGAGTCAATGTGGTCATCATCAATACAGCATTGCAAACTGAACCTGCACTTGCCATGGGCACCTGCAAGGCTCATCCAACTGTTTTTCAAGTCAGGTATGTCACATCAGCTGTGCTTGGCTGCTTTATCCTTTAGAGAAAGGCACACTGAGCCACTTGCTTTGCGCAGCTGCTCTCCCTGGCTCACAAGTGACACTGTGGTCTACCGCCTGCTTTCCTTCCTGCACGTAGTATCATGTTGAGGTGACCTTGGCCTCCAGTGCAGCTGCCATTATATGGCTGGGCCAGCACTAGAGAAGATGGTGTGGCTGCTGGTTGGGGGCTGAGCTGTGCCCGTATCTTTAGGCACATGTCTAGGCTTGGTGTTTGCAGGAATAGGCCCTTTGGCCTAACATTGGTTACTGAAGATTCCAAACCAGCATGCAACTCATTAAAATTACAGAAAAACAAGGTGTGTTTGAGAGCATCATCACAGGTGTGACACTGGCCTCTGCACACAGGGCAGAGCTGAGACCAAACAGGGCAAACCAGCAGAGGGCCAAGCCTGATTAGTCAGCAGGGCTGAAGGCAATTGTTTATGTGTGACCCCATTGTTTTGCCAGTTCTTTGGTAGCTATTCATTTAAGTAGCTCAGCCACTATTTATTAAAACGGGGTGAGGCAAAGACAGGAGATTAGTAGTAGGAGAACCATGATACACCTGTTTTTGGAACACATAGAAGGTCAAGAAAGGAGGAGGAAGTGGGTGGCATGGCTGAAGCTGTAAAGGCTGGGGAGGTGAAGATGGCTTCAGAGCTCACGTACTAGAATGCCCAGCCATAGTCCCAGGTGTGCGGTCTCCAGTCCTCCGGTCCCAGATTAACGGTTGCCTGGAAGACTTGAGTGTACATCATATGTGCCACCATCCCAAGGAGACCTGGACACAAAAGACAAGAAAGCAAAAAAATTACAGCAGGAGCCAGAGCAGCATACTTCAGCCGTGAGTGGAAAGCAGGCTCTCCAGTGCTGAGATTCCGAGACTACAGTAATACACTCACCTGACAGCACTGAGAAGACAGCAGCAAAGGCATTGAGCTTCATCCCACAGACAGGATTGCCAGTATGCAGAATTTCCAGCATTAGGAGGATGAAGCTGATGAGCAGCAAGCTGATGTACAGCATCTCTGATCCCAGTGACAGCCACAGGATTCCTGCCAGGAATACAGGATGAAATCATATTCAAGGAAGAGTACACCCCTCTCTCAACCCAATCCTGAAACAATGTCCTTTGGATAGAAGGGAACGAAGGAAAACAGCAAACACTCAAAAGCAGTCTCCCTAGCCTGTGAGCAGGGCATCAATGGATGCTGTAGGGGACAGAGTGCCTGTCACAGAGGATGGCTTGGCTCCTCTAGCATGGCAGAGCTGAGAGGAACTAAAATGACATCTGTAAACAAGCCAGCATTATTCATAAACAGCAAGGAGAAAAGCAAAAGGAAAAAGACTGGGGAAGCTGTTGACTATTAGCATAAAACCTAATGGTCATAGATTGGCCATGAACACATCTGAGCTCTAATCACAACAATGAAAGCAAACAACTTTTAACCTGGGACTCAACTAGTTAAGAACTATATGGTGTATCCATGACATGGCCTTTGGAATTCAGGAAGCCCCTTGCAAGCCTGTATTTCTCACTGAAACCCCAATTAGAATGAAAGTACGTTCCTTGGGGTTGATATCCAGCCAGGGTAGTAACACTGACCACTCACCCTGTTTCTTGAACAGAGTACAGGTACTCTCATGCTGGGATTTTGAGTGGGATTTAAGTGATACCAGAGTCCACAGCTGAGCTGAGTTCTACATCTGTGCAGTAGGAATTGGAGGGGAATGAAGAAAGGCACTCTGTAATGCTGGGCTGTGGAAAAGCACAGGATTCACTGAGGAAGAAACATCATTCTGACAAATGAAGCAGCACTGTGAACACTACTGTTAGCAACTATTAATGGCTGTAGAGGAGACATTCAGCTGGGGAAAAGGAGTGTGAAGAAAACCCTCATTAATGTGGCACTGACTTGAATACTCAACATCATTAGTGCCATAGAGTCACCCAGCTCTTTAGCAGAAACAGATGAGCTGCATTCCCTGTTTAAAGGAGCTGGCTTGCTTGCTGCAGCACCATCAAGGAGAATATTTCATTAAAGGTCAGACTGTCAAAAGTATTCTGGAGGTCGTAGGCACCACACATGCACAGAGACCTCTGCATCATCTTCCCTGTGAGTCCAGGTTTCCCACTGGTGATGTGTAATTTGGTCTTGTGATGTTGCCTGTGTATTGTGGAGCTGCTCTGCACACACCCAGCTCACCAGCCCACCCCACAGTCAGCAGTCACACCGCCTTGTCCAGTGCTAACCCAGCTATACAATGGCATCTGCACTGGTCATCTTAAGATGATCCTACGTGCAGGAAGGGGTGAAAAAGATGCTTGCAAATCCCTGGCATTTATTATGCCCTTGCTGTCAGAGTTTGAATGCTGACGCAGGCTCTGTACCCCAGGCCTTTCCTTTGACATATGAACATTGTCTGAAACAACTTGCCTCCAGCATCCATCTCAGGGAACAGTTAGCAAGCCCAAACCAACTGAAAAGCCTTCATTAATTAAATCTCCGTAGCATATGTACACATATATCAAAGTATACTGAGGCTATCCACACAGTGATTTGAAACATGTGACAATGGCAGGAGGGATGATCTCTCCTACCCAAATGTAGTTTTGTATTTAATGAGGCAGGGACTTCACCTTGAAAAAATAACTTTCAGATGTCCTGTTTACTTACCACAAGGGAAGAGGTGATTCAGCTTCCAGATTCATCGTATTAGACCCCAAAACTGAAGCACTGAGTTAATATGCAGCCTGTGTGTGAGGAACTGCCCTGAGGGAGCATCCATCCTCTTCCCCTTTACAACGGCAAGATGACAATCCCAGACCAGGCAACTTACTACATGAGACAAATCACACTTCATATTGGAGGGAATCTGAGGTTTCTAGCACTGACTTCACAAGTCAGTGGTTTATGCGAACATCTGGGAGGAAATCTTTGCTCTTTTAGCAACCACGAGGACAGGATTTCATGCCTGGCTCTTTGGGAACTCACCCTGCTGCCCCCACACAGGGAAAATGTTGCAGGTCCTCTGTCCCAAGGAGGCGCACTGGGTAGCTACAGTGAGATACAGGGATTTGCTCTTACCTCTCTCTGCTGGTGGTGAAAGCTCAATAAAGCTGCGGCATTTCTCTTCTGAAACACAAAACCAAAGCTTTTAGTTTACAAAACAATGCAGGGAACATAAGGGTAAAGAAAATCTCTTAATCTCACTCTTTTCAGTGTATGCATCCAGTCATCCCTGAATCCACCCACCAGACCTTCTCACCTCTGGTCTTTTTCTGACTATCTTTCCAGACCTTCACTGAGACAAAGGACAGGAAGGCAACATTTGCCTACAAAACTAGAAATGGCCTTTCCAGAAAAAAAGCTTCAGCAATTCATAAATCTTACTAGCCTCTGCTGGATATAAAAATCTGTTGCTATTCATTCACAACATTACTGATTATCTGGTCTGTCAAGGTTGTAGCTTGTAACAGACTGCAGATCCACCACTTCTAAATTCCCACACACCCTATTCTCAGAAGAGCACTTCTAGCATGGCTTCTCAAAAAAGAAAGCAAAAAAAGAAGTTCCCAAATGAAATACTTTATGGCAGAGATGTGAGTCCCGCTTCTGTGGCAGAGACTCATAGAGAAATATGGTCCTTGGTCCTCACATTTTAAGCATGCTATTTCAACAAAATGTCTTAATATTTGCTTTGGCTTTTTATGCTGGCCAGGCGCAAACTACTGTCTCAGCTGAGGGTCTATCATTATTATCCGTAAGTCTCTGTCCCTGCATACTGCATTACTGCATTTGAGGGTCCTCTCCTCCACTTGGCACAGTATTTTCTCTCAGATATTTCCGCTTCACATAAGAATCTCATTTCCTTAATTTCTATCCCCAGTTCTAATCTTTCCAAATCTCCTGTGTTACTTCTGTCATCCACAGCTCTCAGGATGCTACCCAGTTTAGTGCCATCTGCAGTTCTCATTAACTTGCAATTTGCTACTTCACCTAGAACTTTAATGAGGATATTCAGTAATGGCTCATCTAAACTGATCCTGAGATTAGCCTGAATAATGAAATCCTTTCTCCAGCTCAACTCAAAGTCCTTTTGTTCAGAGTAGTCCCTTTTTTGTTGTTTTTATTGTCTATGCACTTGCTTCAAAGACGCACAGTGGTGGGTGGGCTGTGCTTGATTTACAGGAAGCAGGAGACTGAGACTGACTGTGCTTCTACCCTGTGCTCTATCCCATGTTCTGCTGTGATCCAGATGTTACATACTTTCTGCGTTCCTTCAGCCACTGGGGTTATTCCAGGACTGCCCAGTGACCAGATAAGTCTTTTAGAGAAATCAGTCAAGGGATGTAGTTTCATTCTCACACAACCCAACCCAAACCAGTCCTAAATAAACACACCTCCATCCACAGCCCATCTGGAAATGCTCATAATAAAAAGCAGCCCACTTGTTAGGACATGAGAGTTTCAAGCACATTCCCTTCTGCTCCAACCCCTCCTTCTGTCTGCTTTTCTTCACCAGTTATTTATTTTCAAACTCTGACAGCAACAGAGATGAAAATACTATACTGGAAGGACGGCTTGGTTAAAGGAGGTGAGGTGTTTGTACTGGGGCAGAGCTGAAGGGAGGGTGGTGGGCTCAGGGGAATGGGCCTGATGAAAGTGACTTTCATCACTCTATCTTTAGATACAAATCTCTCTGTTGGCCACCTTCTGGATTAGTTCTTATCCTTGATGTGTGTGCCAGGCAGTAAAGGGCATCTGAGCACTGCAGAGCACCCACCTGTGCTGGCGTGGCACAGGTTCCAGCAGAAGGACTTGGGCAGGTCTGGGCAGGAACAAGTCAAGGGTGAAGGGAAGCACCAAAGGGTTCTAGTACAGGTTGCACAACCGGTCCCCAGCACTCCAGGATTTACAGTGCCAGTCCCACATGGTCAAAAACCACAAATGATCCTGTCACAGTATCACAAAAACTAAAAACAATTATAATATTGCAGCTCTAATCCTCAGGTCAATTTGCCTCCTAGCTTTAGTTCCTCTGGGTTCAGATCCTCCAGGTTTTCTCTGCATCTGTAAGGTAGTAATTCTATTTCTCTGGGTTTTTTTTAAGAAAAGCCCAGTCTCTGTTTAATAACACAAAACGACTCAGTTTGGTGATTTAAGGAGAACACCAACTATTGTAGTCCTCAAGGTGATAGCTAAAAATTAACATCTTCATAAAACCACTGTACTTAAATCTTTGAGAGGACATGCGCAAATTTACCCTGAAGAGCATGAAGTAAGCTGTGTGTAGGAATGGAGATATGGGGAAAGGGAAAGGAGGCTCATGGCAGTTCCCATCAGGATGCACAGTGCCATCACAAAGTCAGTGCCATCACCACCATCACTTGCACTTCACAGCCTCTATTCCAGGCCAAAGGGCACACCAGCAACAACCATTCTCCGTTTCCCTGCTCTGTGAACATTCTAGTGAAGGACAGAAATATACTGACCACACCAGTGCACAGGGCTGATACCATCTAGGAAAAGGAAGAAGATTTTTTTCCCAAGTGTTGTCAGCCTCCCACCTTTCAGTTTCAAACTTCTGTGGAGTAAATACAAAGGAATAAGTTGTGGCTGCCTGAGCAACACACTACCTGGCCCTTCCATGCTCTCTTCACAGGAAAGCCACATCCCTGTGTGGAAGTATCTGAAGGCAAAGCGGTCATCTCCAGTTTCCCAGCTGTAGTGCACTGTGTCCTCAGACGAAACATTGCTAGCATCTTCATCAGATGGCATGGGGACACCCACGCACTGGGAGGCTTTGCTCTTCCCACACAAAGGCTTGGGTACTTTCTGGGTCCCGGTGCACCAGTAGCTGCCCAGCAAGGCAGTGGTGGAGAGGGTGAGAGCCAGCAGGTTCAGGATGACAGCCAGGAAAGTACGGCGCACTGGCAGTCCCTTCAGCAGCTCCATCTACAACACACCAACAGGAGGGACCGTCACACCACTCGTCCCACCTGGCCTTATGGATCGCACCTTTTCACAGCATGCATCTGTGGGGAGGGGATATGAGCACTCTGCCCTCCTCACAACGTCCCAACAGCTCACCCAGCATGGAAGAGCCATTTCTGAAAGCCAGGGCAGTGGACCAATAGGTCAGCTTCAACCATTTCAAAGTATGCTGAATAACTGTACTGGGGAAGAGAGGGTGACCCAGCAGACATAGCAGGGCTGAATGCATTGAGGTGTCTGAGCAAAATGAAAGGAACATCACATTCATCCATCTCAGAGATGACGGAGAGAAACTGTTAACCAACTTCCCTGAGTACCATGTGCTGCCTTTACAAGAAATACAATGAACGTTCTCTCCAATTAAATGAGAAATCTTGCTGCCAAGTGTCCCAAAACACTTTTTCAAGTAGTTCATTACTGTACCTAGGGAGGCAGAGAGTATAGGGATTTCACAGCGGGAAAAGGCAGGAAAATGTTCCCATATTGCTGAAAGTCACACATCAGAGCAGTGACCTGCTCAGAGAGGACACCCAGCTATCCAGACCTGGCATCTTGAGTACAATCCCCAGAGCAGCACCTTCCACCTGAGCTCTCATTTGCACATCAGAAATTTGGTAGGGTGGTGGGATGACAGCATCTCTGCTTTCACAAAAAGTACCAAAGTTTTTTTCCTGTAGGAGTGAACACTGCCACAAACATTCTTACCGGTTTCATCTCATCATTAAAAGTAATTCAGAAAGCAGTTTGTGAACCAGGGTCCTGTGGACTTTCTCACTCAGAGGGAAGATGAAGACTTTAGGGTTCCTGCAAAACCCTGCGCTGACTCCTGAGAACCCCAAAATATCACTCCACAGATTGATTAGATGTCATCTACCCACACATCAACTTTCATGTAATCAACGCATGTCTCTTCCCACATGGCACTACCTATGTTTGGCAAAACTTCATCCACATACTCCCACCCTTTCCTATTTATGACTCTGAAAATCTATTTACCCATGAATAGATTCAGTTTGTGCAGACTTTGCCTGCTGCTGGTCCTCTTCACTTAACTTCGGCTGACTCACCCAACACTGAACGTGTGAGAAAGACCCAGCATTCTGTGGACACCACTATAAATAAACAATACGAGACCGAGCTTTGCATTGTTTGTGACTGCACCACAGCTAAAACTGATGCAGTTAGAATCATTTTTTCTGCTAACTAGCAAGCTTGGGAACATGGTCAACAAAGACGGTGCTGAAGCTCCTCTTGAAAAGCAGGACTTTATTAGCATCTCATCGCACTGAGAAAGCAGTGCCTGACCCCGAACACCCTCTGTGAAATAAGAGAATACTCAGCTCTTGAAATTTTCCTGTATGGTTTCATACTCTGGCTTCTTGTGTCTCTTCACCAGGACATTTCTTTTTGCAACCTGGAGATGGTAAATGTCTTAGTGATGTCATAACTAATGACTTTCATGATTTGAATGTATGTGGGATATCACCATTTTTGCAGCGTAGACATCTACTAGGAACAGTTTCTGGCTAAGGCTAGTGGCAAACTTCTCACTGAAGGTTTTTTGGGTAGAAAATTTGGCTTATGACTGAATAGGAAATTACAGATGAAACTGCTCTCCTCTCATAATTTTCCACCTGAAAATTGAAACCTCCAGCACACATAGTTTTTCAGCGTCTCATCAATACTTGATTATAAGACTTTCTGTCATCAGGTTTTGGGTTGCTAATGCTTTTATTTAACAAAAAAATTTCCACTCACAATATTGACAAAAATCATCTTTCTAATTTAAATCTTCAATAGTGGGAAAGATATTCTCTCCAGTTGATTTATGACAGTAGTTGAAAGGCTGTATAATTTCAGGAAGAGTGTTAAGGAAAAGACATAAAAAATACAAGAAACAAATGAGTCAGAAGTAGGAAGTGCATCAAGGATGCAGAAGACATATGGAATGAGAAGCAAATCTGAACTACTTCCTGAAAACATTGTTAGAAAAGCTTCCCTCCACAAAAGCCAAGCACTCACTGATAATAACCAACCACAATATCTAGATAGCCCCAACAGAAAAGATCGCTGAATTTACCTTAGCAGGAAGTCTTTGAAGTCCTGTTAATTTGGATGAACAGCACAGAAGTGGGACTCACGCTTTGTCTGCTGTTTTGCTCATCTCTATATCCTCCAAGAAACCCAACTGCTGCAAAACCCCTTCCTCCTTTGTCTGGTCCCCTCCTCCTTTGCCTCCCCAGTGATTATTAAATGCTATCCTTCTGATCAGCAGCTGTTTTGTGGAAAATGGTCATTTTGTAATCCACAATGCAATCACAGCACAGCTGTTCTGGGAGATTATATGGGAAACGATTGGTGCTGCGGGTTGGGATTAAGTGCAGAAGAGTGACCTGTATTGACTGAGTAGAAAGTTTCTTTAAAACACTGAAAGATTCCAGCCATCCCCATGTGGAAGCGGTTTGGGAGCTTGTATGGAGCAAGCTGGCAGCTCTGGCCAACGCTATAGGGGAGTAGTGACCTTAGCTAGGAAACTGCCAGCACCCCCTCGTCTTGTGCACTGTCTCAGCAGAATGGCAAAGACCAAAAGCATCCCAGCCCTAGAATACCTTCCTGGCCACACCTGATAGTTACAGAAAGGGCAGAATAAAAAAATGGAGAGAGGAAAGTTTATGCAACTGCATCTGCTCTGAGGACTGAGGATTCCAGTCCCCGAAGAGATATCAATACAGCTCTCCCCATGGGCACTGGAAATTTTGATGCCAAAAGGAGCCCCTTAGCAGAAGAGCTGCTGAGTGGCAGACTGACACCGTGGCATCACCACCACGAAGGAGGTATGTGAAACAGCAGCAAGTCAAGCCAATACTCAAAGTATGGGAGAATGAGGTAGACTGTCAGTGTCACTTGTAGGGGCAGCTTTTACCAAAATGTGAAGTTCACTGGGAATCCCAGCTCCCAGGAAGTTCACACTGGATGAATTTGGGAACCTAGTAAGAAAAGACAGAGATTCACATTCACACCAAGTCCCCTCTGAGCTCTCGTCCTGGAAGTTTAAAGGCTCCCAAAATGTGGTATCAAAACCACGAGAAGTGAGAATGACATCACCTCTCATGAGAATGTACTAGGGGCCATGGAGCAGAGCTGCACTGAATCAAACTGCCAGGGAGGGGAGCATCCCGAAGGTACACATCCTGTCTTCCCCTCAAGGACTTTGCCCAGTGCCAAGCGGGTGAAGCTCGCACCACCACTGGGAGGGAACAAGGCAGATTCCCTGCATGCTGCTCTGCCAAGACGGAGGAAACCAGAGGTCCATCCATTCTCATTCCCCATGTCCAACACCAGAGCCCAGAGGCTGGGGGCGGGTGCAGGAGTAGCTCCGGGTGACAGCACAGCCTGTGACAGCCCCTCACAGCACGAGCAGCAGACGGTCCAGCACATGGGCTGTGCTATCCCGGGCTCCTGACCCTTCCTGCCCTGAGCAGAATGGGCAGTAGCTCCGTGAGTATTTTAATCCCAGTGGCTGCATAAACTCCTCTATTATAGATAAGCGTTTCTAAGACAGACTAACTGAAAGCAATGCTAAATGTCCCTGTGCTCCACGCACTGCCTGCAGGTTTTTGATTAATAAAAAGGTTCTGTTTGAAACAGATGTACTTCATTTACTGAAGTAGGTAGAACAACAGCTGATGCCGTTTAAAAGGAGAGTGATTTTTTTTCTTTCTTTCTTTTTTTCAGTCTGTTCACATCTGGACCCCTNAAAAAAAAAAAAAGAAGCCTGGTTTACAGGCTCAAGAATAGATAAAGTCCATCTCTACTGATAATCCTTAGCACCCTTCTAATTTTAAGCTTGATGAGAGTATCATTAAAACCCAAGAGTCTATGTCAGTTTCTAAAGCTGGGTTCATGGCATATATATTGATGAAATGAAACTGTATTAGTTTTCTATGGATAAGAATGCATGTTGGGAAATAAACTTATCAGAAATATGCTATGGTTAAAAAAAATATGCTATGGTTTTAAAAATATGCATGTAGCAGGTTTAGTATTCTGAATAATGGCAGATATTTATCCTTCCAGAAGATGGCAATCTTTCTCCAGACTTCTTTTTGGGAGCCTCTGCTGCTCACATGTATGCTGGGGGGGAGCAACACCCATGTTTAGACTTCCATTCCTTCCCTTGAAATTCCCCC
>VYXC01001700.1:0-37635 GCA_013397175.1 Platysteira castanea | reverse complement strand
TACATTTTTATGCACACAAACTCTTTACCTTGACTCTGAAATGGGGTATGGGTCCGTCTCTTGGAGTTATCTGAGCCTGGGAACACTCAACATCACTGGGAAAAGAAAAAAAGGGGAATGATTGCAGGAGCTTAGCTTCTGCTCACCTTCTACCCTGCACGAAACTACTCTTTCTAATACTTTTTACAATATTTTGTCAAGTACCACATTAAATTTCCCCTGATTATTGTTCACAACTCATAGAGACCCCACACCAGAGCATGTTTCCTGATGTTCAACAAACTTCCCTTAGCAAAATTATGGGGATTTTATCTGGTTTTGGTTTGGATTTTGGTTGGTGGATTGTTGTTTTTTAAATCTTTCTTTTAACCTCATCTCAATCTGACCTATTGTAGACAGGAAAATCAAGCAGTATCTGTCTTTCACCCTATTGTGCCTCCCGTTTTCTCCTCTTTGTATCTGACATTTCCCACCATAATTTGGCTTGGCTGGAGTTTTTGGATGTCTCTTTCTCTTTGAACTCAGCAGCAGCCAGTCCCTGATGACTCGTTTAAAAGTCGCCCATTGAAGTGAATGCCCATAGCAGTTGATTTCCTGTGCAATCAGCCAAGCGCTTGACTTATAGAAACAAAACAAGGAAACAAAATGCAAAACACTCCAAAATCTTTGCACAGCACCGCTATGGAGATTGCCAAGTCTAAAAAAGCCTGGGCGTTGACAAGTGATGCGTTTTTATCCTGGCTCCAGCACCATCTACACCCTGGCTTGGGTGTATCCTGCCCCAAAGTGACACACTCAACCCCCAGGGATGCGGATGGAAAAGAAGGCCAAGGAAACCTTGCCAGATAGGGCCCAAAACTTGCAGTATTTAACTGGCAGTTCTCAAGAGACACACGACTCCTCCCAGCCCCCATGCAGCGATCCTCCAGGGATACCAGGGATCATTTGCTGTCCTGACATTGGCTCTTCGGCTGACCTGAAGAGGAAAGGAGAGCAGGAAGGGCGGCTTTTTACACCCATAGAGTCGCTCTGTGAAAACTGGACAAAGACGGGCTCATACTCACCCCTCATTCCACACATTCCTCGCGCATGACACTTCCCACCGCTCCTGTTTTTGCTGTTCTTACAGGAAGATCATTCAGAGCCGCAGTCCCCTCCCTTACTGCCACACAGAAAGCAGGATATCTCCCGAGTGACAGCGACATGGAGAGAGCCAGACTTCTCAAACCCAGTGACAGACTGCAAATGCCAGATTTCTCCCTGAGCTCTGAATAATTCCACTCAGATTGTAACCTTTATTTAGCTGTTTGCATGATGCATTAACTCTTGCTCTGAAAATGACCTCACCAGGCATATTTTTTCTAGTCTAAGCACATTTAAAGGTGAATTCTGTTTTCAAAGATGATCAGCTTACACTGCTAGACATTAAGACTGTGGCAGAACAGAAATAAAGATTGAACTGGACTAAGTAAATGCATCTTAAAGATGGACAAACAAGTCTGTCAGTTTGGACCTAATTACCTTTTATTTTCCTTCTACTTTTTTTTTTCCCCCTCGAAACAAGTCTTAGTTGGCTGGATTTTTTTTCTAATCTTAATGGTTATCAGCCACTCAAAAACCACACACAGAAAGCAGACATGACAAGGAAAATAATCAGATGCAGCAACAAAGACTTTGAGGACTCACTAGAGATTCCAGGTGTCTCAATTTCTAGATAGGAAATACAAGACTATATATCATATATAAGTCTAGGGGGTTGCTTTTCACAGAGGACTTAAACTCTAGGATGTGTTCACTTGAGCACACAGAAAAAAAAAGTATTTATATAATTTAGCTAACCATAAACAGACATGAAAACCACCAATTTTTACATAGATCTATCAGGATATTAAAGAGGTCCAGAAAAGGGTCTGTACAAAACTCCAAGTAGACAAACACTTACCTTATCCACTGCTCACTATTCCCATCTGCTCTTCTGAGGCGTCCAGTGAAATACTACAAGGTGATCATGGACTCTCCCCCATGTCTTTCTGTCTGACTGAACATGTAGTAGCCAAGAAATTCCATGAGATCTGACCAGATGCTTTGAAATGCACCAAGTCTGGCATTTTACTGATGGTTTAATTCTTGGTGAGCTCGCTAAATCATCACAGCACATTATATCTGCAAGATTGGCAGGGCGTCCACTTCTGCAGAGTGAGTCTTTGCAATTTGGTAGTCCCCTCTCTGAAAATTGTTGCTACTTTTAAATCTACCACTTACGAGATCTCAGTCTGTTACTACACAGAATCACAAACACCCAGACTCAGTGACTACCACAGGCTCATGGGGTTTTTTATCATCAAGAGGAACCTCTTAGATGTAACAGAACCCAAAGAACTTTGGATAATCTTTTCTAGTGATACACAGAACTCCTGCCAGAGCTATAGCACATATTTTATACGACTAACTGGTATTGACTGTGCAGCAGAGTATGATGGAGAACCCATCACATCCTTAGAAAAGTTATTCCAATGATAAATTAACCTCATTCTTAAAATTTTGCTCTTGCTCTGTAAGCGCTGTCTGCTTGAGTTTTCCAGCCTCACCATGCTGCTCCAACACACAAATAAACACCTAGTGAAGTGATTTCCTAAAAATGTTACTGTAAGAGTCACAAATCAATGTGTTTCATTAGAGGCACACAGTGTGATCTAACCAGCTGGCTGGTGGCCCAAATTCCTAGTTCTGTACTTGGCTCTGACACATAATTTTCCCCTCCCATCGGCCAAGTCATTAGTGGTGCGTTTACACTGCAGTCAAAGCAGTGGCAATGATGGGGAGTAAACATTCAGTGCTTGTTTTAATTGGGTGTTGCTAGGAATTTCACTCCAGCACTATGGAGCACAATGCTGGGTACAAACCTAAGTCCAGAAATGGAGTAAACTGTGCTAAACTCTGCGCTACCATGGCTGGACTGATAGTTCAAAAATAGTCCTTGTTTCCATACACTGTAAGGTTGGGTCTTTGGAGTCATTCCCACAGATGCAAATCCACAGCACAGGGGATCCTTGTTGACATTGGAATCAGCACAAAGACAGCAGGAGACATTCTGTTTCATTAATAACGAAATTTGACGATCTAAAATTCATCTGTGCAAAGAGTATTTCACATATGCAGGTGATCTTGGAGACAAGGATATGTTTAATATGTTTTAAAGCAAAAAAAATTTGAAATAATACGGTTAAACCACATTGCACTCATGGTTTCACTCATGGAAATGAGAAAGCCAAAGCAATTGTTCTTTGCTTCAATTTGTCTCTTCCTCCATTTCACCACGGTGAATCAGAATAAGCAGAGTTAGAGGAAGCCTCCAAAGATTATCTAATCAATCCATCTGCATTAGCTATGACCTTAGCACCCTGAAGAACTTCAAGTCTACTGTTAGAACTTTTTGCAAGGGAGATACTACTCCATCCTGGAATAAAGTCTCTCATAATATCTTTTTTTTCCACTCAAATCACAATATAAAACAGAAAACTTTTCCATCTCTGCTAAATGCCTGTGCCCATTCCACATCTAATTTATTTATTCATATGGATTGTCCTCTCAAGGCTATTGGAGCTACATGATTTACTAAAGTTATACTCACATGCTAGTATTTGAGGAACCAGTGCCTCAAAGGAAACATCTAAGCTAGCGGGAACGGTTTGGAAATCTAAAAGAGTGAGTAAGACAGAGAGTTAGCTTTTTTGAGGCAAGGCGTGGGAGGTGTTTTCGTTCTTTAGCTATTAAAAACTCCTTGCTTTGACAAGCAAAAAAAAGGGGAAGAGAAAACTGGGAGGGGAAGAATTAATGAATAAAGAGGCAGCATGGCAAGAGATGCAGCAAGCTTGGTGGCCAGAAGGCACAAGCACATTTCTCAGGCTGGGTTCCCTGACAGAGCAGAGGTGGTAGCAAGCACAGATCAGAGGAGTCAAGGTCTAATAGGCTGTCTAAAGAGAATAATGAGACCAGCTTTCCTTACAGTGCTGAGCAGAGGGGTTTTGTTACAGTGGGTGCTTTGAAAACAATCGTGCTAGATATTACAATTGCATCTTTTATCTTTCTGGATGTCCCGGTAATTATCCAGGATTGAGGGCATCTCCTTTTTTCCTCAGATTTGATGAGGATTTGGGATTCCTTTCCATTCCTTTATGGCATTTTGGAGCTGTGGCTTCACAGACAGTCCTGCTGTTGAGTCCAATCTCCATGGCCTTGCGTGCTGTGGTGCGCACGCTGAAGCTGCCTGTGCACCAGGGAGGAGACAGGTCAGGACAGGGCAGCGGTGACACCAGCCTCGGAGGTGACACCAGCCTCGGAGGTGACACCAGCCTCGGAGGCCCAGTGGGAGCAGGCAATGCCAGGAGCAGATGGTGTCACTGCCATGGACATGGGAGGGATGCAGCACGTGTACACCGTGCCAGCGGAGTTTCAGGGCACCCAGGCTTCCCTACAAGTCCTGAGGGAAAGGAGTGCCCCAGTTGTTGAAAACACAAACACCAAATATTTTGGAGACAGCCAGCAGAGAAATTGGGCGTCTGCCTCTCTTCTGCTGTATTTTTTTTTGGTTGGCTTTCTTTCAGTTGGTTTTTTTTTTTTTTCTTTTCTCTCTCCTCCTCTCTCCACACCTCCCTGTTTCCTCATAGCCAAGTTTCCACATGCCCAGGCAACCCCAGTTCCATGCACAGGGCAAGGACATCATTTCCCGAGGGTGACCCGGCCATAGGCAGGAGAGGGCCAGGTGCAGTGACAGCATCCTGGCCCGAGGGAGACCAGAACAAGGTGACCCTGCAGCCACAGCCAGGGGCCTTTGTGCAAGTCCATTATAACCTGGGTCTTAAATCACGTGCTATTACTTCCATCAGGCTCACAGTTTAAAAAAAAAAAAAAGATAAACAACTGTCCTTCCTAGCCCCCATAATTTTTCTGAGCAGGCTCAAGCTGCAATAACTCAAAAGCTCATTATTTAGCCAACTTGGGGGGGGGCAGCTTTTGTCATAGATGACAAAAGATGTGTTCCTGACAGAAAAAGTGTGATTTATTTTAATGCAAGACATTGCTCAAAATGTGGTTTGTTGGGTTTTTTAGAGAAAAAGTCATTAGGATTTTTTTTTTTTTAATGTGTATAAAGCAGAATATTCCCCTGTCAGCCTTGTTCTCAAGAAATAGCTAAGTGGTCTTGACTGAAATTAAAAACAAAACCCAAAAGAACCCTATAAAACTACTGAAGCAGACGCGAGCTAGATGATGCTGGTTTCAAGTTTGGCAACGGCACAAGCAACCAAAGCCAGACCTTGTGATGGAATGTGTCAAGTGACTGTTATAATAAAGAGGCAACACTGCTAGCAGTGCCCGCTGTGCTCTGTGTGCCCATTAACATGCTGATCTCAACGCTAGTCTTTCCCAGGTAGCCAAGGACTATTATTGCTGAGCTTTACAACTCAGTATTAAGCATTGTGGCTAAACAGCTTGACTGAACAAGAATTATTTGCCATCACCTGAACAAGGTAAGCATGAAGGCAGGAGAACCCAGCTAGCATGTTACCACAGGCAGAACTTAAAGAAATTAGGTCAGGCAGAATGGAAAGGAAACTTCAGAAACCTCTTCCAAACAGTGAAAAGAAGTCCTCTGTGGTACAGTTTCTCATGGGAAGCAAAGGATGCAGACTGGATAATGCACTGGAAAATGTATTGCAGGCAAGAATCTTGCAGGAATTGGGATAGGCTAGAATGTGAAATAATGGACTGGATGAGCTAGCAAAATTTTCCAATCTCTAATTTCCATGGTTTAAAAAAAATCGCCACAGTTTGCATTGCTCGAAATTCCTTCCCACGAGTTGCAGAACCTCTGAGTGAGGCAGAATATGAGGCTTGGGCAAGGGAGGTGGGTGTGTTTCCTGGATGACACAAAGGAGATAAACAAAGAAACCTTCAGCCTGGAAGAGGCTGTGAAACTAGGAGACTGGCTGGAGAGAAAAGGAGGGAACACAGCTCGGAGGGACTGCTCCTACCAGGCTGGGACATGGGTGAGATACACTGAGGACACCATGGCTGAGGATTTAGGGGCTAGGCCAGTGGTAAAGAGGGTGGCTTTGAGAGAGCAGTGACATTGCCTAAGCATGCTGACGCCACTCATGGTCAATCTTCAGCTCTGGGTTAGAAGTGGGAAGGCTCAGCTCCCGCTCTCTGCATGGCTCTCCAATATTAGTTTTCACCAACAGATTTTTCAATTATCAGAACATTTTGATTAGGGGCTTCTCTCCCACTCTCCTCTTTAAAACAAGAATTTTCTGTTTTGCTTTGGTTTGAACTCAGCTTTCAGAGGGTTGGATTAAAACAGGGATTGAAGAGCTGGTCTTTCAGTCCCATCCAGTGCTGGAAAATAAATATCCTCAATTACTCCCATCAGTCATGAAGCCTCACACACAGCTTTACCAATGCACTGCAATGCTGACTTTCAACATCCCTAGCATTTCAGCTCATGACTGGATGCAGTCACAGGTCAGCCACTCCCCTTTCAAAGCAGGTCACTGGCCTGTGCTAGGCCCTTTACCACTTCTGGTAAATCTGTCTGTGTTGCAATCCTAAGGACGCCCTTGGGCTCTGCTAAGGGACACCTGAAGTCCAATCTTATTGAGCAATTTCCAATCAGCCCTAGGAAAGTTTAGTCTATCCTACTGCACTGCATTTATTATTCCAGCCTTGGAACACCTCTTCATTAGGGCTAACACAGCAGACCAGGAAAACACCTCCCTCTGCAATCAGCATGCTCAGGGTTTGGTACAAAGGTGACGTGTGAAGTACAGTGTTGCTAAGGTTCCAAATGAAACCATTCTTGAGTTTCGAAAGAAACACCTACAGTCTGTTACAGACCTTAAACGTATGCTTCATGGCATTGTTGAAGCAGATCTGCTGTTCCCCTCTCTTCATAGATTAAAATGCATTTTTAAATTATTAAATGAAAATTAAAATCGATAATGAACTTCTCCACAGACCTTCAGCACTACTTTTACAGCTGGCTTAAACTCTACACTGAAGAGCTAGAGACTGTTGTTTCAAAAGCTCTTCTGAAGTCCTCAAGAAGATCTGAGATCCTCTAGAACAGAAGAGCTGCTGATGTCTTTTTATTGTTGCTAAAGAAAAAACCTGTGGGTCGCAGATCAAATCTGGTAAGGTACAGGTTGTCCCAGACAGCACCAATTGCTGCCTTAGGGATGTATCCAGGAAAGCGTAGGCAGGGGTGTCAGAGGAGCCATACATCCAATCTGGCTTTGTTTACTGTCTTTCCTAATGGCAAGATTGTGGTACTATTCCTTCTCCACCTTCCCAGGCGTTCACTGGTGTCCTGACTCAGACACCCGGCTCACTAGCCCATAACCAAAATGTACGGGCAGGGAAAGTGACCTGATGTCTGCAGGATCTTAGCCAGCTTATTCCACCACTGCTTGGAAAATAGCCATGGCTTGGGATGCCTATGTCCACCCCCAAAAAGCTTCTCACTCTTCTTCTGAGCCCAGCGCCTTGCTCACTAGGTTACGTGTAGGCGCTAAGACTTCCCACGGAAGAGAGCAGCAGGGAACGCAGGGAGCGCCACTTCAATCTCCTATCCCAGAGGCAGAGATTTAATTAACTGCTTTCCACAGAGCTTAGGGCTCCTAGCAGTGACGATGGAGAATGATTCTCTTTACAGTCATTTGGAGGTTCTCACAGAGGCTTTCCCCGTAGTGCTCACACCCTTCAGGGACACAGGTGCATCTGCTGGACGGGGATCCCTGCTCTGACCCAGTGCACAGCATTCACCCTTGGGCTCTCTCCTGCCCACACTGTGGCCATGGTTTCTCTTAAATCTGGGATATCCAAGCTGGACTGAAAAACTTCAAATGACAAGGAATTTACTGTCCCTCAACTGTCCCACCAGCTAACCAGCCTCACAGTTCGGAGTGCACACCCTATTTCTAGATGGTCTTTGCCGCCAGCCAGTGAGGTGACTCCTCTACTAGCAAGCTGAGCAGTTCAAGACATGCACAAGCCCTGACAGGCAGTTTTGCATGTTGTTCGCATGCTTTGTGGCAAGTTTTGGCTTGTGGCAGCCAGTGTTCTCTGAACAGCAGGAGGGTACTCTCCTAACAGCAGGGCTGGCTCTGGCAGCATGGGTCAGGGCATCGTTCCTAACACATTATTTGGGCAAGGCTACCTTCTCTGGGGGAGAAGAAGTTTTATTCAGATGGGTGCTGTGCCGCTTGCCCTCAGGTTCAGAGAACTAACCCTGGATCACTTTATTTACCAGTGTAGGTGTAACCTAGATTTCAACAAGACCTTTTCTGCCAGCATTGTTTACTATTAGAAATCTATCTCTCAAGTGAAATATTTGTAGACTTTGATTAAGTCAATTCCTAACTTTCTTTTACATAAACTACCTTTTGAGTGCTTTCCAGTTTTCAGCATCCTTTGAGAACTTCATACAGGGAAACAGAAGGCAGTATTCCAGCATGATCTTACCAACCAGGCCTGTACTCCAGGCCCTTCCCAGCTTGCCTTCCTCTTAGGAGCGTAGCACAAGGCACAAGAACCCCTGTCCCTCACCTGGGTACCTCATTTCCAGGGTCAGTAGGGACAGTAACCTGGTCCCTGATACGAGCTCTCAGGGGCTCAAGAGCTTAGAGGGTGCCACGCTATACTTCTGCTGCTCAGCTTGGACACAGAAGTTAGTGGGACTGAAAAAATAAAAATGTTGTCCCATGTGCTATTCCCCTCATACATTTCAGAGTGACGTCTTCCCTAATCTGTTGAGGTTTTTAGCCTGGGGACTATTTTGATTCCCATATCCTCTACAGTGGCACTGTGAGACAGGATACTGTCTCCAATCTCCCTGTCACATCCCAATACACAGTTTGCTTTAATAAGGTAGCCGTGGCATTTTGTTGTTCAAATGCACTTAAGAGATCCATCTGTGCAGTTTGAGCTGACCTTGCTGTTGTTGTCCTCCTCCCCATTGTCTATGTGATATGCAAATATGGCAGAAATTAAATTTTCCTGATAAATGAGTTCAGTACCATCAGGCTAAAAGATGGCATCCATAGGAACCCCACTAGAAGCACTTGCTAATAAGAGGATCTCCCCTGGCAGGTGCTTTCTGAGGTCTAACCATCGACACGCTTGCCAGCCGTGCAGCAGAGGTGGTGTTGGTTATTTGCCTCTAACCCTGCCACCCACAAGAAGGTTTCTGCATCACAGCCCACGGACTCTCACACGCCATGGTCTTGTTCATTCCATCGTGGCACAAAAATAGCTCCCACTCAGTCTCTTTGCCTCTTTGACCGCAGCAAGGCCTCGTAATTTCTGTTCTCAGGGGTGTTGGCAGCGCCAAGCCAGGGAGCCACTGCAGGGCACTCAGAGCTACGGGTTAGGTGAGCACGTAGATGGTGTCAGCCTGTCACTACACCGGCTCTCATTGACTTAGGGATACACTGATGCAAGCTTTGCACTGTTGCAAAACAAATACTGCCGAGTTTCAGCCTCACCAGCCCTCAGGTGTGACACAGCTGTCACCGTGCCTCGGCACAAATGTCAGTACCTTGCTAGGCAACCATCACAACATGGTAATGGCCTGTCAGTACACCACAGAAAGGTCACAAGGCTGAATCTTGAGTCTTCAGCAGCAAACTTCAGGACTTCTTTTGTTGAGCTCTCCATGGTCAGGCAGCCCAGGAGACAGAGATTCTCTCCAGCAACCAGTATTTGTATGAAAGAAAAGAAAAAAGAAAGAAACGAAAAGAAAAGAAAAGGAAAGAAAAGAAAAGAAAAGGAAAGAAAAGAAAAGAAAAGGAAAGAAAAGAAAAGAAAAGGAAAGAAAAGAAAAGAAAAGGAAAGAAAAGAAAAGAAAAGGAAAGAAAAGAAAAGAAAAGGAAAGAAAAGAAAAGAAAAGGAAAGAAAAGAAAAGAAAAGGAAAGAAAAGAAAAGAGAAAGCCTCAGCCTGCTTTGCAAGCACAAGTACAATTTGCAGCTATAAGCCTAATTTCCCAGACATCAGAATATATTTTTCTCTGTATCTGTCCCTTTTCTCCCCAAGGCAAATACTTCACTTTCCATATCATGGGCAGAGTTTTAGGGGCTATGTCCAGCCCTCTTGGAAAATACCACACTTACCACACTGGAAGCTTACTGTCCTTACTGTCAGTGCACAGACTTCCCCCTGAAGTCTTGTCCCTGACTGGTAACCTCTGCTGGGGCACTTAGAGGGACAACTTTGCCTTCAGCAGAGAGCAAGGTGGCATTAAGTGCTGAGCACCAGATAAAGCCAAGAAAGCAGGAGTCTCATTGTGCTAACCCTTATCTCCAGAAACACCTTTGACATGCAGAATGTTTGTTCGAGGTGATTACCTGGGTGGAGAGGTTATTGTTGCATGAATTATTTACTTTTAAAACCACAGTTATTTGCCTCCACCCTTCTCACCACTGCCCTGTGTACCCCAGTACTAGCACACCTTAGCATGTGGGAGCACCGGAAGAACTGTAAAGAGCTCTAGGGGGATATCTGCACCGGGATGCACCTGGCAAGAGACAGATGTCCACTGGGACACTGGGACCAGTCATCAGCACAAAGGAGCAAAATAAGTCGCCTACCTCTGCTGTAAGGGCTACTGGGCACAGCAGCCCCAGGGGTGCAGGAGGCACAAGTGAAGGGAAGTAAGACCAAGCCTGGTAGAAAGGCATCAATTCCTTTGCCTTTCCCTTTCCCTGCCTCTGCCACATCAGAGGCCAGGGTGAGTTTCAGTTAATCGACAGCACTAGAGGACATGGTTTAGTGGTGAGTATGGTGGTGGTGCTGGCTGGACAGTTGGACTTGATGATCTCAAAGGTCTTTTCCCAACTTTAATTATTCTATGATTCTGTGAAATAAACAAAGTCTTGCAGGCCTTATGCACAACAGGGATGTGCTCCCGCCCATCCCTGAAGGTGAGAAGTATGTCTGGCTCTCTTCTTCTAATGCTCTGTGCATCTGAAACTCTCAGGACTGTTCCTTAACAGCCGGCTGAAGGGAGCAAGCAGTAGAATT
Organism: Platysteira castanea; assembly: GCA_013397175.1. Taxonomy (NCBI): domain Eukaryota; kingdom Metazoa; phylum Chordata; class Aves; order Passeriformes; genus Platysteira; species Platysteira castanea. Next base: position 26,558 of record VYXC01001700.1, on the reverse strand, counting down.
GAATGGAAGGGCATGGGTTTGGATATACCAGTGACACAACTGCACTGATAAGAAACACCTTAGAGTGTAGAGGAGAGGTGGAAAATCAGCCCTGGATTACTGGTTAAAAGGAGCCTGTGTTCCCAGAGATCACTGGCAACACTCACATTGGTGAGTGGTGCAGGGTGCAGGGTCACACCCACAGTCTTCACCCCAAACAAAGCAAGTTCATTTCCTGGCCTGCAGTGTGTCCTGCTGTGTCCACTCCAGTGTTGGAGACCAGAACTGATAGGCTTCCATTACCAGGTTTCCCTTGGGAAGCTACTCCACACACCAACAAAAGTCAGTCCTGATATTCAGCTAAAAATTTCCTTTCTTTCCATTACACCAGATACTTTCTTTTGGATCTTCTCCCTTAAGCAGCATATTCCACTTGCCTCCATCCTTCCAAGACAAAGTTTCATCTCTGTTTATGCAAGCCCAGTTTTTCAGCAGAACTGCCTGTCCCAGCCCTGCCCTGCCTTGGTTCACCACCCTGTCAAAAGGAAGCACAGCACTTGCAAAGCTGGGAGCAAGACTCAGATTTTCAGAATTATTAAGGAACCACAATTCCAGAGCAGCATGTGGGAGCTGCAGCTGTAACCACGTCCAGCTGCCACAGCAGGCAGAGAGGCTACAATCCGAGTGGGATGGGACTGGTTACCTCCAGAGGCAGGCCTTGCTGATGACAGCATTGTGACCACCAGAAACAGAATAACTGAGGTGTGATGGTCAGTATCACATGTCTAGAAATACTCCCCAAAGTATCAAAACTGCAGAGAATTATGAGAAGGAAATGCTTTTCTTTCAGGCCATCGTTGCACTGTGAAACAGGGACACAGATCTCTGTGATAGCCATGCTAGTGATGACTACAGCCTTTCAACGTCACATGGATTTCCAAGGGCAGTGGTGACTGATTATATTTCTGACCAGCACCTGGCACACTGGGCCTGGCTTCTCAGCACTGCCATAGAGCAGATAACGGTAATAATCATTAGTAATAATATGGTTGGGTTTGTTTCCTCAGACTGTTAGAATAAATTGTCAGTAAGAGTAATGAGCATTGTGCTTGCCTTTTATACCAGTGCAAATTTAATTCCAGTGCTACAAAGGTATTCATTTGGAGATATGAGGCCATAGAGACACTAGCTCTAGGCGCAAGCAGCCATATTCCCCAAAATACATGTCTACTCCAGATGTTCTGGTGACTGTATCACTAAAAGAACAATTCAAGCTTGCGAAGAGAAAAAAAATAGTCACTTATTCCCCAGAGCTATTAACCCCTTGTTCCCTCAGCAGACTTACCAGGGAAACAGTCACAGTATGTGAGTCAAACTGAGGTAGCATGTAGGCTGAATATGGCCCAGATATGTGCAGACCATTAAATTACATTACATTTGTGAGGCAGCCTGGAAAGCTAAATTGAGTCAGACAAGTACCTATAAAATCTGTCATGGGTTAAGTCACCCTTGTTCAGTGGTTTATTGCTATCCTCTGAGCTATGACACACGAGCTGAAGAGTGCCTGTAGTGGTATGACGTGAAACAGAACAGCACAAATCACACCCTGCAATAGTTAACTTATCAAAAGGTGAATGGATGCTTTTAGTCTCTCTGGGATTGAGGACTAGAAAATTGAGACAGATGTTGTAATATATTCTTCCAGCTCTTGGGTGCACGTACATACACAATACGTCTATTCTTTTCAGAATAAGGCTCACTTAGTTTAACAGTAAAAATTCAACAACCAGCCACAAATGGTTCCCAAATTATACTAACATGGAAGAATATAGGCTCTCTAGTCTGTTCAGATCTGCAATGCAAGAAGGAACATCAAGGCAGATGTTTCCAGGCAAGGAGGCAAACAGCACTTTGGTGTGACACCAGAAGTTAAGGTAGTTGGACTCATTCAGGTCCCAGAGATCCCATGCAGGGTGAAACATCTGCAGCTCTTGTGCAGCCAAACCAGTGAACTCCCACAGGAAAGGCACAGGGAGCTGCTGGCCGTTATCAGGACATAAAAACGGACAGAATCCCATTGGGGAACAAACACGACACCCCCCTCACTTCTTTTTTTAATTACTTCAGGGAGAAGACACACCTGTTTCCTGTGTGCCAGGCCTAAATTCCAGACCACCAGTTCAATGATCTTTGTCCTATTAGTCATGACAGGGGCATTTACGACAATGATGAGTGTGGTTGTAAGCATTGTAAAGCACTCCATGATGTAGTCATAGAATAAAGCCTATACAGGCTAGGCAAACCCAGCGATAACAAGTAAGTCTCTGTTCTGAGGTATTTAAATTGAATTACAAATTATCTACCTTCCTGGCAAGCAGGGATCAGATTACAGCAGTTTACTCTAAGGGGGCAAGGAGGATGCAAGAAACATGAAGTTTTATTCTTCAGCAGTGGAAGTCACCAGAAGCCTGGGTGAACTGTTCCACAGACAAATGCACCCCACAGGCCTCGGGCTGGACCATTTGGACAGAGTCAGTTGTGGATGCTGGAACCTACACAACACTTCAGACAATTCATTTTACCTGTTGCTGGGTACGTTTAACACCTCAGAAGAATAAAGCTCCCTTTTTCAATTGCTTCCAAAGTGTGTATTTGGAGACCTCAACGCAAGGAAACCCCTAAACCCAAATAAAAACTTCCTTGTGGCAAAGAAAGCCTCGAAGTCTCACATTTGAAAAAGGATGTAAAAATCACTGGTTTCTTCACAGACTCTCCTCACAAAGTCTCTTTCTGCCATGTCTACAACAGAGTATTAGACACAAGGTTACATGGATTGGATTTCAAAGCAAGGAATGTCAGAAGAGATCTTCCAGCTGTGAATGGCCTCCAGATGTGGGCTTTTCTTCTCCAGTCCTGGGGGAGGGGATGAAAATGCCTTTCATTAGTCTCATAAAATTAAATGGAAAAACATTGTCTACAGAGGAGGCTGGGCAGCAGAGAAGGTGGAGTCAGAAACTGGGCAGAACAGAAGAGGAGAAAAAAAGCAGGACCACAGCTGAAATGGTTCAGGATGTGTATCATCTTAAAAGCTGTAGTCTCTGAGGAGGGATTGGTCATTAAACAATATGGCAGGCATCAGCAACTGAGGCATTTGAAATGGCAAAGGCCAAATAAACCAAAACACAGCTCTGTTTCTAGAGAGTATAGTCTCTCCTTCCCCAGAGCTGTGACAGGATCTTACACTGTGAAACACCTCCAGGGAGGCTGTGTCTAAGACGGTTTGCTGGATGAAACTGTGCTAAGCCACAGCCAACATGCTTCTCTTACCAGCACCCCACAGTCCTGGACTTGTAGCTATTATCTTTTCTTTTGCAGAGATTGTCTATGGACAGCTTATACCTCCTCCCAGCTTATTCATGCAAAATTATTCTCCTTAACTGAAATTTGTCTCCAAGCAATGAATCTGTGCAAGCTGGAAAGACCAACATCCCTGGGGACAAATTTTACTCTCAGTTATTTCTGCAAGTGTTCTACTCACAGTTGCAAATACATAGAATCCAAATTTCATTGCTGATGATTACAAAATTTGGTATTTCCTGCTTGGACAGGTGTAACGGTTTGGATCAGACAGCCAGAGCACATTTACTGCAAGGGAAGACTATGTCTCTTCTATCTCCTAAATGTCTAAGGAAATCTACTGCCTCAGCAAAGCTAATAGGGAAAACAATGTTTTCCTCATTTTAAGAACATTACCACAATCTTTCTTCTGCTTACTTTCGCTCAAAAGTGCCTGTTTCTGGATTTTGGTATGTCCTAGCACACCGATGCAAAGAATATTAGGAATGTCCTTAAGAGATGTCATCTGGAAGTTTGCTCTCTTTTCCAGCTCATCAGTTCACTTTCCACTTCTCCTGCAATACATCACCAGTGGTCAGTTAATAATTTGGGAAATTACTGTAGAACAAACCCCCCCCAAAAAATGTAAGGCGACCTGTGTTAGCCCAGACTGAAAGAAGCACTACCTCTTCTCTTGCAGTCACCTCACTTAGGAAAGAAGTATAGGAAACAGAGGAAATACAAACTGTATGCCTGTCCCCCTTCTCACCTCCCATCAGCCTGCTGTTTAGGACACTTCTGATGTAGAGGTAACATCTGTGCTGCTGCATTTGACAGTCTCCAAAGGAAATACACTGCACAGATGTGCCCAGCCCCTTCATGGATTGTTTTCCACTAACAGTCTGTGGCAGAGTTCCATTATTCCTTGATGCCTACGTGGAAAAGTCCATAGCTTGTTTATTTTAAACCTGTTGCCTAACCAGTTTATCGGGTGCCATTAGTTTTTGTGATATGGAACTGCATAAATGTTAGTTCTTTGTTGACATTCTCCATACCATTTGTGATTCCCTTTCAGGCATCTCTTTTTCAAGATTAGCAATCTGTGTTTACCAGAAACTGTCTCCTACTTCTGATCATTGTTGATGTCCTCTCTTCTCGTACTAGTGTTTCTTTATGCTCTTCAATGTAGTAACCAGAAGCACTCATAACTTCCAGACTTTCAGCAGACCATGAAGTACACAGAAGCATAATCATGTTCTTTGTTTCTTCTGTACTCATTCCTAACATTTCTTTTTGGCTTTTTGATCTCGACAGAGCCTTGAGAGATTGTTTTCAGCAGGCTATCTGCAATGAATCCAAGAATTTCTTTCTCTGGTGATAGAAGCTGACTTAGAGACATTCAACGTATCTGTCCAGCCAGACTGTTTTCTTCCTAGTGGAATTCCCTTGCGTTTGCCACCACTGAATTTCATCTGCCAGGAAGAGCCCAGCCACTCAGTGCCGGGAGATTTTCTGCAACCCTTTGCAGTCAGCTTTATGTTGCCTCTCTGGAATAACTGTGGGACTCAAGTAAACTCGCTGTTCATGCTCCTGTCGAGACCATAACAAGTGTGTTGAATAGCACTAGTGCTACCACAGAGTCCTGTGAGGTCCTCTGCTGAGCTCTTTGTCGAGACTGACCATTTGAAGTGCTTAGGTTGATGCTTGTTTTCTTACTTATGACCCCATTTACAGAGCTCTCCACAGCCAGGGGCTGCCTCTGAGACTGGTCCAGTGCACAGCAGTGCCTGGCACCAGCCCTTACAGATGCAGTGTGCTCAGACAACAGGTATGTGAGGCCACTCTTTGTGATAACTAGACCTAGTTGCTTTAATGACCTGGACCTTAAATCAAGCAAATCCAGGGATGCAAGAAACTGAACACAGATGCTTGCTGGTTTCTGTGTTACTGAGTTTCAGGGGATCTGAGGGCTGCAGAGGAAAACCAGAGTTACTGCACAGGGAAGGCTGGAGCTATTCACACCAGTGGAGGATAGGGTGCAGACCTGCACCATTCCACTGCAACCCCTCGCCTCCATCTGCCAAAAGTAGGAGGGCTTAGAAACAGATCAGTGGGCCAAGTGTGGGCACAACACACTCTCCACTCTCCTCTGCCAAGCCACAGGCTCAGCCAGGATATCACCCTGATATCCTCTTCTGATATACCCCAGCTCCTCTACATACAGCCCCTCAGAACCCCCCCATCAGGATTCTGAACTGCAAAATATGCCTTCTGCTCCTGACTTTGCAGCTGCCAACAACCTCATGGTCATGTGCCCCATGGTTTCAGGTGCCACACTGTCTCCAAGGTGAGAGGGGCCACCTTGGGGGAAAGCAAATAGGAAAGTATCCCAGGCATGAAAATGCCTCTGTGGTTCTCAAGACAGGAATTTCTCTCACACCCATCCCCTCCCTCTATTCCTCCACACTGCTTGGTGCAGCTGCTGAACCAGCGGCAGCAACAGCGGGCAAGTTTAGTCACTCCAGCACCTGGGTATCGATTACACCTGAGGGTAGAAAACAAGCAATCAAAAACAAGGTGTCAGCTTTGCCAGAGGATTCTCCTCGACTCCCAGTTTGGGCCTGGTGCCAGTTCTCACCCTGCTGTACTTCAGCATCCCTGCTCTTCCCATGACAGGTGTTTATTCAGGCAGAGGCATTTCACTTCACGTGTCTTCAACCTTCATGGAAGGCAGAGAATTTCCAGAGCTGCTTTTCTGAGCAGTATTGAGCAACCTAACACCACTGACAGCCAGGACAGGCAGAAAACAGAAGCTTCTTTGTGTCTGGGTCAAGCCCTTCCATGACTTGTTTCTGCCTGCTGACATTTCCCTAGATGGCAAAAGCATTTTTAAACTACAGTGACAAGCTGGCCTTTCTTGTATTAAGAACTCAGCTTGCATGGTACCCAGCAAGTCACGGGCTGAGCAACAGCCTGCCTTCAGAGATGGCTCTCCTGGGAAGACAAACCTCTACAGATCTCCGACTCAGAGCCTCTCAGCTTGGCAATTCTCTCCAGGCATTTTGGGAGGGACACAGTGCCTACCCCGTGACCCACACTGGTGAGCAGCACCAGCTGCTGCTGGGACAGAGTGCAGTGCAGAACCATCAGTGGCCACTTGTTTGAGTATTGGGCAGGATCAGTTTCCAGCAAAGAGAAAGGCTGGAATTCATGTCTCCAACGCAGCCACATATCCTGCTCCCCCAAAAGGAGACAGCAGACACAACAGTAAAACCCCTCTGAGAGATGAAGATGCACATCAGCTACAACAGCCTTTGCAGCTTCCATTTGTCATTGCTGTTTCCATCCTGCTTTCACTCTGCAATCACTTATTATGGTGGCTGTGACATGCAGAGATCTCTCTTAACTTCCAGAGCTTCACCATGCCCACTCTTTGTCCCATGGCACGGGTATCACCTCTGCACGGAGCCATGAAGGTGACAGCACAGGGCTGGAACAAGTGGATAGGAGGCAGCACAAGGAACCTGCATACCCTGTGCAGCCCATAAGCGCTCGTTGCCTGATCAGAGCTGGTCTGCCCTGCCACACTACTGCTCCTCATGTGTGAGGATTCATGATGAGCCCATCCTCGCTGTAACACTTGGAGAGTACATCAGTACCTCCCTTCCCCTCCACCCTGACCACTTCTCTTACAGACAAAAGGATTCCGCAGCCAGCCAGATGGAGTGATCTGGTGGGAACAGCTGTCCTGCAAGTGGTCCATGAGTCAGAAGGGCCTCTTTCCCCATCACCGTAGAAAACATTGTTATTTTAAGGAGCATAACCAGCTATAAGAAATGCAACACAAGTACCACATAGAAATTCCTAACGTGTCTCGCTGCCTCTTTAGCTACACTAACAGAAACAGGACACTGGAGTGGCCTATCAGCTGTCTGCACACTGCCCACCCCAACACACTGACAGCATCACTGCGAAGAGGATCAGACCCTGCACTCCGAAAACTTTTGTCCTGTTCTTCTGGAAGCGATGAAGATGATGGTGTCCCTTGTTCCTCTGTACTTCACTTGACCCAAAAAACTCATCATTCATGCCAGACCTGGCGGCCACAAAGCTGTTGTTGCAGGTTTTTCAGCCTGTGCCTCATTTAGCTCAATTTGACCCTCTAGTCCAATTTTAATGAGTGTTATAAAGTAGACGCATTCTCTTGCATATCACAAGAGATGCAACGTATTTTCTCAGCAAGGCAGTACCTACAGCTTTAGGGCAACTCTTAAGCTTCAGTCCAAGGTTCAAAATCTGCATTCTTTCAGTCCATCTCCAAAAGTCTTTATTCTTTGCCTGTGAGGACTCTTTACGTGTAACTTGTCCTTTGCTTCAATTCACTAATTCTCACTTTTTGTCATATATCACACAGGGATGGAGGTGTTCAGACACATCTATCAAATCCAAGCAATCATTTTGTGACATTGAGATGTTTTGCCGAATTTTGTTCACATTCACAAAGCATTATCCTTGATAAGCACACTTGAAATCCAAAAGCCCAGGCTTTTAATCCTTTGTGCTATTTAATCATCCTCAGAGCCTGGCAATGTGGTGAGCGCTCCCTTTCTCTTTCCTCTTGCTAGCTCATTTCCTCCCCCATATTCCCAGTATGGAGCTGCACAGGGACATGACGCCTCTGACTGGCATGAAAGTATCACAGGACATCCAGGCAATTTCTTAGTCCCACGGCACTGTTTGTGACTACACTAGAGAGATCCCTTGTCATAGGATTTAAGTGAAATCCTCTCAGAAATGAAAACCACTGTCAATACCACTGATAGGGCATATCTGGGGTGAAATATGGCTCTGAGATCTGTGAATGTGGGATGGACATCAACATCTGAAGAGCTCTAAATGACATGATCTCTGTTCTTCTGTGCTATCACGTTGCAAGCTCTTCTCCAGCTCTCTCTCTGCTGTCCCTGTTAAGTTGCTTCCAGCTTTATTTCGCTTGCAAGTTCCAAAGGCTCACACCCTCTGAATAGCTAACTTTGAATTTATTTTCCCCCAGATAATAGGTTTGCATTTTTCCAGTTTGAATCTGGTGCTTTTATTTCCTGCCCATATCCTGCCTCAAGCACGAGGGAGTCACACAAGCGGTGACTGTACATTACAAAAGCAGAAGGAATGGAGTCATGAAAATTTTTGTGTTTGTGAATGCATAAGGCACAGACGAGGAGCGGGTATGCAAAGTGTAATTTATGTTTCTTTTCAAAAATCCAATCAAGAGCTGGCAAGAAGCAAGGGGGGCAGGGGGCAAGGAAGGAGATAGAGCTTAGTTAAATGTTCAGTCTTTGTGCTGTGGTGAGAGGTTTTTTCCCCCCACAAATTCTCTCTTTACCACCAGTTTCTCGACGTGGTGGCACTGCTTGAATCCCTGATTCATTAATCAGAAAAGCTGCCATGAAGTTGATTCAAGCTGTTCTGGTTCTGTCCTGCTGCAAATGAACTCAGAAGCTGGCCCATAGTGTGACACAAGTAGATGTTTCCTCTTTCAGAAGGGAACCATTGCTCTGCAGTCACAGGAATCATTTCCCTCTCTGTCAGGGAATGAAAAAGCAAACCTAGAGATTGTCCCCTCCCTCTTCCATGCAACAGTGACAGAACAGAGAGGACTTCCCAGCCTCCTGCCAGCTGTCTGCACTTCGTTCAGGAACTTGGAGCTCAGAGGCATTATCCCTATTGGCTGCATCACCCGTGCTGTTCAGCCCTCTCTGTCCTGCCCTGACCTTGTCAATGTCTAGCTGTCTTTCCCTCCCAGAGATACTTTCCTTTTTTTCTTCTCCTCCTTCTCACTATGCATGGAGCTTGGTGCTTTCCCTCCTCCCATCAACCCTTCTCCTCAGCCGGAGACCGGTACAGGTAACCACTGGGAAGCCTTTCCTGGGCTTTTCTTTCTGTTTAGTTGCAAAAGTGATCTGCCTGCTTGGTTTGTTAATATGCCATTCCTTTTCAGTCTCTGCCATCTATATTCCCAGGCTAGCACTCTTCCTGCATATCTGTAGAGCCTGTAGACACTATACTTAAATAAACGCATCCTGAGATTCAAAAACGCAAGAGATTGCAGAGAGTGAGAAGCAAGTACAGAAGCCTTTATGCACCTTCCAAACCTTACCTCTGGCTCAAAAGGAGATCCTACAACTTTCTCAGAACACCAACATCTGCTCTAAGAAGAAAGTCCAGAAAACCTTGAGTAGACCTAACACATGCAAACAGCACATGGGAGCAGCAGATAAATAGAAATATGTTCCATTATCAAACCTCGACCACAGTGTAAACAGCACCTGCCCTTGCCTTGGCCTCTTAGCCAAGGTCCATTTCTACAGACAATCAACACAATTGCAGTCCAGGATGCAGGACAGTCAAGCAGCTAATTCACTTTGTTGTCATTGAATGAAAGAAGACCAGTAAGGCACTGTCAACTTACGCTATTTCTTGGTGCTTGTAGGATTTTTTCCCCCTACTAACATGGTAAAACCTGTTGGTGAACCTGCTAGTTGTACTGCACAGTACAACAGTCTCAGAAGACAGAGTTAGAAATGAACCAGGAGCAGGAGAGAGCAATAAAGAAAACCTCTTAGGTTGCCAGAATGCATGAGAAAGGCCTTCATGTGCAGGTGGAGAATACCACCAACCACCAGCCCTTTGATGTGGAGTGGGAGAGGTTCTTGTGTAAAGTGACAGCTCAGATGGGTCTGCCAGAGCAGAGGCACCATTTGCACATTATGAGCAAATACCTTCAGCTGGGCTGTTTCCAACGGAGAAATGGAAGAGACTAAGACGGAGGTTAAAGTAAGGGAAAATGAGATGGGGACTGCAGTTCCCCTGCTCTTATAAAAGCAGGGGAAGACCACCACATTTCAGATGGCTCTCATCTCACCACACCTTCTTTTACACCAGAGCACAGAAAAAAGTTAATTTTTCCAGGTTCAGGTCACTGTTCCTAGCACCAGCCAGGTCATGCTGCTTCCTCCATGTGTTCAGAACCTCAGCCTGAGGATCACGTTCATCCCATCCAACAGCACCCAGGAAGGCAAGGCACCTTTGGGCTACCTGTCCCCCTGAGAACTAGTTCAAACCCCTCCACCAGTTAGGTGGATTGCCATGAACCCAATCCCACAGAATCTTCTGCAGTGACCACACTGTGATTGTCGGACAGCCTGAGATGCAAGTCCACCCACTGCACAGCAGAATCATACGTTCCTTTCTGACATAAGAACAAAGTTATGGTCCTTTCCACATGGGAGGACAAAACTAAATTCCAATCACTATGAAAGTATGGTAGGAATGATCTCCTTATCTCATATCCATATTAATTTTTTTATTCCTGTTAAGAAACAGGGAACTTTTGGGTCTTCTCCGATGTATAAGTGAGATGTGTGGAATGTATCCTGTCATAGATCCCACTTATACTGCCAGAGTCCTGGAGGGCACTATTCCACTTTATACCTGTTAAAGCTTTGTGACAAAACATGCCTACACAAATGCTGTAACCTCAAGGCATTTTCTATTCCATACCTATCATGCACTTTCAAAAGATCAGTCAGTCTGGCAAGCCTGAGTGATTTTGGAAAAATCAGATGCAGATGTTTCTGTAGGTTTTTTTCATCATACAGTCTACCATAGTACTCAGGACAGAGATCATCCCTGACATTAAAAAAAAACCAAAAAAAACAAACAAACCAAAACAACAACCCAACCCAAAAACTAAACTGTGCCCAGGAAGAGTTACATCTGCTCAGTGTTGACTGTAATCCACCCTTTTCTTGTACCACTGAGCTTGCAAAGTCAGCCGCCCTAAGTACTGGACATCTAGCAGTCCTTGGAGGGACGAGAACATGACAAGACACACCAGGGAAATGAACAAAACCACAGAGGTGGGACTTCCAATGTTTGCTTCCTCAAAGCTGAGTGAAGCTATAAATAAGGGAACCACCGCCCTTTCCTCGCCAGTGGATGACTGCTCACATTTGCAGCCCTGCACAGGTCAGGCGTGACAAATGCAGTTTATCATACGGCTCTGAGATTTATCCCATGTCTCTGCAAATTGTTGTATCACATGGGCAACCCTCAACACACACACAAACACATCAGTTGCACCACTACAGAGCAGTATGAAACTTGCTGGTTTCTATTTCTTTAAACCCACACAGCAGCTGAGGCTCCACCCCGCCGTCTCCATGTCATGACAAGTGTAGAAGTAGTGAACATCACGGACCATATAAATTCCAGTTGTCCTGCAACCAGCTGGCAAGATGATGCACAGAATAAATAGCACATAGAAGAGAGAGGAACCCTTTAGGTAGAAAGACACGTTATTTAGACTGAGGGTGGCTTAATATGCAATATGTGTTTGCAGATAGTTAGCCAGAAAAGCACATCTAAAGAGCATATAGTTAAATTCCTGTTGAAAGCATCCCAGAGAGCATGGGAACTCAGCTACAGAACTTTCCCAAGCATAAATTCTCGCACCTGCAAAAAGTTCAGAGAGACCATCTATGGCCTATTTCTCCTGGCACCCCCAGTCTCTAAAAACAATCTGTTCTAGATGTTTCCAGCCAAGCCTGACCATGCCTCCCCCACTCCTAACTCCACACCCCATTTCCCAGTCATATCATCCATTCCTCCTTCGATCGGGGCTTGCAAAGGCTTAATGCTTTTCTTATCTAATGTCACTGTGGACACTCACCTTTAATGCCAAAGGCTACTGTTCACAGACAGTAGTAATGCCTAAAATGTGTGGGGTATGGCAAAACAAGCAGAGCTATAGCAGCTGCAAGCTGCTTGTTTGGGAAGAACTTCAGCAAAGACACAGCACTCGTGGGAAAACTTCACCCTCTCCTTGCCCATGGAAATGCTAATCCAGATTCTCACATCTTAAATTCTCATGGCTTTGACTGACCACCTCCAATTAACAGACTGCAGGCATTCAGAAAAGCCTGTGAAATGAGTGATGCTTGGGTCAAGGGACACCATAAAGTATGGCATGGGGATCTTAGGCAATTCAACCTTAGTGTGTCAAACCTGCACAATGCTTAAGAGTTTTGATCTCATGTTGAGACTTCTCATGTCATGAGTTTTCTTTTGCAACCTGCCTTGTGGAAATCACACACCATAGAGGAAGAAATTGCTGCAGGCACACAGAAAGACCAGCCTCTTCTCTGGATGAGTAGATAGAACTGGTTGTCCATCACACACACATAAAGACTTGTTGGGCTAAACCTTCATCCACAGAAATAGCTACAGAAAATATGATAAATCTTATCAGCTTGAAACTTTCTCCTTCTTTTAGCCACTGGTAGGATGTTCTCTCACTTCTACCCTTTCTCTGCATTCAGATGAAAGGTGGAACTATCTCAATGAGGTACCAATCTGCTCAGTGGAAGCTGAACTCTCGCCCGACCTCATTGTACCTTGGCATGATGGGGATGCCCTCTTTTCCTTAAAGCATCATCTTGCTGACGTGCAGCATTGCAGCACTGCTCCCAAACAGGAGCATCTATCCGCACTCTTGTTCACTTGACACGTGCTGTTACCCCCTCTCACACCTGGCTTGACAGGTCTAGCAACAGGAATGAAGCCAGCGGTTGGCAGGGTACCAGTGCTTCTCCAGGCCCACGGTCACAGCCTGTGTGGCCTGTCCGGTTACCCTTCTTCCCTCCGCTGGCTGGGCACCAACACTTCAGATGGAGAGCTAGGAAGCAATGCTCCTGCAGGGAAGCTGATGCTGCAGAACACCTCTGCCTCCCTGTGAAGCCTCTGATAGTGGCCATTGCCTGCCACGGCCTCCCAGGCTAGAGAGCAGTTTGTACAAAACTAGTTTGCTCTCTCTGGACAAATAATGCTTTGCCAGCCATGGCTCACTTCATACCCAGCCTCTTAGGGGGCTCCACTGTTGTTGCCCCATGTGAGTGGCTTTTTGATGCAAGTGTTCTGTCTGCTAGGTCCCAGATAAGCAATTCTGTGATTGCAGGCAGCTGCTCCCTGGCAGGTGGGCAGTCACCTGTGAACAGGTCTGGGGCAGAGGATACTTCACCACAGCTGAACTCTGGTCCCCAGAGTTTGCTTTGGGATCCTGAACTCTAGTATTTTGTATGGAGCTGAGCATGCCTCACTCCAATAAACTCTGCCAGGGGAACAGAGCAGGGGAAATGGATGGTGCAGCTCAATGCAAATGCCAGCTTCTGCAGGGTAAGCAAATAAACTTTCCCTGAATATTGTGTTCATATATATCAACAAGAAGCACATTCTAATTCATAGGTATTAAACACAGTTAGGCTTATTTTATCCTTGAGGAAAAAAGACTGTCTTTATTTTCCATCAGTGGAAAAATTCCCACGGGATTGTCTTTGCCCACCATATGTGTCATCTTTGCTGCTGTTTTATCCATAACTCTTTTTTTAAGCAGGCTGCTATAGTCTAAAATTAGACCAGACACATATCAATAACACCAGACAGAAGGAATAATCTGAAAAACAGCAAGATCTTTTAATCTGTGTAGATTTCAAAGAGAACCAGCTTCGTCTTTCAAATAAAGGCAATCCAATGTCATCCTCATTGAAGTGGGAAAGGCCTTTGCCAGGTGTTTTGTCAGTATCTGCTTATCTCTTGCTGGGCCTCCGCAAAGGCAGGGTTGATTCCTTGCAGTAGCAGACCGCCAACTCTATAGCAATATGGATCACATTTTAACATGGGTGCTTTCTGACAAACTTCTTCCCCTTTCACCCACATCTCAAGCACATCCCTGTTCAATCCTGCCTGTAGCATCTACGAGACAACTCCACCAGCCAATTCTCAGCAAATGTAAAGGATTTATTTTTAGAAGTCTTTAAGATGGCAAGAAATGCTGACCTCAGAAAACTGTGAATAACAAGCTCCTTATTTCTTCTTCCCTGCCTGCTCTCTCTCCATGGAAGCAAACCACCACCATCTGGCCAAATTGCTCCAGTCACCATCAGGCCAGAGCTGCATTTTGAGCGTCTCTGCTCCTTGATATATTCCCGAAAGTCTTGTCCATGCCAACCTCACAGGTCCAATTTGAATTCCCCCGTGCTGTCAGCCTCAGCGACTTCTCTCCACGCAGCACGGGGAGGGGATGCGGTGACTCACCCAGCCTCGGGATCCCCCCTGCCAACCCACTGTTTGTTTGAGTGATTGTATTGTTGAAGTCCTGTTGCCACATTTGTAACTATACAATTTTTTTTTTTTTTATGACAACCAGAAGTTCAGTTTTATAAACAGATGCTGTTGTGGGCCTCTCTTACTCAGCTGGATCAGCGTCAGTCGTTTTTCCAGGCTGCGGTCTCTGTGCTGCACACTGAGTCAGACGCAGCCCTGCACAGATTTCTTTGAATCGCTGGTTTCCTCCCAGAGACTCTTGACACCCTGCCAACAAAACAGGGCGTAGCTCATTAATTTTATTTTTTTTTTCCTTCTCTTTAAAGGCAGTCTGATTCATAGTAACTCCTTTAAAACAGAGTGGAAAGACACCACCCTCCCACACCACCGGAGGAAACTTAAACCACCCCCAGGTCACTCCCCTTCACTCCAGCCCCGCGCTCCAGGACATCGGCACTGCAGCCCAGCAAGCTCCTTCTTCCAGAGGTGCCAGCACCGGTCCCGACCCACACGGTAAGAGCTGTTCTTGAAAATCCTAACCAATTATTCTCCCTCCCTCCAGTGGCTGCTCCCCTGTGCTAGCAGCACCAGTCTGCCTTTCTCCTCTGCTCCTTCACTTCTCTTCAGCTTGGCACCCAAACTGGCTGTGGCACGCACCTTAATTTTCATCTTTTGCTTTGAAATCCAGCTGCGTTCCGGGGCAGAGGGGCGCTGCAAGGCACCCTGGTTGCAGTCTCGGAGCGTTGGCAGCAGCAATGTTATTTTCACTTCCAGGACACGTGCAGCCAGGGCACAGGCACAGGGTGCCCAACCTGGGCCAGCTCATGCCCAGGAGCTGCTGTGTGCTTTTGGAGTAGCATTGTTGACAAATATGGAAAAATGCCTGCTTGGAATTAGAGCTGCTGGCTCAGTTTTTCTGGCGCTCAAATATTTCTGCTTGTCTCTCTCCCCTCCATAATTAGTTTGCCAAGCTCTAATTTAAAACAATAGCAGTCATTCCAAGTGAAGACTGAGAGGCCCCAAAGGTGCAGACTCTGGGATACAGTGGAGACAATCTCTCTTTTGCTGGGGCTTCTGGCTCCTGAGGCTGAAGCCAAGCCCCAGTTCTCGAGCAAAGCCACGTGAAGGGTAGAAATGCGTGCCACGCCTTCCTTGGCAGCACGGACACTGGAGTGGGGAGCACTGCAAGACGAAGTGGGGCAGCGGGTGGAATCGCTAGGAGCACCACGGTCTGCTGGTAGGGTGTGTCGAGGAGGTAGAGACACTGATGGGAAGTGTAGGATTGCAGAGACTGGCAATTTTTCCTCTTCACCTGCCTTTTTCCACGCAACCACCTCCTCTGTCTTTCCCTCCTCTTCTTCACCAGTTCTCTTATTTCATCTGTCTGCTATGGTTTGCATCCTGTGGTCAAATCTGAACTATTTTTGAGGTCTGAGAAAGGGAGTGCAGCAAAGCCAGTTTGTTGGCACCACACTTCAGTTCCTGTTGCAGGAACTCAGCCCGCCCCTGCACAGTTTCAAGGGTCTGAAAGAGACTGAGCACTATTTAGCCCAATACGGCCAGGAATGGATGGGGCTCAGGCTGGGGCTGTGGATAGTTACTATATGAATGAACTAGAAGCTGAGCTGACCGTAACTTTGTGGAAAAAGGATGGATTTTGTGAATTTTGAAGTCCCCTCTGGCCCTTGTGGCTTGTGGCTCAGTCATGCAGTGGTGCCTCCTGACTGAGAAATAATTGTGTTGGAGAAGTAAATGTGTTGGGAAACTGACTGGGGCAGCAAGTGTTTCCAGGGCAGTCAGAAACCAGAATGGGCAGAAGGCATTTTTGGAAGTTGTCATTTAACATGATTAACAATTAAATCATTTTGATATTTTAAAAAAATTCTGTGACTACAGAACAACTTTCACTCAGAAGCTTTGAATTCCTCAAGGCACCTCTGAGAGTAGATTTGTCCAGGAACTGCCCACTTGACATTTCTGGATGTAGTGGGATTCTTTTCTGAGCAAACACTCGAGGGAGCTGGGCATGAAGAGTGTGAAAACGTGGAGCCCATTAGCTACTGTTCCTATGCTAACAGGGGTTTAGGCCAGCCGAATGCCTCCACCCAGTCCACCTGGGAACTCTGAGCACTGAGAGAGCGAGGCCTTAAAGGCAGCTTATTTCTATTTGCTGCCTTGGGGATTAGCATCGGAAAAGGATCAAAACTGAGGTACCTCGCTAGCACTGCAGTGCCTGGAAGCACACCCTGAAATGCAGCGCCTTTGTGCGAGGCCCTGCACACCCACCTAAGGAATTCCTGTCGGTAGGCTTCTGTGGAAGCTCCCCCAGCTATGACTAACCATCCAAACACATGACACACGGTCTGAGCCATTCATCCCGGCTACCCCTGTGTGAGAGCGGGGATCTCCACTGGGCACATGCCCTCCCGAGGGAGATGGCTGACAGCTATGGAGCAGAGCCACACCCAAGGACACATTAATGGAAAGTGACTTGGGATCTTGCTGAGAAGCACCGAGTTTTAGAGTGGGTGCCTCAGCTGCAGGGCTGCTAGTGCTCCCCCAGTGAGACCCTGCTGAGGACAGAGAGCCCTGCACTTGGAAAACCGGCCCTTCTGGCCTAGCCAGTGGTCTTTCAGTTGTGCAGTGTGGGAGCGATGCAAGTGCATGCAGGAATTACTGTTTGGTGGTCTGGGGTGGAGCAGAGGTTGTATTTTGAAACAGTTCTAGGAGATTTGCTGATAATAGCCAGCATGTTTTTGGTAAAAGACCCACCTCGGGGCCTTGCTTATAATGAGACTGGGGAGATTTGCTGCAAGCACTAATCCTTCTCTCTATTCGTCACCCTCCCAGCGGCAGGCTCACACATGGCACTCAGCCTGGGCCTGCTTCTGTTTCCTCAGAGCAAGTGAAAGCAGGAGGGAGCCTGCTTCCACAGCCCCGCCTGCTCCCATGGGGTTTCACGGGCCCCATAATCCCCAGGTGGCTGCTGGGGCACCCCTCCCATGGCATGTTTCCCCTTGCTCATCCCCCAGTTCGCTTAGTGCTGCCTTCGCTAAGTGCTGCATGGATGGCAAAGGAGGAGGCACCTGATGCAAAATTTGCTCAAGTGCCCCATAAGGCAAGAAATAGCACTACTGGACCCCTTTGATCTCAACAGGTTCCTGGGCCTGTACCTTTCAATAGGGAAGTGACAGCACTGTCACCCAGCACAACATAAGGCAGGCTGCAACGCATGGCACTCCTAATTTTTTTCCTTCTGTTTTCCTACAAAAAAAGTAATGAGATAAAACTAAAAGATGAGATTTATTTACCCTTCCTTCAAGGCAGGGAGAAGTAAGAGGCCTGGAGCTGCTCTTTTACTCCTCTAAAAGGGAGGGCGAGGAAGGGGATTTCCAATCTTCACATCTGAAGATGGATGCTTAATACTTCATTAGTCTTTTCTGCTGAGGCAAAGCAGCATTCACAGAAAAGGAGGCTTTTCCATGGCCCTGCCAGGATTGATATGAGTTACTACTCATAGCCACAGTGCTGTAAACAGTGGCAGTGAAAAAACGTGCTGAAGCGCATCTCAATTTATGCCTGTATTGATCCTCTGTCAGGGCCAGTCCACACCCAATCACCCCACAGCATGACACAGGGTCTAGCAGCAGTTCCCCGTATAAACTGCCCAGAGGGGAATCTGGAGTGCCTCTTAAGCTGCTTTCTTCCTGTGTGGGGAGAGCAGCAAAGCAGCACATCTCGGGGCTGCCATCTGGAGTGGGATTTCTTCAAACCCTGCTGGGAGAGTTGTGGAAAGTACCTCCTTAGCTAGAACAGCTTGACAATGAACAAAGGAAACTCTGGCCAAATTTGCAGCTTCATGTGCCTTGCTCCTCCTGAACCGTTTTCAGAGAGTATATGGAAGCTGCTCTCTTGGTAAGACCAAATATAGCCCATTGCATTGTCATAGAAAGGAGGGACAGGTTAGGACAACTCAGCTCCAGAACCCACATTGCCCGAGGGAGTGACAAGTTTGCCAAGATCATAATTAAGATCTATCCCCTTTACCCTGTGAAAACCAGTCTGTAACAGAGGCATGGGGAGACACCCATGAGGAGAGCCCAGGGACAGATCTGGGCTAGGTCATCCCCAGCCCTGCAGAGAAACGCACTGAACTCTGAGCACTGGAGTGGCTGGCACAGGTGAACAGTGACTCATGCTGAAGGCTTAGCTCTTGCGATGTGGGGCCACCTGGCAATATGTTTGTATTTGAGGAAATCCAGGGTGAGGACCTTTGTTGTCCTTTTGCCCTCACAGGGCAGAGTCTGCTAAACGAGGGGAGTTGTGAAAGCAACCACCACGACCGGGTCCATTGTCCGCATTCTTCTCATTCCAGAGAGATATCTTCCGTGTATTGGCTCCAGCAAGCCTCTGGGAAGGATAGTGAGAGCCATGGGAGCAAGAGGGGAGAGCTACAAAATGCTCAGAGCTGGGAGCAGGCTGGTCAGAGGATTGCTGAAGACCAGCTCCAGGAATGTGGACCACTGCTGAGGGAAAGCTGGGCACATCCACCAGCTGTGACAGCTTAGGCAGCTGAGCCAACCTGCCTGCTGGCTGGCCTCCAGTGGCTGCAGCTCAGCCAGTGTGGTGTGCCCTCAGCAGGGCAGCTTTTGATGTCTCAAAAGCCACATGTAACATGAACTAGCTTATACCATTCTGCCAGCCCGTACTGGTCACAGGTCACTGGTCTGAAAGCCAGATGAGGTAAAATACCTCATCACAACCACCTTTATCCCTCCCTGCACGGAGCACTGACCAGCTCCAGGCTGCACAGTGTCCTCCTGTGTCTGCTTTATACACATGTTCCCCCGAGTTCATCACTTGTGCACTTAGGTTGAAAGAAGGAGCTTTCACACATTTTTGCATTTTAATCCTGCACAGTCTTTTCCAAGCTGGCTTGCAGGAGCAAAAGCACCCTGAAAGCAAACTGACCCTAAAGCTCAGACTCTTTAGGTGCCTGAGTCACACTGACCTCAGTGTCTCATAGGCTGTACTGGCATGTTCAGAGGTTTTGCAGTTTTGAGAGACAAACACACTATAAGATACAACTTCTTTTTTGGAGTTACACTCCCTTGGGAAAATAAAAAGGAATATCTAGACAAAACTGTCTAGGCAAATCATAGGATTGCAGTTTTAATCCAAGAATGCAGCCAAAAGCACAGCTGATGTGGGTTTCACAGACCTTCAACCTCTCTCTAAGGGCTGTTGCAAGAGGAAAAGCGGGCAGTCCCACCAGAAGTGATCTGTGTACTTTTGCTCATACCACAGTGTAACCTGAGCTTTCCTGTCAGAGCTGTCAAATGGTTTCTCCCACGTGGACACTGCCAGTGTCACACAGATAGATCCGTGCACTCGTAAAGAAGCTGTGCACACGCACAGACACACACACACACACACACACAGAGTTTTTAGGGAACCCACAGATGCACACTCCCATTCACACAGGGAGCCACACAGAGCTGCAGATGCACACCCCTACACCCAACACGTCAACGCCCAGACCGTCAGTCCTCCCACAAATGTTTCTCGTGTATCTCAGAATCTTGTTGGAACTCCTGCCAGGAACTCCGGTGTCTAATTAACCCACCCAGGGACCACCCAGCGCTCTAAGGGGTGAGGGTGCTCTGCATCGCACCTCTGGAGGTGCAGAGGAACACTTCTGCGCTTCCAGTAGCTCTGGGGTCCCTTCCCCACCCCTCCCTCTTACTAGCTGCCCATCAGTCCCAGCCCTTCCTTGGCGTGCCTAGTGTGAAGAGTGACAGTGTTTTCCTCCAGCAGCGGATGCTGGCTGCCTGCCAGGCCCCAGGCAGCTGTCTCTTCCCCTTCCCACTACCAAGCGAGCATTGGAGTTTCAGTTGATGTTGTCACATGGCTGACCACTCCAGGGTAGTTTCTTTTGGAGAAAATGCCAATTTCTCACTGTCTGCCCTAGAAGCTCTGATATTTCCCCACTCTCATATGAATCATGAGCATGAGAGCTGGAAAACCCTTATGTGTCATCTTTTATGACTCCCCTCTGCTTCTCTCAGTGAGTGGAGGTTCATCACCAAGGGTGGATTCTTGAGGAATTTGTCAGATCCCATAAGAAATTTTTCACATGCTGGTGCTTCACCACTCCCTTGGGAAGGCAATTCCACTGACCTCTTGGAGACTATTCCACCAGGAAATGCTTCACAAGAACCAGACAAAATCTTCCATTTACTAAGTTTATTTTCAGCTGTAGCCCCTCAGGCTGGTCTATACTTTCCTTTTGGTTGGCATTAATCTGCTGGTTTTACAACCTTGCTGTACCCCATGTAGTCATCACAGCCACTACCCGTAGGTATGTGAAATCTCACTGCCGTAAACCAGAGGCTCCAAAGGTCTCCGTGTGCCCACGCACTCCTCCTGCCCAACCCTTCTCCCACACATGTGAAATTTCTTTCCAGAGGCACCAGCCTACTCATCCACATGTCTATAAAAAGCATCCGACTTGTAAATTGAGTCAGGCTGGTCTGTCAAAACCAGGTTGTCAACAGCAGTGCTGACATACAGTAGTAGGTAAAAGTCTGGAGTCAGCAAGGACTCTGGATTCATGTGGATCTGAAGCAAGAGACAGAGTAAAAGGTGGAAGCAAAAAGATTCTTCTCTGTTGTTGTTTAAAGTTGTCACGAGCTTTCTAGTAACAATGTGACATGTCCAAAGTCATCATGCCACCGAAATATCAGAGAGACCTTCACATCTTTGCATCCTGCCAAATGACTCTGGGCACAGTGAGGACTGATGCTCATAGCGCATACAAGGGGTGCAGTTGTAGCAGGTCTAAGAT
This sequence comes from Platysteira castanea, assembly GCA_013397175.1. Lineage (NCBI taxonomy): Eukaryota > Metazoa > Chordata > Aves > Passeriformes > Platysteira > Platysteira castanea. Next base: position 5,236 of record VYXC01001700.1, on the reverse strand, counting down.
GCAGTGCTGGCCTCAGCTCAGTCAAAAGGCAGATGTACAAGTTCTGCAGAAGGTTTTATCCCACACTGGGTTTCCCTTACTGGTAGCAGCATGGCAGCATTGCTGTTTGTGGGTTGGGTTTGCACTGAGGAATGTGCTGGTAACGGAGGTGGAAGTTTGTGGCTGTCTCCAACAATACCAAACAGTTTTTACTTTCTGTCCATTACTTTCCAATTTCATCCTTCCTTTACAAGTGGCCTTGGCCCTGATTTGAACCACCAGTATTCCTGGTGTGACTGTGCCCCCTCAGACAGTGGCAAAGTTCACATGCTTTCTCTAAATATTGGACCTCCTATCGTCCCCATCAGAGACAGCCTACTGGGAGAGACAGACCACTGGTCTGACTTACTACTGCCTTCCTTATATTCTGTAGGGGCAGCTGGAAAAGGCAGAATTTCTTTCATGTTGGTTGCTTTCAATCTATGGAGATTTTTGTTGATATTCTAACCAAAAGCATTTGTTTTTTGCCCAAAAGGCCATCTTTCCATTGTTGAGAAATCTAATGTATCAAACTAAAGGGTCTTCAGCTGAAAAACTCAGTTTTAAAGGAGTTAGAGGTCACCACTGTGCACAGCCAGTGTGATTTAGATGTCCTCTGCTCCCTGCACACTCCAGGGAGCTACAGGCTATTGGCTGGGTTCTCACCTCAGCTGGCATCTCTCACAGTACACCTCACCACCTGAGCCTGGGAGAGGCAGTCCCAAACAGGGACCTCAGTTCAGAGAGGAAGATGGAAATGGAAGTCAGATGAGCTACATCCATTAATGAATACTTGAGATCTGAAATATTTCAAATTTAGTTGAGAGTGCCCTGATTTTTCACCCGAGACAACCCCATTGTTCCTGCAGAAGCATCCTGTACACTCACCCTCTAGTCCTTTCACTGCAATGCACTTTCTGTCAGAAGCAAAGCACCTCTACCTAATCTGGCTTACCCTCTTGAGTAACTCGCTCCCTATATTTGAGAAACTATACCATTGGCCTTTATCATATCTCCAAGTGGCACTTCACATTCCATCCTGATCCTTTGCTAAGAAGCAAACCAGGGGCAGGGACTCACTTCTCCATATTGCCCTCCAGACAGAAGGATCCAAACACTTAAGTAGACAGAGGGGCGATATGGGTGGCAACAATCTGCCTGCTTGAGAAGACTTTGTCATAGTTTTTAATAGATATTGCCAGCCTGCTTGAACTTGAGCTGGGGTGCAGCACAGCTGTGTGTTGTTCCCCAGTATGTGTACTCCTGCACGGTCAGAGGAATAGTCTCTACACGGCTACGAGTCTGTCATGCTTATCTGCAGGTTATTTTGTACTGAAGGCTTCTATGGTGATTCTTATTCGTGCTTACTGTTGGTGTGGCTTGTTATTTCTCTTCATCCATCACCCCATGAAAAGGAAAGTCAGTCCACTGTTATCAGCTCAAGATCTTCTCTTGATTCATGCAGGCTGTTCAGCAGGTGCACGACCTTCACTTCCCCACCAGCCTGCCCTACCTCAGTAGTCCTTTTACTGTTACGTCTCATTCCTTTTTTTCTTGGCTTAGTTGGGGTCTCTCCTCTGAAGGATGCTTGGGGAAGACTCACAAATTTTTCGCTTGGCTGGTTCCTGAGAAGCAGTCCTAAAACTGACAGTGTCCTGAGCACTTAATCTTTCAGGGTTAAATTATTGTGGGGTTTGAGAGCTTTGGGGTGAGTCAGTGGAAAAAACTGGCAGCTCTAGGAAGGCTAAGACTGACTCATAGCCTAAGAAGAGCCTGAGGAACTCCAAATGCAGCTGCAGTTTAGGTAGAGGAATGGAAGAAAAGGCATTTGCATGCAATTTTGTCCTATTGCTCCAGCAATGTGACCCCACCCTGTAGTGGGGAAAGATGTCTCACACTTAACAAATGGAAAACAGCTCCTGTCAGTCCCTGATACTCTGCCAGTTTCTCTGTCTAATGGGAGGAAAAGTCCACGCCATAGCATCAGAGACAGAAGTGAATCTATTTCAGTGCCATTCGTTCACCCACGGCTCCTCTGGGATTGTTCTCTCGTGTTTTATTTAACAGGCAGAGAGACATGAAGAAAGGGGAAAGCAAATGAATACAGAGGGAGGCTTGTGCTTTAACTCACAAAGAATCAAAACTAAGCTGTGAGCACATCCCCTGGGGGAGTTTGCATTTGATATCGTGTGTATTCAGGGAGAGGTGCTGACGTTCTCAGGAAGTAGGTGCACTGAGAGCACCTGAACTAACACTGCTCTCCTGCAGTGCTAGAACAGGCAGAAAAAGCAAAGGGAATAAAGGATTTCAGTTTTTTCTTAGAGTATGGGTCAAAGTCCTGGGGGTGGGGTCATGGTTTTGGGTTTTTTTTTTTACATTATAAAGTAACATTTATCCCTCATTTTCATTTCTGAATGCAAACAAAAAATGCATTTAAAAGGACTGTTCTAGTCTTTTAGGGTGTCCTGAAAGCAGGTTTTTAATCTTTCAAGTAGAAAGCTTTGTTTGAAGGTCCTCAAAAATAATAAGAAAAGAAAGCACTGAATGAGATTTTAAAGAGGCCATGGAAAAATACATCCATCTAAGAAAGGAGAAAGTTTAGCCACTGTTCAGTAAAGGCAAATTTCAGAGCAGGCAGATTTGTCAGAGTTTGGTTTATGCATGCCAGTACCCTGTAGTATCAAGAGCACTTGTTACAGTTTGTGTATGAACCAAGGTAATCAGAAAAAAGAATGAGAAGTAGTCAAAGGGACAGGAAGATTTGACTCAAGAGTTTGCTGCAGATATGTTACTTAGTCATGGCAACAGCAATAGTTTCTCAGCTTGAGGTGCAGTGGTGATATCGGTATCAGTTGCCATCCAGCATTTTGAAACCCTCATTCCTTTTACAGTCAATGGAAAGGAGGGGTTTAACTCTGAGGTCAGGTATGTTCATGTGGTAGCCTGCATATACTGTTGAGAACCTGGATTTTAGCAGTGCTGAACTCATAAATGACTGTCGCTAAGGTCAGAGAGAAAGTCCTAAGAAGGCTGTGCTTTTCCAAGATCATCACTAAGGAAGGTACTTTGACAAGAGATGTCACAGTGACCAGGCCATCCAGCCAAATCAAGCTCTAGAGCATGAGGAGTTTGCTAGGACACCCCAAAGGAGACAAGCAAGCCTGGCCCACATTCAGCAAGCCAGGACTTAACATCTCCAGAGAGTTCTCCAGGGGAAGGAAGCCTCACAGCAGACAAGTTTTGCTGAGGAGATAGGACTAGTCACCAAACCTAAACTGTCTTACTGAGGAGTAGCAGTGGGAGCAGTGACTTAACAGAGCAGGTTCCATGAGATCCTGAACTTAAGGAATTCCTCCTGGTCACCAGCTAATGCTGAACTGGTCAAAGTGCTACTGATGGAGAAGCCTGCCTACCCACTGTGGTTTGGGAAACTGTATACAAAGCAGTGCCAGGAACAGCTGCAGCATTTTACAGGAATACACTCCCACTCATGGCCACAATGAGAGGAAAAACAGTAGTGGAGAAGGTGGAGTCATCAAGTAAAAAAAGACGCATGAATGGGACTTCACAAAGCCTTTTGTCACAGTTTGTGTGAAAGACATCATAAAGTATAATTGTGTTGTTTCATGACAGTGTTACCACACCCTGTACAAATGGTGACAGCATCAGACCTTACCTGAGTCACCTGGACCAAAATAACTTGACAGCTAACATTAATCATATGCTTGATACTGCTCTTCAGTACCAGCACTACCGAGGGAAAAAGCAACACAGCCCTCTCGAACTTTCTAGGAAGTTTACAGGCCACAGAGTGGACTCAGTAAATGCTTCTGCCTGAAATACACAAATCTCACTTGGTTTGTGTAAATTGTCTGCAATCATTCTCACATCTTAGATTTGTTCCTTGTATTTCATGTTTTCAGGTGAGAAGCCATCAGTCTTGACAAACAGTGTCGTGTGAGCTTTCTAAAGCACATTCTTCTCCCTTTCCAGTCACATGTTCATCAGTGACAGGGAATCTTACAAAAATTTAAAGTTTGCAGGCAAACAGAGGCAAAAATACCCAAAACAAACCAAAGAGGAATTTGCATTACAAGAGAATCCTATTGCAGTAATAAAGTGACCTGCATGACTCACATTTTAAAAGGGAAACAGGCAGTTTTCATTGCAAACCTGGGCATCTTCCTCCGCTCCAGAAAACCTCATGGCATTTCTGTTCTGGTTACTCTCCTCTTCACTTAAGGAGTGCTCTACTTAGTAGTGGCCACCTCTCTGGCTCACTCCTCACCACTACTCAACAGCTGATGCACCAAGGAACATGCAGTCCCCCATTCCATACCACTGTCAGTGACTCAGACCAGTTGGAAGAGGCTGAGACACCAAGGAGAACAGGAAGAGAAAAATCTTTCCTGACCTCTTTGAATGCCATGGCCAAAAACTCCTCTTCCGCGAATGTAGGCCTGGAGTATGGTGTTTATCCTTTACATTAACACACATCAATTTAAGCAACCTGTGTATATATTCGGGCTATTTTTAAAATGCTCCCTAGTTATCTACCCATGCTCTACATCTCCTCCCAAATTAGTTCCTTAATCTTCAGACTTTATTTAACCTCTTGAGCAGATTTTGACAAAGTTTTTAGTGGCTTTATTTTGGTGATTCCACTTTTCCAGAGTGGACTTAAGATCAGCCTGGGTTTTTGCATGCAAATAAAGCTTATGGTAATGCTGTACTTTGACTCAGCCCTTCCCTTCACGTCCTCCCTCTGTTCTTCTTCTCCCTCAGAGCTCTCTGTATCGGTGACACCACCTAGAAGAGACCCAAGATGTTGGTGCTACTGGCTGGTATCTTTGTGGTTCACATCGCCACTGTCATCATGCTCTTTGTCTCCACCATTGCCAACGTAAGTAGACTGCCCTGGACAGGACATGGCTTTCACCTTCCACAGCAGCAGCCAGCCTTGAATACGGCTGGCAGCTGGACCCGGGTGTGGGTGCTCAGGTGAGGGTGAGGAACATCCACTCACGGTCCTGGGGAGAGATGAGACAGTGGTGGGTGTGCTCAGGGAGCGGGAAGGCAGCCGGGGTGGTACAGGAGGCAGCCTCTGTCTGTCACCTCCCCGGAGCCCGGAGCCAGCAGCACCTCAGCACCCCTCACCAGGGCCAGTGCAGGTCGGGGCCGGGAGATGAGCAGCGCCGGCCCTGTTCCCCGCAGCGGC
>VYXC01001699.1:2594601-2651114 GCA_013397175.1 Platysteira castanea | reverse complement strand
TTCTTCCTCCTCCTCCTTCAGCCGCTGAGCTAGAATTTCCAAGGGAGAAGTTCTTTATAGACAGTGATGTCTTACAGTTTTATCTGTCCTGTGTATTGGCCAGACAAATATCCTATAAAAAATAGATGTCATTTTCTAACTAATGATAGTATCAAAATAATCAAAAGGAAACCTGATGAAAGGTGCATAAGCACCTCAGTTTTTACAGTGTGTTACTACTGGATGCAGCTACTAATTTGGTGTTCCTCAGATTGTCTCACTAAAATAGATACTTTGTATTAATTTATTAACTCTGTACATTTCATGACAACTCTGTAGAAAACTGGACATGAAGTTGTTTGGCATTATATAGGCCTAAACTTGGTTTTGGTAGACAGTACACATTCGTCAACGGGACAGTGGCACCAGAGACACTTCTACTGCCCACCTCTGGAAGGTCTGTAGGAACAGTAGGAGCATCTGAACAACAGTCTTCCATATGTTAGCTATGTGACCACTGAGACTGGAAAACAAATACGGTCCAGTTACTGTGGCCTGGACATGGTCACTTTCTTGGACAGAAATAGTATGGCTACCCATGTAGATCATATACAGTGGCATGGAGCTTGAGAGGTGAAAGGAGTCATGGCTGGCTGCAGAAGGTCCTGGAAGAGTGTAAAACCGAGTATAATCTATCACCCAGTGCTTTGGAGCTCTTACTCACAAATAGGCAGAAGTGACCGATTTTATGCTATAAACAAAGCACAAATAAAGTATTTACAAACTATTGAATTAATTGGTTATAAATGTGAGATCTTTGTACCTGCATTTTTTATTATAAGTCCTTTAAACTCAACACCAGAGTCTTAGCTTTTCTAAAATTATTTTTCAATTATTTTAGCCCTTTTCTACTAGAATGTGTCATTTTCATTTCATAAGTGCTCATATACTATCAAACTTTTTTCCTGTTCTGAACACCTTTGGTGTATCTATTTCTCTAGACTTTATAGAACCATTTCCTCTAATATCAACAGCTTTTATATACTATAATACTTTCTGGCTGCAGCTCATTTGTTGAAATTTCCAGTATATCTTCTAGAATATACTGATAATTTTAACCTTTATTTTTTTAATGTGAAGGGATGCTAGCTTATCAAAAATTGTCATAAATTCAAAAGTACAATGTGCTGTAGTGGGAAAGTTGAAAGTATCCAATATGTACTCTTCTTTCATTTTTCTGATCATCTCTATTTAGTTCTGTTAGCACTTTCTCAGAGCAGAAAGGAGTCCATTTAGAAATGATTGGATCATCTGTTTTGTCCTCAACGAAATGATATTCATTCACCCATTAATAGTCCCTTGTTTCCTATCCAGAGTTCACCAAGAAATAACTTTTTCTACTTTAAAAAAACCGACTAAAACTCCCAGAATAATGTGAAAGAAACAAGTGCAATTAAATATTTCTTAATATAAAATGTTACAGGTTTTTGATAACATCAGAATTTTTAAAAAAGGGAGGAAAGGAACAATTAAAAAATTGTCAGTTGATTGAATGACTACAGCCATTTCCTCAGGTTACAGATCTACACAAGAGTGTCAAATACAGACCAATAATTTTGAGGTATTTTATTTTGAGGTGAATTTTTGCTCTCTTCATTGATTTGCAAGATCTTTATTTTTTCAGAGCAGGAAAGTTAACTCTCCAGACAGAGTAGACTTCTTCCAATCTCTGGAAGGAAATGGAATAAATATTTTTTTTAATTTGAAAAAAATTAGAAGTCAGCTTCTGTAAAAATTGGAAGGAGGTAGTGTGTCTTGGTGTTCTAAAGGTGAAAGAAGAGCTACAGTTGAAGTTTGCTGGAGTGTGGTTTATAGACGGATCATATTCCCTTCAATTCTCGCTGATGCTTCTCAGTGAGGAAGACAGCTCCCTGTCCAAAGTTGTTTTTCCTTTTCTGTACAGTGTCATGCTCTAAGTGATGTTTTCTATTTTTGAAAATATAAAGTACAAATGTTTCTTAAGTTATATATTTTTATTAACCCATATAGTTCCTAAGTCAGGAACGGACACTTTCTTATTTATATAAGATATAAAAAATTATTCTGTTGACTTTAAAATGTCAGCATGATCAACTAGTCTTTTCCAAAATTATGAATCATGACATATAATTAAAATTTCTTACAATAATGAAGCACAACTATTTGTGATATGTGATATATCTATATATAAAATATTTAGATTTACTCTTAATTTTTTTTTTCTCTTATTTTTCATATAGTACACTTTAAAATTGTTTTAAGGGTTTTTCTTATCAAATTAAGTTTGAAAACTGTTCCAAAGAAATATTCAAAAGAGGAATAAGATATCTCATGTAATGTGAAGACTTCAGGTGCAGTGGAATTTAGGAATAGTGGCAGATTATCTGACACTCACAGGAAAATTGTACACAGTAATATCAATTGGATCGCTATTTTATTCTGTTTTCCAACATTTTGAACACCTAACAATTTCCTGCAGGAGCCTTTTTAGATCTAGTCATTCCTTGCCTTTTCGAAGTCTGAAACTAGCTTCAGAATTTTGTCATAGCTGTATCACCTGCTTAAAACTATATTTCTATTGCATTAGATTCCTTTGAAAAGCTTTTGTACTTCCCACTTTCCAGCTGGAAATATTCCAAGGTTCAATGTGTTTTTTATTCAGCAGTATATTTATTCTTCAGTACTTGGCTTTTAGTTTTTTGTTCCAGCATTTGCAGACCTTAACTGTATCCACCTATGGTTCCTTTGCAGTCTGGCTTTCATCGATTTTTGATATAATTCTGCTTACTCTGTGAGTATCTTACTCAGCATGTAGGTTCACTAATACTGAGGACAAAATATTTCTCGAAAGAAGGATGGCAAAAATAAGTCTACATATACCTGGACAATTAAACATAAATATGTATTATACCTGGTCCTAAGACGGCTGTGTAAGGATTATACTTCCTACTTTCGATCTGAAAGTGCATCAATTTGCCAAAACTTTAATAAAACTGCTTTGTGCCTTAGTTGTTTGGAGTTTTTTTGCAATCCTACTGGAAGGTTGCCTCCGTTACTAAACTGGTGGTGTTCTCAGTAGCTGCTGGGTGTCATGCTGCTCATTGCCTGCACAGGGTTGCCTGCCTCATCTTTGCATCTTGCTACAAGAGCGAGACTGGTGTATCTCACCCAAGAGAAAGCACAGGCAGAATGGAGGGGCGTGGCTGTGACTACATGACACCACAGATAGCCCATGTATTGGTTTTGCAAGGCCTGGTTTTTGGAAATGCGGGGAGCTACAGGGGTGGCTTCTGTGAGAAGCTGCCAGAAGCTTCCACCATGTCTGGCAGAGCCAATCCCTGATGGTTCTGCAGATGGACATGCTGCTGGCCAAGGCTGGGACAATTAGAGATCGTGTTAACGCCTCTGTGATGACATATTTAAGAAGAAATCATAACGGTCATTGTGCAGTTTTAATTCCAGTCAGAGAAGAGTAGAATGAGAACATGTGAATACAACAACATGCAGACACCAAAGTCAGTGGAGAAGAGGGGCAGGAGGTCCTCCAGGTACAGGAGCTGAGATTCCTCTGCAGGCCATGGTGAAGCAGCCATCCCCCCGCAGCCCGTGGAGGTCCATGGTGATGCAGAGATCAACCTGCAGCCTGTGGAAGAGAAGCCCCGTGTTGGAGAGGGTGGATGCTTGGGAGGAGGCTGTTACTTCACAGGAGACCCGTGGAGAGAAGGGCTCTGCTTCCAAGCTAAAGCAGCCTGTCCTTGAAGAACTGCACCCCATGGAAGAGTGATCGATGCTGCAGCAGTTTTGGGAGGGTTATTGCCCATGGGATGGACTCACATTGCAGCAGTTCACAGGGAGCTGTTTCTCATGAGATGGACTCATGTCAGAGAAGTTCGTGGGGAGCCATCTCCCATGGGAGGGACTCACGGTGCAGCAGGGGAATGAATCCTCTCCCTGAGCAGCAGGAGAAGCCTCGAGTGATGAACTCACCATAAACCCCATTCCCTGCCTCCATGCGCTGCTGGGGCAGGAGGTAGAGCTGGGAAGGAGGGAGGGGTGGGGGGAAGGCATTTTTAAGGGCTTATTTCATTTGTCATAATGCTGCTCTGATTTCTTCAGTAATAAATTTCCTTTATATCTCTAAGTCAAGCCTGTTTTGCCCTTGATGGTGTTTACTGAGCAATCTCTCCCAGTCCTTATCTCAACCCCTGAGCCCTTTGCTTAATTTTCTCTCCTCTCTCCAGCTGCAGAGAGGAGTGAGCGAGCGGCTTTCGTGGGCGCCTGGCATCCAGCCAGCGTCAACCCATGACCCCCCAATAGAAACATTCTCCTAGTGGTACTCTTTGCAGCGTAATCTATGTCAGTCATGCCTCATACAGATGACCCCCACCCAAATCAGGAAGAGTGAAATATTCAAAAGCAGTTTAAACTTTGTATTTCAGATAAACATTAATCTACCTGTGGCCTTGGAGTGCACTGGCTACAGTTTGGCTGGCTGGCAGGGTCTGTGTTCAAGGAAAGCAGAGCAAATTTGTGGAGAACTGGAAACAGTTTTGAAAGTCTTATTCACTGCAGATGAGTATGTTATACAGGAATGAGTAATTTTTAGCTAAGTGTATTAGGTCTCCCAAGTGATTTGCATGAATAATCAAATGAAAAGACCTCTGAAATATTGAAACTCTAGATGGGAAAAGTGAAATTCTATTAAGAAAGAAAGAACCTCTGCATTTATAGCACATTCAGAGAACATATCAGAATATAAATTTAATGCAATACAGCAATGCTCATCTTACTTTAAAGGTAATTATATAGAAAAAGAGGCATTTAAAATGTATAAGTAGAGGGTTTTTTTTTTTGCACTCATACAGCATATAATTAACAAAGTTCTTTAAACCTATTCATAAAAGAAAGTAATAAAGCACTTGTAAATAATGGCAGTCTCATATTCTTTACAGTTAAATATCAATAATCAGGACGTCTTTTTATACCTGGTTGTAAAACTACATTTTTGACATATTAAGTAGAAGCAGGTATTACTAGTGTGACATTTCAATTTTCTAGAGATTTAGACATATTCATATAAAAAGGTTACAAAATGAAGAACTATAGCTATAGAAAGCTGGAATGCTTGCAAATTAAATCAATACTCTGCCTGCAAAACACAAAGCGATAACAGAAAAGTGAAGTTGCAGAACATTTCACAGCAGAATTAAAAAGTGTAGGTGTTCAGACCTTAAAATACTAAACTGTAGGTGCAGAAAAAGAGAACAAGAGAACTACAATGGAAAGTACCAAAGCTTGTAGTACTGTACAGATCAATTAATATTTATTTGTTTTTCCACAATTTCTGAATCCCCAGAGGATACCTTTGAAAAACAAATCCGGATTTCTCCAATGCTCATGTGTTACACAGTGTTTTAGAAGCAAGCACTTCTCAGAAATAAGGGGGAAGGGGAAAATACAAAGAGGGTAAAGAACATATGAAGAAAAAATAATAAAGGAAAAGAGATCAGATCACAAGTGATTGTGGGTTGATTTTGGGTTGATTTTATTTCTTTCTTTTTCTTCCTCATCTCAGCCTTTGAGAGCCTTTATTGCAGAGCAGATCTCTGTTCTGGCACAAGCCACTTTAAATAGCCAGAATGCAGAGTGCTCCGAATAGATTATTCTGCATTTGACCTTGTAGGGGTGTACAGCTGGCAACAATAAACGTCCTACCACAACAATAGAGGCTGGACTAGATTGAATATTACAAGCATGGAATAAATTCAGATGAAATTAGTTAGGGTTAAAGTTTTTCCCCTCTGCTCTGACTGCATTTAAATTTCAGTGTTTAGGAACATCTCAGATTTTTTTTCATGTTTACTGCTGTCCACGGAAAGATAGGGTACTTTGCCAGTTTGCAGTAAGAAGTGAGAAAAAAAATCAATACTTTGCTGAAATGAAGCTCCAGTTCCCATTGCTACATTTCAGACACTGCAACTTTAGGACCACAGTTTATGTTGCACCTAACCTTGGATATTCAGACTGGTTCAAAGTAAGCTGAATACATAAAATCTTATTAAAATGTCATGGTTTAACCCCAAGTGTCAACCAAGTCCCAGGGAGCTCTTGCTCTCTCCACCACCAGTGGGATGGGGGAGTGAAATAGTAAAAGTGAGAAAACTTGAGGGTTGAGATAAAGACAGTTTTATAGGTAAAGTAAAAGCTGTGTATGCAAGCAAAACAAAACAAAGAATTAAGTCACTGCTTCCCAAGGGTGGGCAGATTTTCAGCCATCTCCAGAAAAGCAGAGCTTTCTCATGTGTAGCAGTTACCTGGGAGCAAAAATGCCATCACCCTGAATGTCCTCCCCTTTCCTCTTCTCCTTCCAGCTTTATATGCTCAGCAGGTGCCATGTGGCAGGGATATCCCTGTGGTCAGTTGGAGTCAGCTGTCTGGCTCTATCTCCTCTCAACTTTTTGAGCACCCCCAGCCTGCTCACTGGCAGGGTGGTATGAGAAGCAGAAAAGGCCTTGGGTCTGCATAAGCACCCTTCAGCTGTAGCAAAAACTTCTCTATTTCATCAACCCTGTGTTCAGCACAAATCCAAAAAACCCCACAGCACTGTATCAGCCACTGAAATGAAAATGAACTGTGTTCCATTCAAAACCAGGACATAGAATGATTAAAAATATTTTAAAAGATAATCTTGATTTTATATTAAAAATAGAAATATTTTGCCAGCATGAACTAGATGTTCAACGTCAAGGAATATATTACCATAGGTAAAGTTTTCCAAAGGCATTGTTTTCCTGTTAATACCACTAAAATTTCTTCCTCATATTTTTAGCTAAAAGGTAATTATATCTGAACAGTCTTCTATATTGTATTTAAGACACTGCATACATAGAAACAAGATATTGCACAGATAGATACTTTTATATCTACATAAAAATATACCCATTTATCTATCTACACAGATATACATACACGCATATGCATAAATACTTTTCAGGGTACATTAAAACAAAGTAATTAAAATGACTAAACAAAAATTTTTGCTATCCAGATTTATTTTATGACAAAAGAAGTGCTGGTTCTCATATGAGAGTTAACAAGCACTTTTGAAAGGCAAAAGGCAAATTCCCTTTACTCTTCCAAATTTTCAGAGCTGGACCAGAGGTGGATTAGATCAGAATGTGTCTTCCAGATACTCCTCTCTGTCTTTCTTGACCATTGAGGAAGACTAGATTAAGTGTAGCTATGTCCAGACTGTAGGTGGACAGTGTGAGATGTCCCAAGGTCTTGGTCTTTGACTTACACAGTCTAGTGATCTGACTGGATGTCACCTTGTTTCCCGCCTGTCTGCATGCTCAGTTTTCCTTTCCAGGCAAATCCAGGAACAAGAAGAATGTTGGTGAAACCTGCAACACAGAATGTTGGTGCAACCATGCCTGACAGTCTAGACACTTCCCAAATTCCTCTAAGGGCCCCCACATAAAGACTTAAAATTAGATGGAATCAATCCAGTCTTTAGTCTTCTAATAGAAAAATTAAAATAATATTTGCTCCTATGTTGAGTTTATATGGGGTTCTTTGAGTTCTTTCCTGTATGCACCTCAAGATGATTTTCCTCACGCAAGATATCCATCCTAAGATTAGAGCAATAACTCTCCTCTGCCTCTATGTAGTTCAAATTCACAATATTGCTCCTTCAGATCACCCAGTGTGTTACTGCCTGTGCTGAGAGGGGTGGAAAATGAGCAGTAACCGTGGACTGGCAAGAAATTTGAAGAAACATTTTATTGAGGTTTTGGAACTTAAACTTCTGGATCAATGTGGAATCAGCACTAGAAAATCCTTCCCTGTGGCAAAATCTGCTGGTACATCTGATTCCTCTTTTTGCTTCATTTCCATGCTGGAATGAAGAAAACTGAAACAAATGAACAAATTTCATTTTGATGCCAAAGTAGCATCCCTGCAATGTGGGGAGGATCTGAAAAAGCAGAAATCTGGTCTATAGTGAGAAGATTCAGACTTCTCTAACACTAAATTTCATCAGACTTTTGAGCTGAAGTTCCCCTGTGCTTGCTAATGATGAGAAACTAAGTGAATACAAAGCAGGTGACTGAAGTGTAAGTCCTACATGAATACAAGAAACCATGCAAACCAAACTCTTTGAACTTACAGGTTAAAGAATATCTATAAGGTGTGGTGAAGTTCCTATATTTTAGTAACATCTTTTTTAAATTTTTTTTTTAAATTAAAGCTATCAAACATATTTGGAATCGCTGCAATAATCAGTGATTACACAACAAAAGTGAATACCTATTTCAAAGATACCACTACTACTTTATGAATTCAAGCATGATGGTGAAATATGGGATTATTGAACTGCTAACCCATTGATTAGTCCTCCCTTTTTTCCATTCCAAAGAGTAATTTATTCATGGGATGGGAATCTTTGTCTGTGTTTTGAAATCAAACTTTGAAAATGTGAAGTAAACTGCTCATGTTGATATTCATGATTTGGGAAGTGAAAGCTGTTTGTTCTTTCCTAAAAGTTGAATTTAGTATTTTATTGAATCTGCCATAGTCATTCCCTTGTTTGAACAGTGGATAAACATTAAAGAAAAATGACATAGATGATCTCAGGTCCAAAGACTGAAGGAAGTATGCACACAGGTAGAATATGGAAAAAAAAATTAAGCCATTTAAATCACAGAAAATTCACCAGCCATTTCTCTACTATGAAAGAAATAGAACTCTACTTACATTAAGGCTAACTCCCCAGTGTGACTCTGGAAATCTTGTTCTTTTCACTGTACTTGGATGTAAAGCTATTTAAGAAAGTAACTTACCACTTCACTGTTGTGCAGTATGACACCGTTTCTACAAAAATCACCATTTCAGTAACTTGTTCCAGGAGAAATCCAATGAGCTAAACATCTTGAGTTACTCATTTTTACCCCTTCAACCACTATGACAAGTGTTTCTTGAACCTTGCTTAAAAGTTCTCTCATCTTTGCAGGGCAGCTGGAATCTTACCAAATTCAGGCTATTTTGAGCTGTGAGTGGGTGGGAGGTAGTCAAATGAGGATGGGATTATCATGTTTGATGGATTATTGTGATGGTAAGAAAGACCCAGCTAATCACAGCACAACTACTGGCCTGGGCTAAGGTGATAAGGCAAAAGTGGTTTTATCAAAATATTATCAGTGGCAGCATAGAAGTAACTGGGCCAATTATAAGAAGCGACTTGTTTACAGGAAAGGGACACCAGCAGGATTAAAGAAATAGAGTAAATTCTGGACACTAATGGATAAAATAAAATAATGCAGTGCGTGTGTCAATAAGAAAACTGGGCAGTGACTTTTAGTGCGAATAACTTCACAGAGTGAAGTGAAATATGAGAAAGGAATGGCAAAATCAGTGATTAGAAGCTGAAGTCAGATGAATTCAATTCAGAAAGGAGAAGCTATATTTAATGTGAAGAATGATTCATGCAAATTGTTGCAAGGGCTGTCTAATTACAAAACTAACTACCTTAATGCAAATTTACCATTATTGGACTGTGAGGTATGAAAGAACACATCAAGAGATGCACTGGTTTTTTTCGATGGTAAGCTCTACCAATATACTACAAAATAAAATAAACATCTCTGCTGTTCTTTTCAAGTCACTTATATCAGAGTTCAGGGGAGGCTGTTAAAATACAGAATTTAGTCTTATTCTAGTTATTTTTTTAAATGTTTCGATAATGAAAAATTTCTACCCATAAATACGACAATTCATATTCAGGTCTTATAAGCAGTACCCCGCCAAGATAGAAGAAACACAGGTGTTACTGCTTGCTGCTGTTTCAGAGTCAGTAAACTCAGGGAGACATCTGTAGTTTTGGTTACCTTTATGTGAAGAATAAGGGAAAGATATATACATATGTATTATGAAGTACAATTAATTAATACAGATGGCGATTTAATACTAATAATACAAATACATACTGTTAAACTAACTGAAGCTATTATGGAAATCAGTCAGAACTGCAAGCGTGGCAGAAAATATAATGTGGCCTCTATAGAAGACACACAAGATTCTTTAGAATAAGAGTGGATAAGATGGTAATTGCAAAAAGGATACCTGGTTATTGTTAGAAAAACAAGAGGCTTATTTTTAGAAGATCTGAAATGAAGGATTAAGTCTAGTACAAAAATTCATATCTTATAGAAGAAGAAGGATGAAGCAGGCAGTGTTTTCTGGGGGAAGGGATGCTGTTGTAGAGGCACGCCAAGAAAGAAGGAAGCTGTCTTTCCTTAACAGTTGTAGGCAGAATTTGTACCAGAGCCATGATACTAAGGCTGAATCACTAGAGGATGTGTTTAAAACAGCTTGGTCTATTCAAGTTTAGAAGAGCTGATGAACTGTAGTTTCAGTAGGGAGGAAAAAAAAAATAGAAAAAAAAGAAAAGCAAAACTATAGCAAGGCTGGGGCAAGAGGGCCATATGCTGACTTTCTGAGTAGCCGTTTATGTGACAGTAAAGGTAAGAAGCTTTTGCCACTTATTTTTTGCTACCCTTTTATTACATGTGCATGTGGAAAGAAGGCAGGATGGTATTAAACTGACATCCTGCCCCAACTGCCAGAATGTCTTGTTATGGCTTCAAAGACTGGATTCACACAGCAGAAGGCACTGTCTGCTTTACTCACTTGCACACTAGTAAGGGCTCTTATACAGCCTGTGGGAAACCTGGGCTCAAATTCCTCTTCTGCTGTTGGAAGAAATGTAAGTCTTTTTCATTTCTGTGGTAAGAAGAAACTCAATTGCCAGACTGCAGGGTATTTTGAAATGGAGAACTTCTCAGTCTCTTCTGTTCTTTTTCACTTCACATGTCATACTTAAATGTTCTTCGAGTTAGAACAAAAATAGCTATCTAGTTCCTTGAGCACCTGCCTGGAAGATGGAGAACCTGAGGTTTTTTGTACTGTTTGACTTAATGATAGACACAAACAGGGTCTGTGTTAACTTGCTCTCACTCCTGCATGTGTGAGCATTGGTGCTTCTCTCACCAGGGCTGTTGTTCAAGGGTGCACCACTGATGCTCCCAAAGGAGGAACTTGTTGATGACACACAAGGATGAAACCACTTGATGGCATTCAAACTGCATCTCTGGCCAAAGAAAATTGCTGGTAAAGTTTGTTTTGCACATGTGGAACACACTTTGGACTCTGGTTTGCAATTGCCAGCTACATTTACAAGCTTACCAGCTCTTGTATGTCTGCCTGTTGCTCATTCTTTCTCCAGTCTGACTCCTAATCTCTATAGACCAGAATTTTTTTTTGTGTTCTTTTGATCCTGTCTCTATTATTATAGCTTCCTCAGAATGACCTGGCTTTGTTTCTGTGATTGCTATTTGCAGTACAGGTCTCCTGAAAACCAGCAGGCTCTAACATTATCGTTACTATTTTTGATATACTACCCTCATATATTGATGGAAAGATCCAGGGGTGATTGCGAAAACAATATCTCTAATCTATTGAGGTTTGTTTCACTTGTTTTCTTTGAAGCAGTCACCAATTCCTAGGATGTAAAAAAGTTTATTATGAAAAATTTGAACCGACTATACCATTCTAATAAACCATTCCTGCTTCATCTTTCATTCTATGCAGAAATCAAATTGCGGATCTTTGTCAGAAATGAGTTATCTCAGCAGGGTGCAGAACAATAATTATTCATGCCAGGATTGTGGTGATAGACATTACTCATAACGACTCAAATTAATCATACGGCATATGATTGATGATGAGTACATCAAATTGTGTGGTGTGGACACATGAGGACTGTGGATATTGCTAAACATGTCTTTGATCCAAAATCAAAGGTGACTTTTTGAGAGAGGTCAAATCATCTGACTATTTTGTTTAGTCATTTATATGGATCCACATAGCAAATAAAGGTGATCAAACTCACTTCATTTTCCATTGACAACTCTAAAATCTCTGAAAGAAGAGTCTAGAAACATTACTGCTTTGCCATAGAATATTGCCAGTGAAACATGCCCGCATGCCAACATAAGATTGTGTGCTTAAGATCTATATACGGGTCTTAAAATTTTAAAAGTGATTTCTCAAGTCAAAGGGAAATTAAAAAAGTAAAGACAAAAGTAAAACTAACTCCCCACTTTAGGATTATCTTGATTAGGTAGAAGGAGGATTTGAATTTCCCCCTTTTGAGGCTTTTTTTCCTTTGCTACATGTTGTTAGCTGATACTTCATGGTCAGCTTCATGCTTATGTTTATCTGTCCTCGCTGAAGCACTATGTCTCCACATAGTCTCCAAAGATTTTGAGTTTGACTCAGGATGGAGAATAGAGGCTTTTCACTTAGAACTCCTTCCTTTTTTCTGTCCTCTGCAAACATGAGGAGGGTGTGAAAGAAATCTTGGCTCTCGCTCCTCAACATGGCAGTGAGCTGAGCTGAGCTGGCAGGGGTGGTAAATAATCTATACTATAGAGCATTTGCAGGTTACTTTCTTTCTGGAGCAAGTAGGCAGTTGAGGCTGAGAAAGGGGTTGGAACTCTCTGAGTCACAATTTCTTCCCCAGCTTGCTCTGGAGGTGCTGTAACTACTTGCTGTCCTGGACACGGGCAATTGAACACAGGCTCAATTTGGCCCTCAATGAAGAAGAAATCATGAGTCTGAGAAAAATTGTTCCATTTCATGAACCAATTTTCTCATGAGAAGACACAGCATATCCACAGAATTTCTGCAAACAGCGTAGAAGGCAGATGTATATTATCTGTGATGAGACGAAATGGCTGAATTGCTTATTGCAAAAAAATTAGTTTCCTTGATGACTCATTATTTCAAAAATTGCCTGTCAACTTAATAAGCGGACTTTATTATTATTATCATAGATTATTATTTCTATTACAGTAGCACTCAGGGGCTGCAGTCAAAAACTGGGGTTTCATTGTGCTAAGCACCATGTACAAATAAAATCTCTGATGGTTTCTGCCCCAGGAAGCTTACTATTTTGAATCTCCAAATTGCAAAATTTTGATCATATTTTTTATTTCAAGTCTCTGGGTATGTATTTTAGCAAATAAACTGTTGACAATTTTTTCCCCCTAAAGGATTATTTTCTTTTATAAGCAGAGGAAACATCTGAAAAAGGTAAAACCATTAAAAAGGATCCAAATTGGTGTTTGTCTTTAGCAGACAGTGTCATATTAAAGTGCATGATGAACTCTGATTAAGAAACTTGCACAACTAGTAAAAGTACTGACATTGAATTCATTAGTTCCAAACCTTCAAGAGATACAGAAATGGACAGATTCTAAAATAATTAATTTAGGTTGTCAANTTTCTCAGCCTCTCCTCACAGAAGAGGTGCTCCATCCCTCTGATCATCTGGGTGGTCCCTCCTCTGGACTCACTCCAGCAGGTCCATGTCCTCCCTGTGCTGGCACCCCAGAGCTGGATGCAGCACTGCAGGTGGGGTCTCAGCAGAGCAGAGCAGAGGGGCAGAATCCCCTCCCTCTCCCTGCTGCCCACGCTGCTTTGGATCAGCCCAGGACACCCTTGGCTCTCTGGGCCGGGAGTGCCCATGGCTGGGTCATGTCCAGCCTCTCACCCAGCAGCACCCCCAAGTCCTTCTGGGCAGGGCTGCTCTCCATCTGTTCATCCCCAGCCTGTGCTGATACTGGGGGTTGTCCTGACCCAGGTGCAGCACCAGCACTTGGTCTTGCTAAACCTCATGAGAATCCCATGTGCCCATTTCTCAAGCTTGTCCACCTTTTTGATGCCACCCCATCCTTCAGGTGTGTCAACCACATCACTCAGTTTGGTGTCATCTGCAAACCTGCTGAGGGTGCACTCAGTCCCTCTATGTCATTGATGAAGGTATTAAATAACACTGGTCCCAGTATGTACCCCAGAGGGGCACCACTTGTCACTGATGTCCATTGGTACTCTGAATCATTGGCTGCTATTCTCTGGATGTGACCTTCCAACCAATTCCTTTTCTATCTAGCAGTACATCCACTTAATCCATCTCTCTTAACAAAGATTTTTTTTTAGCACTATCACATTAAAAATACAGCACTAAATGAAGGCACTCAGTACAGGGACCAGTGGAAAAATGATTTACCAGCCATTAGATGTAGGAAAAAAACCCCTGATATTTTAATAGATGCTGAATAATAAGCAAATCATTACCTATTGTGTCATGATTGCTTTACAGCTTTACCTGTATTTTTAGTAGTAACTGTATCTCCATAACTCCCACCTTCATATCTTGTCCATTATTTTTTCCTACTTAATTTGGCAACTCTAATTGATGATAATTTCAGAGTCACTGTAGCTTCTTAAAGTAATTCATATCACATTCACCTAGCAGTATGAGCTGCCCACTCTTTGTATTTCAATGAAGCTTTTCAAAGAGAACATTTTGTTAGGACTTTATTCACCGCTTAATTTAACGTGCTTAAAAATCATCTTGATAGTCTACAGAAATAAAGGTACACCGGTGTTAAAACAGTCTATTGGCAGAAGTGGAACCACAGTTATTTGCCTCAGGCCTGAATTTAACATTTTCCTTTGATATTAGTTTAATTTGATGTTGGGTAGCCTATTTCTTAAAAACATAGATTTCAAAATCACATAGGCAGAAGTTATTCAGTATTTTCTCCTGGAATGTGAAAGTGTGGTGTTTTAAAGTCAAAATTTAAGAGTTCCTTTTACATCTACTTTATATTCCTGTAAAGTAGACTATCAAAGCTTGTTTTGTGGCATTTCCTAGGTGCAAATGAGGAAAAACTCCTAAGACTGGTGATTTATAATTTTCTAGACTTTAACTGAACTTCTAATTAGCATTCCAACTCTAGATACCATTTTCCCTTGGTCTTTCTTAAAGGCTGTTGCTTTAATTGGTGATCTATTTTATTGATTTCAGTCAATTACACACATTTTTTTTCAATTGACTTTTCTTAGTGAAGTGTCATTTACTTATAAAATTAACTGCCCTGTCCCATAAAATTCATTGCAATACAGCACATTGTGCATCACCTACCTGCTCAAGGTAGTGCCACAGACTTCAGGCGAAAGTGAGAATGGAACTGTACAAGTTCCAAAGGATTTCATACCAGCATCTTAAATGCCTGGACAGTTTCTCCAGTGTAACTTTTAAATAAGCAGGGGAAGGAAAATGCTCATGAATCAGTTCAGAAACTGAGAATTGGTTCTGGTGCAGTGTTGCTCCTGTGTAGTGTGCATTAGCTACATATTTGCTGCTATATTAAATTATCAAGTTGTGGTGAATGTGTTTATTCCTTGATGTGTGAAGGGCAACCATATAATTCTGGTATACATATTAGAAAATTGTTTTCCAGGTTTTTTTCCAGTAAAAGTACCCCCTCTTCCAAGTATTTTTAACTATCTTTTTATCTGTACTTCTTAATTAGTTTTGAAGGATGTCATTGTGTACCCTCAGTCTGGGAAGTGAAGTCATCAGGTAATATTCAGAATCACTGGGCTGTGTAATCTGATTATAAATGTTTACCTTGTGATTCTGCCATAGAGGAGAATCAAAGCTGTGGGAAGGACACACAGAGAAAAATACCAAAATGAGCTCTCAGAAGTTTATCCTTCTGAAATGCATATTCTTAACTCAAGCCATGTTTGTAAAAACAGATTAAAAATAACAATCCTTTTGTGCTTTACAGTAAAGCTTCTCTTTTAGAGAACATAACAGATCAGGTAAGTAATTCTTCTGTCTTTATATTTTCTGCTCTAGCTTGCTCAAAGCTATCTTACGAAATGTGAAGCTACCATATGGGAATGAATCAAAGTATTTGGAAGAAATTTTGGTTAAATCTTTTGGGCAGATGGCTACTGGCCAAGCAATCAGTTCTATGAAGCAGAGATTGCATGATGCTGTACAGCAGTAGCAGAAGAATGTTAGATTTTTGTGCTCACAATGGCTCTGTAAGAGAGAAAGACCAGGGATAAATTGGAAAAGAGTTAAAATGATGATTTAGGACAATGAGAAAAACCTAAGGCTCTCATAAAAGCCATAGGCTACATAAGGATTGGTTAGAGATGAAGAGTTGGAGAATATGGAAGTCTGGTGAAAAAAGCTTCCTCAGGGATACGATCTCCTAACGTTATTCTGAAGATTAACCTGCATTCATGACAATATTATATCTGCTGGGAGGTCATTTCAGGTGCTAAAAATACCTTGAAATCAGTAGATCTTTTTAATTAAAAATTGTGTGTGTTTGAATAATACCAAGAAGACTAGACCGAGGAGAAGATATTAAGGTTTGTTTATAGGCTATGAGTTCCCATATCTACTGATATCAGTGATGATTCAGTTACCCTCTTACACAAAAACAATTTACAAAGTTCTATTTTTGTCCACAGAACCTGATGGTATTTTTATAGGGTGGCTGTGATTCAAGACAGTATGCATCTTGCCATCAGCAAGTGAAGGCAAAGTGGGTGGGAGAGAGGAGGGAAGGGGAAGGGCTGTCATTCATTCCTTTATTCACTGAGTATAACACAGGGCAAGAAAGAAGCAAGAAGGAACCATGGTTCTGTGACATGAGTGCAAATCCAGGGATTTCTGGGGTGGTTCCTGGTATGCTGCAAAATGCACTAAGATTTGCCAAATTTACCAGTCTGACCCTATTCCACAACTCACAATACCTATACCAAGGATACATACTGTACACTGCTGAGTGTCCTGCTTATAGTCTCCAGCTAATTACATGATCCAAAAGTGCCAGGGAAGCTTTGCGTTACCTGAAATTTCACATACAGTAGAACAAAAATGTGCAGCATCTGTTGTGACTCATGCTTACCTGGTTTAGGTTGCATTGAAACCCCACATGAGAAGAACCCTGCAACCTTGACAGTCTGGATCAAGCCTAGATGCCAGGCAAGTCTAAATGCAGTTCGTGTTTCTGTGGTTATTGCAAAAAAATCTTACAGTCATTTCCTTCCACTGAAGTCCTGATGACTGACAAATGCTCTGTTTGCTCCAAGATTGCCTCTCCCTCCTTGGGAAGAGATAGTGCCGCTGAATACAGGTGAGAATTCATTTGTTTGAAATTGTTGTCCTGTTTTCTTGTGAAGCCTTCTGTTGTAACCTTGGAGTCAGAAAATTTTCACACACTTTAATGTAAATAATAGCCAATGTTTAGTTAGCTGTTCTTTTGCTTACATTTTTGTACTATCAGAGAAAGTTTGATGACCATCCTTTTTCTCCAGTGGGATTGAAGAGGAAGGGACGTGTGGAATTGAGAAACCTATAAGTACGAGAAATGTAAATAAAGTTTCTTTCTTTTCCTCTTTCTGCTCAACCTAGCAGGTGTCAGAGCTTCTTTTCTTGTGTCCTCTAGCGACGTGAAATCACTTGAAGCTTTTCTCCTATGCTGGCTAATTTCTTAATGCCTGCAAATTTCATTCTGTCATGGAGGCCTCATTAATAATAGTTTTTTATTTATTACTTTTATTTTCTGCAGGTACATGGCAGCTTGGGAATGGTGGTTTTCAGCAGGAAGTAATCTTTGCCATTTGGTAGTCTAAGGTTTTCATTGCTGACTTCTTGTCTTCACCAATCACTATTTATCCTTTCCAAAACTTCTATGAACTGTCTTGAATTCTATTAAATGTAACACATTAGAATATCCTGAACCTGGCATTTGATTAAGGGATGCTGTTGTAAATAATTACCTTTTGCAAATTATTAAAGGTGCGAATGCAGAACAAAAACAATTACAAAAAATCAAGGGAATTGTCTCTTGGAATAGGTACTGTTATAGTATTTATTGGACAAGTGCAAATTTTTGGGTTGATTTGGGCCTGGATTTTTTGGGTTATTTTACAGCTGCAGCAGTAAAAGAAAGTCATCAGTATAGAGAGGCTGAATCACCAGAGAAGGTGTGAGTGCCTGGACATGTAATCAAAATTTTGACATGTCAATGAAAAAAAGTCAGTCATGTATATCTAGCATGAGGTAGAAGTAAAATAGGTGGAAAAGTGAAACTGCCAGTGTTTTGAAAGCATGGATAAATAAGAGAATATGGGAATTTTATAGGTTTGAACAAGACCAAGTGCTGGTGCTGCACCCGGGTCAGGACAACCCCCAGTATCAGCACAGGCTGGGGATGAACAGATGGAGAGCAGCCCTGCCCAGAAGGACTTGGGGGTGCTGCTGGGTGAGAGGCTGGACATGACCCAGCCATGGGCACTCCCGGCCCAGAGAGCCAAGGGTGTCCTGGGCTGATCCAAAGCAGCGTGGGCAGCAGGGAGAGGGAGGGGATTCTGCCCCTCTGCTCTGCTCTGCTGAGACCCCACCTGCAGTGCTGCATCCAGCTCTGGGGTGCCAGCACAGGGAGGACATGGACCTGCTGCAGTGAGTCCAGAGGAGGGACCACCCAGATGATTAGAGGGATGGAGCACCTCTCCTGTGAGGAAAGGCTGAGAAAATTGGGATTGTTCAGGCTGGAGAAGGGAAGGCTTTCGGGTGACCTATTTGCAGCCTCACAGTGCCTGAAGAGAACCTCCAAGAAAAATAGAAAGAGGCTTTTTACATGGGCCTGGAGTGACAGGACAAGGGGGAATGGCTTCAAACAGAAAGAGAGTAGGTTTAGATCAGATATTAGGAACAAATTCTTCACTGTGAGGGTGGTGAGGCCCTGGAACAGGTTGCCCAGAGAAGCTGTGTCTGCCGCATCCCTGGGAGTGTTCTAGGGCAGGTTGGATGGGGCTCCGAGCAACCTGGTGCAGTGAAAGGTGTCCCTGCCCATGTCATAGGGGTCGAAGTTAGATGATTTTTAAGGTCCCTTCCAACCTAAGCCATTCTATGATTCTATGTTCTGATTCTTACTAATCATGCAGCAATAAAATAAACTAAACTTCCCTATGCTTTTACCAGAAATGCTAAGATTCTCTTAACACTATATAAACAGTTGAATTATTAATCTTGATTGCCTTATAAAAAGCCCAAATATTTTTCCATTATTAGATATCCTACCTAAGGTCTCTGCAGTTAGTTATATGCCTAGGTTTTATCACCACATTTGCCTAATGTGAGATATTGGGAGTTTATTTTTTTCTTAACACTGGTTCCTATTGTAGAAGACTGATTGTTTTTAAATTCACACTTGGATTTTTATCTAGGATTTTTATCTCCTTGAATGATATAAGGTGTTGTTTAATTCTAGATGATTTTTCTGTATCAGATTCTTCAGCTTTCTAATCTACTTTTAGGCACCATTAACCTTGCAGTGATGCCATCTCTGTGTTTTAGACAGGTAAAATGTAGTGTCTTCTGTTTTCTCTCTCTGCTGTGTACATACACTGATGTTTGTACAACGTATATTTTTACATTTAAATAACACTGGTAACGTTGCTTTAATTTTCTCCAACTCTGATACTGTTAATTTATACTCACTGTTCAAATCAGAAGCCTGATTTGAACCTGAGGGCTGCAACTTTATTTGTAACCAGAGGTAACTGTAACTAATTCGTTATATAACATGCACCAAGAGCAGGAATACAGACCTCATAACTTATTATGGGTTAATTAAATTGAGTTCTTTGGGGAAAGGTTAAATAGACAATTTACACAGTTGGAGGGAGGCTTATTTTCTCTACTTTTGATAAAATCTCCACAGGATGCTTACCACTGTCCTCTGAATTGGGTGATTTTCTTATCACTTAGATCCCTTTTTCTCCCACCAGTTTCTTCATCTCTCATTGTGGTCACTGGTGTTGTGAGACACCTTTAGTAGGCACTCTTCTTTGCATCATCTGCCTCTTTAACTCTTACCTGACCTTGTGCTTAGTGTTTTTATTCTATCAGAGAGTGGACATTAGTTCTATAGTTGAAGGCTATCATCTCATAATTGCTTTAACTAGATACTTTTGTTTCCTCACATCCTATCTGTTGCTACCACTAACTCAGTTATCTCAAAATTGATTTTACTTTCCTACCTAGAAGTGCCAAGTTAAACTGAAATGCCTCAGAAAACACTGAGCCATTGTGCCCTAAATTCCTTTGACTGATTTATTTCAATCACTAATGTTTAGTTTTCTAAGCTCATTATTACAGAACTGGTTTTGAGGGAGCTCAGCAGCTGTCTGTCCCCTGTCCCAAAATACAATGGTTAAAATATTGTTTCCACTGCAGCCCAGTAAAATACCCAGTTTCACTGATATATATTGTGATATATTCTCTCCCTTCTGCTCATCTGCCTTTTTGGTTTTACCATTCTTACAGTTTTTTTCCAGTATCTACAGCACAACCAACTGCAATTAGATCTTTACCCTCCAAGTGACTCAAACCTTCTGTCATGCAGCTTGCCTATTGATATAACATCTGCTATACAGAACAGTTACATCCTATATTTAGTGGATTTAAACCACTATGACATAGAAATCTCTTCATTTTAACTCCAGCAAGCTGGGGAGTCAAGTTCCATTTCTGTGCATGAGTAAGAGGCAACTTCCTTATATGCTTCCTGTTAAAGAATTTCTGGTCATCTGGGATAAACCTCAAGTTCTTGAAAACTTTGAGCAGAGCTGAGGCTAAGGTTTGCTTTAGGACCATTTAAACTGAGTCTCAGTTAGTGCTGGTGATAATTTCATTTTTGTGATATTATGATTCCAAGATCACAAATGCTGATGAGAAAACTAACACGCTTATCCCTGCCATCTTACTGTCTATGCCAAGGAATTCTGCATGAAACAAAGAAAAACCATCCTGGAGCTGCAAGTAACTGACTCCAGCATCTAGGACAACATAACTGATAATCTTCAGATGATGGTCTGCCATCCTGCCTTTTCTTGCAGACTGGAGTAAATGCTCATGGTGAGCCTGGACTTACTGAACCTCTAGCTGAGACTTGCTCAATTTGAACCTCCTCTGGTATTCTTAAAGACAGGGTCAAGCTGCAGGGCCCCAAGGACCTGCAAGGGCCCCAGGTCAAGTAGCATATGCTTAATTTTTCTTTTTTTTTTTTTTTTTTTTTTTTGTTTTTGTTTTTGTTTTTGTTTTTGTTTTTGTTTTTTTTTTGNGTTTGTTTTGTTTGTTTTTTAATTATTTTACTTGTTTTGAAATTATACCTTACCTTAACCATTTGAGTATACTGCAAGCTTCTTTCTCAGAGATTGCTCCTTGCTTTCAACTTAATTTTATTTTAAATTTATAAATAGCAAAGACAAAACGAGAAGATGCTCTTGTGCAAGAATTAGTTTTAAAATCAGATTGAAGAGAAAGTAAAAGGAAGAAGGTGTACTGACAGAGAACTTCTAGTTTAAAATCTTCCACGCTTTGTGTTTCACAAACTTTCTTAGTTTCTTTTGTTGGCTTGTGGACACACAACACACAAAAATACTTGTGACAATGATTAGAATTCAGATTACAGAAGAGAGAACAAATATCCACCCTCATTTGTTCGGCACTGCTACTGCTCACACAGAGAGGATCAGTTTTGGGAGCAAAGTTAAACAAACCTTTGTTGTGGCCTTAAGAAAACACTAGGTAATGGAACCACAATGACATTCTTGCTGGTTCTTAGAGATCTCCCTTCCCCTTTCTCAACAGAAAAATAGCATCTTTTCATTACAGTTTTAAAATAGGGCTATCTAGTGAGTTGGTGTTACAGCCTCCCATTCCATAGCTTTTAAGATCCATTAAGTCCTGATTTTTTTGCTTAAGTCTGCAAGATCACATTTTTCCTGTGCTGGAATTTCTCTCATCCCTATCAATTTTATGCTGACATTGTTTAAAGCTGTATTACTGATGATTTACTACACAATTACAAAAATGAAAATTAAGTTTCAGAGACATTCCTCTTATCTTCTTAGAACAAAACTATCATGCAGTAGCCATAATTATGATTAATTTAATAAAATATGCAAGATCTTCATTAGCTGGTGCAGGTCCTTTGGAGGGAGTAAATAAAAGTCAGTTGTAATTTGATGTTAACTGGTCTAGCTCCATTTCCAGCAACAGACCAATCCTTGTTTATAGCAGTTGAAAATTTAGCTTACTGTTCTGGCACAAACAAACGCTATTATTTTGCACCACTTTTATTTTTAGGTTGTTGTTGAATTTCTTGTAGGTTGCTCAGAAGTTTCTACCTATTTAATCTATCTGCTTTGCTTGCTGTGAGTCTGTTCCTCAAAAAATGTCTAAGGCAGGGCAGCAGCCCACACATAAGCACAAGCGAGACAGAAGGAGAAGGAGTGAAAACAAGAAGTCGGTGGAGCACTGCCAAGTTTCACTAGTTGAGGATCTGCTCAGAAACATTTTCAGTGCTTCTTTCAGTCTTGCTAATGCTGGTGTGTAGCTTGAGTCTTTGGTTTGAGTCCTTTGGGAAATACACCAGTAATAAGAATAGAAAAGCAATTTAGGTGGCATCTTTGATCATCATTGCTGTCAATCAACCCAGGGCTTGGCATTAACATATGCTCTTCAGAGAAAAACTAATCTACTCCATTTGGTAACAATTAGAAACATTAATATTGCAGAAATGAGACTGAAAACCTGAACTTTTTTTTGTTGGAAGCCTGTAGAATGATATGAAAATATTTTTAAAATACAGTTTTCATTTTCAGCTTCCAGGAGTAACACCAGTGTTAGTGAAATGCTCTATGTTACTTTATTTAAAGAAAATCTGATTTCCAGTTTTAAGAGCTGCTTCATTTTAAATTTGAAGCTAATATAGTAAAAGAAGCTGAAATAAAAATAAAACAATCAAACTCTACAACAGACTTAAACTTTAGTTTTCAGTTCACTGTTTTTACACATTTTCATTTTTTGACTCCCTTCATTCAGAGTCAGACCACAAAAATTTCTCAAAATCTCAATTTTCTTCCAGAAATGGAAGAAATACTTCGTATCTGGTTCTAATCAGTCTCTTTACAATTTTAAGGCTGAAAAACAATCTCTGTAGTTAAACATCCTAAAAAACAGAGATTGCAGACACTAGAATGAAAAATAATTTATTTTATAATTTTTTTCTCTGATTATATATGTACATACATATTCAATACTGGCACTGATCTATCTGCATTAATCTCTAAGCATTCTTAAAAACATGATTTCTTTCAGATCACACATGCACTGAACAATGCTGTGTGTTATGACATATATGACTCAACCATATATAACAAGCGTATTTAATTGCTTCACTAATAAGAAAACTGCAAGAAACCCAGTTGTGAGTTTAACTGAGTTTCTCTTTTAGTCATAGGTTCTCCAGAAACCTTATGCCATGAAAAAAAAAGGAAGTTAATTAGAATAATTATTCAGTATATATTTTGAAATATGTGTGCTTATTTTCTCCACAGAATATGAATATTTAAAAAATTAAGTGTAGAAGACAGTTAATAAAAGGAGTTACTGTTTCGTTATCACTTTCCATAGATTCACACTTGGATGAAAATTATTGATATAGATTATAATTTAAGAGTACTTTTTCTCCTGAAAACTTTGAAGAAAAAAACTACTATGACTATAGAACTGGTCAGAATAAAATAATTTGAAATTCTATGCTGGGAAACAAACATTTCACACAAACCTAAAACTTGTCACCACGTACCCACCTTTAGTTTTTAGGTAACTTTAAGTAGATCCTTAGAGGAACAAACAAAGACATAAATAATCCAATCTCTAGAAGTTTAGCTGATTGTGCTTGGGGAAACTATTTTTACTTGGAGCCAGTAATCATCAGAACAAATTACTGAGAGAGTGCACCACAATCTACAATCTTGCAAGCAAGGCAGTGTACTTCTTTGGAAGATATGCTGTAGATAGAGAGAAATATGGGAAGCATGCTGGGATCTGCTCCGCAGGAAATCCAACAGGACAGTCAAAGCAGTCTCTTCTGAGTTTAATTCTGAGAAACTGCGAGTCACACTTTATTCCCCCCAATCGACAACTCTTGTATCTCACAGTTAGAGACTTTTGTGTTATACTATTTCCATGGCAGAATAAAATTGAAAGTGTTGCATGACACGTACTAAACAGAATGTGTTAAGATGTCTGTCTTAGTTACCCAGAAAAAAAAATCTGGAGTAACTCAAGAATTCGGCTCATTGATTTAAGACTTTACACTTACCAAAATGTAAGGCAAGTGTAACAGAAGAAGTATCAAAGTCACTTGGAGTTAATCTGTTTTAGGTAAACTGATACAATGTTGTTAAATCGTGTTTATAAAAACCCACAAAGGGCTTAGGAGAATCGGTAAAGAGAACTTAAAAACATGCACTGTGGGTTTTTTTTTTAATGAGTCACAAGAAGAGCTGTCCTTTCTAAATATTCTTTTACTTCCAACTCCCTAGCCTAGTGCCTACTGACGTGATGCAGAGACTTGGCAGAGCATAAATATTTTTTAAAACTTACTCATTAACACCTTGGGCCCATCCATCAGCATGATTGACATCAAGAGACAATGCAATTTTTTTTTTTTTTTTTAATAGGACACAACATGTACAAAAGGCTTTCTGTGGGCTAATGAGGCACACCTGACAGATGTGTGAGTCATTTGACACAATGGGTGGTATTCATAAACACTATCACCTTGCAATCAACTCAGTATAATATTCCTCCTTATTTTTTGAATTCCTTTTTCTTTAAAATAAAAGGAATTGAGGAATAACTGCACAGGATTCAAAGCAAAGTCATTTATATACTCCATCCCTGAGATGCTACTAATAATGATGTTCATGACATTATCTGAAATATTATTAGGAAAATAATAAGAACTTCCTGAACTGTGTCTAAGAGATAGACTTCATGTGTTCCATGCCATGCACTTTATATTATTCCACCAAATGAATCCAGTAAAGACTAATTGGCATGAGTGAGTAACATAGCAGTGCAATAAAGATAACTCTTCACCTTTTGCTCATCTGCTCAATGTTGTCTCTAAAGGGTAATAGGTTTCATTATATCCTGCTGTATTTCATGGAGATTCAGCAGGCAAATTATGCAAAAGTGAGAGAATAACAGTGGGTTTTAAAGTAACATTATCTTTACAAAGGAGGAAAACCAACTAAATGCCCGAAAGAAGGTATCTCCTGGTTGAAAAAAAGGTCTAATAAAATAGGCACTGTGACTGTGGAAGCTTTCAGAAATTTTATTTGTCTTTCAAGTGATCTGGCAGTCTTTTGCCAAGTATTTCAGAAAATTCCTCTGTGTCTTACCCTGTGAACTCAGGCCATGTAAGTCAGCCTGATACACATTCATATTCATCATGTGTGTCAAACCCTGCTTCTCATCCTCCATCATGTATTTTCTGGACATTTTGGTGGTGCTTGTAGCTCTACTTCATGAATCTTATCTTGGTCAAAACAGTGACATGTTTTCTCTCATGCCGTATCTCTGAGATGAAGCAGTTACCTTCTGCATATGTTACAAATCCATTTCCTTCTAATGACCTAAGCACTAGGCATGGGTAGCCACAGTTGATTTTGCAGGACAGATCTCTTCTGCTGTGGGTGATGAAATCCTAACTGGACAGGATATACAGCTACTCAGAGCACTCATTTATACTTGAGGCAACTGAAGGTTGAGAATAGCTTGTGGGAAAGCCTGGAGACCAGATGACACTGCAAATCATTTAGCTATCATTCTTCAAAACACTGTGGTGGGGTCTGCCACCTGCTGCATTCTCAGAAGGCTCCTGAAGTAGAACTGAGATATCGATGAACTATTTTATCAATCTGCAAAATCAGGAAGCATCCCTGTAGGTGACATGACCCTTATAGTTCAAGAAAGCTACAGAAATTGGGAAAGATATTTGTTGTCACATAAAAATAGTCAGAGAAAACCAGAGTAAGTAGGATGCCAGAAAAATGGTATTTTATTTAGCACAGTTTTCTAGCAGTCAAAGCCAAAAGCGCAGAAAAACAGTAATATAGGCAGAAATATAAAATTATTAAAGCAGCTGAGAAAGTGGCAAACCATATCAAGGGTTACAGTACCCAAATCCTCATCTTCCCTCTGGTTCTCTTTTCCCTTTCCAAGTCTCCATGTAAGTGCAGAGCAATCCAGGAATGGAACTAAGGGTGACTGCCTAGATCTGTAAGATTTCTTAGCTGTTGAATTTCTTGTTCCAACACCTATAATATCTGCAGACTGTAATAGAATTTCAGGAAAGTTTGAGGGAAAATTGTTATGCAGAAGTCGTAATACTTAACTTGGTAGCCAGGGAAGATTCAACAAGGTAAGAGCCATATGAACTTTATCCCCAGAGGATCAGCACAGTGGTTCCTGCTAGGTCCCCCACTGAAATCAGCACATGCCTTTGTTTCTGCAAAAATTAGGCCTTTGGACTTCAGGTTTTCTTGTTGTTATAAAAAATTTCAGTACTCAATCCTATGGCATCTTCTACTGAAACAGTTCTGAAATTGAATGGTTTTGCTGTTACCCCTTGCTTCCTTCCATGCCAGAAGGTTTCTCTGCAGCAGTTCCTCCCACAGTAACAGTGACACCGGGTCTCCCACGCTTCTCTTCAGCATTTCAGGCTTAAGTTGTAGTACTCTCTTTCTAGCCCTTATTTCCTGGGCAGCTGGTCTCATTTAGATGTCTGTAATGGGAAGTATACACAGTCCATACAATATTTCTATTTCTTGGTGTTTCATAAATGTATGTGCAGGAGGTTTTGAGAAGCCTGGGAATTATCCAAACAAATTAGAGGACCTTCTAAATCATGCAGATGATATGCCAAAATCTCACCTAGAGCTAATCTGAACAAGTAGGGTCCTTACTATATGGAAAGGCTACAGAAGGGGGTAAATGGTATCAATCTCAACTCATACTGACGTTCCAGAGGCTGGTAGGGTACTCGAGCTGATTCTGTCACATATGCGACATTCTTCTTGTTTCCAGGGTCATAAACTTGTTTCCAGTTTATGCTTGATTGCATAAACTGTTCACATCCACTTCAAAAAATAAACTAGAGCAGAGTTTTCAAAACATTTCAAGAAAGAAAAAGGCCTAAAAGCTGAACATTCGAATTATTGAAGATAACATTTTTGCCTCGTCCATAGTTCCTTGTAGCAAGATGTTACTAACCCTGGGGCACTGTCCTGTGTGCTGGGAATGACAGTGGCACTGGTGTAGGAAGATGTTTCTCAGCTTACTTCAAATCACATTGACTACTCTTTTGTTAAAAGCTTCAGAAAGATGTGAAATAACTTTTTTTAGAGATTGATGTGTGAGAAAGAACAGAGAAAGAGGGATCAGCTGTGACCAAATTTGGTACAGTTAGAGGTGGAGAAGCTAGGGCTTGGACTTTTTAGCAGTGAAACCAGACCTTTAAAGCCTCATGTTGTTTTTGGCAGACATTCTTCTCCTCCCCATCTTATTTACACTCCCTGTTCACGTTGGCTTCTTTTTGCAGAATGTTATTTGCAGAGCAGAGCTTCTTTACACTTCCTTCTGCCAGCTTCCAGATGATCATGAGCCACAGAACAGTCACCCAGAAACCTGTCACCACTGGAATGGTGCACCAGAATGGAGAATATGGAGTTGGACCGCAAAACCTCCACAACAGGCTGCGGAAGAGGCTGAGTCAGCCCCTTGCTCGAAAGGCCATTATAGCATTCAGTTGCTGATCTGCTTGCCATGTGTGATAGCACATTGCTGCTAAAATGGCATATTGGCCCTAATCCTGAAAAGCTTTCAGACATGTATGCATTCAGTGAGATGAAGAACTATAGAGAGATGCCTATGTTTTCTATAAGGACGTCATATTGGTAAAAAAAGGATAGGTGCAGTGATCTCAAAGTATTTTGTGATACGAAAGTATGACCAAGAACAGTAATGCACGTATATATATGATTTGCACACACACTCACACGCACACATATATATACACACATATCAATATTACATCTCTGTAACTGAATGGCATTACCATGGGGATAATGGGACCCACAAATAGCATCGTTAACAAATTTAGCTTGCTATTTTTGTGTCTTTCATTCCTGAACTGACAGGGACTAGATTGCTATATTCTCAAATTTATCTTTGAAAATCATCTACAAATAACTTGTCTGTGAAATTCATTTGACAGGGTTACTTATATGATCACCTCTTTATTGATCCACTGAGGATGAGAGTTAGTTCTAGACTTTAAACTGGCAAGGCTAGTTCTTTAGCTCAGCCTGCAGCAGTTTGTGCTCTCAACTCTTGAAATTATTTAGCACTGAGGACACTGTGCAAAACTCTTAGAACCATAAGAATTTTTATTCTGCATCTGACTGTGTGACATTAAATTTCATACAATATCATATATTTCACACTGCTTAGTATACTGCAACACATATGGAGAAAGATTGGGAACTTGAGACTCCTTGCAGCTCGATGAGCACACTAACCATACTGTACTGCTCATGCAGTCTTTGCTGTCAATGTGAGTCAAGAATGCCAGTGATAGACTTACACAACTACAGTGTCTGAGCTACATAAATATAAATGAATTACATGTAGGCATGTCTGTCTGCTGTGCATGTGTCTATATTTTATATATAGATACATAGGTAGGTACATATAGGTACATATGTACTCATGAAAATATTTTCATTTTACCAGTTGAATAGTCTTTTCCTTCAATGAATCCAATGTATAAATACTAATGGTGTGTTGCATGGTGTGTCTGTGTGTTCAAAATTGTTCAGTGAAAAAGAGGGAAGTTTGAAGGTAGAAACTGGCTTGAGAATGGTCTTTTTTTTCCTAGCTGATTAATCTGATAACTCTTAATTTTTGGTTGGAGTAAGAATTGTTCCCTGCTGAAGAGGGACCAAATGGGTTTTTACCTCATCAATGCCTTAATACCAGCTGATGCAGTATGTACTTTACAGCCCATGTTTTCTTTTTTGCAGTTCTGTGATTTTACAGCTAGTACACTCCAGCCTGTCTGCCTTCCCACACTGAGTCCAGTTTGTCCATCTTCCTACATTTTGGTGCATGTACCCCACAATAGTTGTTGTCTGGGGAATTTAACAAAGTTGTTTCTAAGACAGTAGGTGCTCCCGGTGCTCAGGGGTTAGTAATTTCAAATATGCCAGGGTTCATTGCCTAGAAAATATGCTGGGAAATTCTGAGTAATTTTTTTTTCCTCCAGGTGAAACCTTCAATGCTTTATCAAAACACCCAGATCCTTGTGTTTTAGAATTTCTTCAAAGACAGACAACCGTTCTTTCTACTGACCGTACATAGCTACTGGGCAGAAAAAGAACTGCTCTAGCAAGTCACTGAGTGGATCTTTGTGCAGGTCAATAGTAAGCTGGTACCTCCTGAGGAGATGGAAAACCTGTCGGCTTACCAATGGCACTGTCAGTTCAGAAAAACAGCTACTATGACTTTTCCCACTTTCCATCAGGTGTATGTTTAACAATGTTTCTTGAAGAAAGCAAAGCTCTGAGAACACTAAAAGCAGTATTACATGATGCTTGTTTGAATTTAATTCTTTTCCACTAGCCAGCAGTGTGGCTTATGATGCTGAGGATAAACTTGGAATCAGGTGCCCTCACCTAACTCACCTTGTCTGCATCATCGGTGTTTTAACAAAATTGGCCTTTCACCCCCTCTCCCAGCAAGAGCTACATTCCCTGAACTAAAGCTATTTTGTGGCTTGGGCCACTCTCTGTAGCAGAAGGGCTGTAAGGGGGAGTAGTGTATTTACTACAAGCCTCTGCTTTGTCCTGACTCAGTTAGGTGCACTGGTAGGAACCCACATCTTCTGAACTTACAAACTACAAAGAAACCTGAGGTGACAGAATCAGCAAAAACTGCACCTTTAAGTTATGTCATGTGGTGCAACAAAACCTGCTTCCACCCACAATGGAAGTGGCATTACTGTGTTACCCTTATCCCAAAGCAACTACCTAACTTCAAGCTGTGACTCTTCTTGCTGATCCATTAGCAAAATCATAGCCACAAAGTGGTAAATTGTTGCTAATGTTTAATTCTAATCTTAGATGCGCATTTTTGTGCTTTAAAAAAAAAATCCTGTTTTTTTTTTTTTTCTAAACAGATATTTTTATTAGCATTAAATAACATTTAGTTTGGAAATTAAGACAGACATTGCTTGATCAAAGTGACAATCAGGTTTTCTAATTCAGAAATTGCTTGACTGTAGTATGCACTTATTTTCTTTAATAAAGAAAAGATATACACAAAGCTCTGTTCCTGAGGAAGAACAGACAATGAATAGGAGCACCTCACCATCAGAGACAAAAGAAACTTTTTGACAATACAAACTGGTGTTTTTCATAGATCTGTGTTTTATAACTGAGTATATGTTGGCTTCACATCCATGAAACTAAACATCTTGCATTTCCGTTCACTGGAACCCCAAAATACGTTCATAAAATTACAACATAGGTAAAAATAAATAGAAAACCCAGAAAAAAAAGAATACCTTTCGTAAGAAATAGAGGAAGAGAGAGCTTTTTAAGTATAGTCTTGACATTTAAAGTTTCAAGAGAGATTTCGCGGAGTAAAACCCGGGTTAGAAGAGCCCCGGCTCGCAGCTCAGCTCGCAGCGCGGGCTGCCCGACCCGCGGGGCGCCCGCTGCAGTTTCAAAGTCGGCCACGAGATGGCGCTGCGAGCCATCGCACGGCGCCTCGGCCGCGGCCCGGCCCCGGCCCCGGCCCGGCCCCGGCCCGGGCTCTCCGCGCCCCTCCCGCGCCACGCCGAAAATCAGGCACGGAGGAGCGGAAACACGACTGAAAAATGTCCGTAGTTTCCGCTGGCACGATGAGTAACATTTGGCCGCTGCTGAGCTGAGGCGCGGTACGGGACGTGCCCAGGCACTCCGTGGAGGCGAGGGGCACAACCCCGCCGGTTTGGCCCCGGGCCCGCCCGGCGCGGCGGGACAGGAGCAGCAGCGCAGCTCCCGTCCCGGAGCACCAGAGAGAAAGAGCTCCTCCAGAGTGCAGCCGGCCTTGCTTCCTACACCTTGTGGCGGCTGTCGGCAAAACGGCGAACCCTGACAGCTTTCGCTCCACTGGTACCACTGTAACCGTGCCGACATCTCAGTGCCGGAACCGGCGTCAGGCGGTGGCTGCGGGAGTGCCTGGGCCCGGCTGCGCGGGGACCGAGTCCTCGTCAGCCTCCTGCCCGGGCCTGGGGATTCACCCGGTGCAGCAGCAAACTTGCCATTCATTGCCTTTGAATGAGTGCTCTGCTATACCGCGATCTGCCAACACACGGAGATAAATCCCCAGTGAAAACAGCTTGGTAGCCATCAATAGGGACGAGGGTGCCGAGTTCAGTGCCTAGAGCAGCATTTCTGTAGCGGCAAATTTAACCTTCAAGCACCGTTTCCTAACCTCGTGCACTTACATTGATTCTGCCCTTTGTCTGCCGTGTTTGTCGCAGCGCACAGACACAGCTTAGGGCAGAGCCTGCCTGCTGTTTAGTGTGTCTGCACAGTATTGACACAACTCCGGGCACACCTGCTGCTTTCACATTATTAAAATATTCAGTAACATAGATAAGACCAGTGGGCAAAACTACATTAAAATAATTAGGTTTACGCGTTTGGCTTAATGGTGGCTGTTGACTAATTGTGTTCCTTGAATGTGAAACTTATGGAGCACAAATTTAGTCACTATATTTAGCAATTGCAGCTCTTTTTTAAAGGGATTGTGTCTACAACCGAGCTTGTTTACCCATCCTCTGGAAGAGGGGTGAGTGCTTATATAATGTTTCAGTACCTGACTTCAGAGGGAGAAATGTCTCAGTGAGGGTCAATGTACAGATGTAAATGAAAGTCATGTCAAGGATGCATGTAGAGAAACCCAGCTGTTATTATGAAACCACCTTCTCTTCCCTCATACTTCCAGATCCCGGATTTTTTTAGAAGATGTGTCTTTCCAAAATTAAAAGATTAACGTAGTTGTGTGTGGAGCTGCTTGGAAAATAAAACTTTTTTTAAAAAAAATCATATGAGCCTTTTCAGTGAAAAGAATTAAGTGAAATATGGATGAGACATTTTGTTCTTTTCTGGCTAAGCAATCTGTATGAGTTTTGAGAAACAATGCTTGAAAAAAGGCATTTCACTCATACGTATTATCTCTGATGTTGTTTCTCTCAGAGGTTGTATAGGTATTTAAATTATGAATTATCCATCCTAATTAATTTCCTTTAGAGCCAAATAATTTATTCTGAATAAACATTCTTGTCCTCAATGTATATGTATATGCCTACTCCTACATATCCACACATGTAGTTTTTACAATCTTCCTTGCAGAAGAGGCTAAAGAACTTAAGCAAACGTGTGCGAGTAGGAGGCATCAATTATTAGACAAAGCGGTTGAGTTCAGAGTACAAGTAATTGTGTAGAAGCATCCATTTTTATAAGTTTGATGACACATTGAGCCTGACAAGTGAAAAACATCTTAAAGTAATTTATTTTCTCTCTTTGCATGATAAATATTTATTTCAAGGCTCTGCTTATAGTGGGAGGCCTGTACTACCTTGGGTTCACCACTGATGAGGAGACCGACTTAGTTTTTGTTGAGCTGGCAACAGAGTACAGGAGACTAGGTAGAGCTGAATTTATTTCAAAATTATTTATTCCATTCTAATTTTTGAATATGCTTTTTTCTTTTTTGAGTGCATGTGCATTATAGAAAACGTATGGAAGTAGGGAAAGATTTTGGAAGGAAAACCTTAATCAGAACCATGCCACAGCAGGAAAAAGTATTTTTGTTACAAATATTATAATAATATGTAATCTATAATTGCTGGAACAAGATTTCCTGAATTCAGTAGTCACAAACTCTACAGACTTGAGCTGTGCCCTGGCTTGTGGGATGGAGACAAAATGATTCCCTGAGGAGTACAGTCGACAAGTGGTAATTTGCAGAGGTGTTGAGAAACCAGCTTTCTGATGCTCCAGAGATGGGATTAGCAACAATAATCAGATCCCCATCAGGCTTGTGAAGAAGTGGTACCTGTCTATCGAGTTGATGTTAGAATGTTTATAAAAAAAGCTTTTTTCCAGATCCCATATGTTTTCAGTCTTGAGCATTGCTGTTCAGATTCTCATTCTCTCTTCATTCCCCTTCAGATTCTTTTTGGTGCCCTGGAGCAACTCGAGGAACAGGGCTCCTAATTTGAGGTGTGTGCATCAGAATAGTTATCCCTCTTGCCTCAGGCCCTGCAGCAGGAGCAGGAGCTGCAGCTGGATGGCCTCTCCTGACATCTCTTGATGTTTTTGGTGGGTTCAGCGCCAGTTCCCAGCTGCTTTCACCACAAGCAGTCTTCAGCCTTGTTTGCAATAGCAGATAATGAGTTATCCTGTCCCCTGTCAAATCACTCCCCTGTATGCCACCTGGCTCATTCTTAACACCGGGCTACGTCTGCAAGGGGAGAGAGTGGAGTGGGGCCCGGTCACCCACCCACTGGTGCCCTCAACTGAAATGTGTTCTGGGACTGCTGCCCTAAAAGAAAACTCTGTATGGTTGCACCTACTGCTGAGAAGGGTCTCCCCTCTCTGGGACAAAGGACTAGATGAACTGGAAGCGTTTCAGTTCATGCATCTGTGCCACCGTTGGAGCATGCTTGTTGCACGTCGGCAGTGTAAGTCTTAACCAAACCCCAAAGCAGTTTAACCTTCAGCCTAGTCACCTAGTGAGACAATCTG
This sequence comes from Platysteira castanea, assembly GCA_013397175.1. Taxonomy (NCBI): domain Eukaryota; kingdom Metazoa; phylum Chordata; class Aves; order Passeriformes; genus Platysteira; species Platysteira castanea. The sequence goes on along the minus strand of VYXC01001699.1, from coordinate 2,617,436 downwards.
CTGTTAATATTATTTCAGGCTTCAATAGTGAAGATCAAACCTTTGTGTTACAACTGAAGTTTTATTTACTCAATCACTAGTTTTCTTAGAGTTAATGTGAAAATTACTGTTTCAGTAAAGATGACTTTTCTGGGTTTCTACTTAACTACTAATCTTAAGCAACACTTCAGTATCTGACAGGGGGAGTGTTTGATGTTAATTATTTTTTGATGTAAGCATAATCATGTAAAAATTTGCTTTCATGCACTGTCTCCCATGTGAGTTTATGTTTTCGAAATATGAACCTAAGCAAGGAAGAAAAGAAACCTTTACAGTCTTCACAGTTACTATAATCTGATTGTCACAGAACAAAGTACCTTGTCATTTCCCACTACATGGCTTTTAGATATAACTTTACCTTTGCATCATTTACTTTGTTATACTTGATTGAGTATATTACTACAAAGTGTTTTTTATCCAGCCTTGCATTTACTCCAAGAAGAAAAGGTAAGTATTATGGGCTAAACTCCATTTTAGATTCATGTAAACATAGCTCTCAGAACTGTAAGCCTGAACTCAAACATTTGTGACATCAGTGGCCTGTGAAGCAAAACAGAAATGGCTTGTGGATCAAGCAGGAGAAGTAAAGTTGGGCTAGAGGAAGAGTTTCTATCCTTACTAAGCTGCCACTTAAAACATCCAGATCTGGAGGAAACGTAATGAACTGAATTTGCTCCCTCAGCTGGAATAGTTTTGGCTCATATGTCTGAAGAGCTGTTTAACTACGAGGGAGCTAACCAATGGTTGAGATTATGCACATCTGTCAGTTAAATCAAAGATCCCAAGGCTAAATGCAGCATTCGGAGACAACATGTAGGCCCATGAATTTTATGGAAGACAGTGTCTAGACACTGATAAGCAGTTCTCTTGCATCCACAAGCTATAAAACTGTGTATAATTGTTCTCGCTTTAGTAACAGCTTTCAGAAAATTACTGCTAGGAATACGGAAGAAATATTTTATGTCAGTGACCTTAAAATTGTAGTACAGAGATCTAATTGTGTTTTCCAGTCATTTATGCTATGGAAGTAAAGAGTATCTATTTTAAGATAAAAGAATGCATTATATAGGAAACAGACGTTTTTGCTTATAAGAAAAATAATCGATTTGCAAAAACTGTGGACATGCTATTTTTTTGTAAATACAATGCAGGTCTTAATGCTTATTTTTGTAGTGTTGTTACTCTTTGTGTATTTTCTGACTTCAAATGTATGAACAGAGTAATAACACAGGAGAGACAAGAACTATGTACACATATGTGCCATTCAGCCAGTATGTGCATAATTTTTTTCTAACTACATGGTTTTAATTTCAGAGTTGTGAAATATTACAGAGAAATTATAACCCTGCAAGTAATTTACAACCATCTCATTTCTGGTTTATACATTTCTAAACAATTTTTTCTGGCACAGATGGTAACATCATAACTTCAGATCTCATTGCCATCCATTGCTGGCTGTTCCTGGGTGTGGGAAGAGGTGATGATTAGCTAAGACAAAACTTGCTGTTCACAACATCTTGAGATTTTGTTTTTATTGATGATAAAAATGGCTTTCAAATAAACTGAAGATTTTAATGGGAAATTGCCTGTCTGTGTCAAGGTTTTATTTTTTTCTTTTAAGTCAGCTGTACATGCAATCATATAACTGATGTTTCCAATGCTATATATTTCTTTTGTTTTCATGCTTATACACATTAAGGCTAGGAGAAAGTCACAAATGCAAGACAGACATTACTTGGAAGAATTTGTAAACAGCAACATTCTTTGAAAGTACAGACCATCTATATTCTCAGATACTATTCTTGCATTTCAGTCTTTCCATGCAATCATTTGTCTTTCTGTAACATTTTCAATGGATTGCTATCATTCCCCATTCTGCTACTAAAAGGATTGTTGTGTTACAGCCCATTTACAATGTATTTCTTGCCTTAGTCACTGAGCTTATTTTAGGAAAGAATGCATGAAAATTGGGTATTTCTCAAGCTCCCAAAATTAAAGGGAGTTAAGCAGAGTTTTGCTACTTCTGCTTTTTAGTTTTACTTTGGATTGGATATAGATCATTTATGTTGTAGAAGCTGCAAACACATAGGAAGACCAAAAGGGTTTACAGGTGGAATAAATCAGAAATCCAAACGTTGGAACTGGCGTCAAACCTCACATGTTGTGATTATTTTTATTTCAACTGTTCTCTCACTTGAGGTATTTGCTTTTCATTTCTCAAATTGTACTGGCCCTTCAGTGACTTTGCAGCATCCTTCCCTGCCATCTTCACTAACAAATTAATTTGGTGGTTGTTTACATTAATGTGTGCTGTAAGGTAAATCTATCGTCTATGTTCCCATCTATGTCATGTTGAAATGAGCAGAATTCTGAAAAATCTTACATCTTGTAACATCAAGAATATCAACTAATACCTTTCCAAGTGCTTTTGTAGTAGTGTAGAAATGTCCAGATTGGAGGATTTGAAAGTCATAAGCAACATTCATATGTTCACTTTCAATTTTTGTGTAAATTCAATAGTCTAAAACCTCTGGCCATTCAATTGAGCATTTGATTCTGGCCTTAAGCATCCAACAGAGTAAAAGGAATTTGCATTCAGTGCATCTAATTCAGGGTTTTTAAGCCGCTATTTTCCGAAGCTTTTGTCAACTCTTTCTGCCTAAAAATATCAAATTCTAAAAGGCTTGCTGTGATCAATAGTTCCATAAAGGCTATTGGATGACAAGAGTATACCAGTGATTTTCCACATTGGTTAACCATTCAAATGTTTGATGGTGTTTTCCATAGATATTCTTCCCTTTGCTTCTTTGCATGTATTCTTCTGGTTTGGTTGGCTTAGTGACTTAAGTTTGTTGTCTTTGCCATCCTCCTCATCTGAGATGTCCTTGAGTTCTTCATAGAACCATAGAATGGTTTGTATTGGAAGGGACATTAAAGATCATCTAGCTCCCACCCCTCTGTCATGTGAAATTCCTTTCCCAGTCTGTTCTGGTAGTGGGAACATGACCAGCTCCCCATTACTCTTATGGGTTATTTGCTTAAATTTTCAGATATTCTGTGTGCTCAAGTGAGAGCCAATCTAGGTGGGATTTGGTAGGATGAGGTGTGAGTGGTGTGGAATCCTTAACTTTCCTGCAGGTGAAGTCCATGTTACCTGAGTAGCAAATTCTGCTTTCAAATCCATAGGGTATGTATCAGAATTTCTCTGATCTTTGCAGAGGGAATTCTGATGACTCTTTTTAGGCTTTAGAATTACATTACATCTAGACACAAGATATATCAATCTCTCAAAGTTCTACTAATATGCAATGTACTTCTGTTGGTTCTGTGCCAGATTTTTCAGCAATCTGGCTTTGATTTAGGCAAGTCAAGTTTCAGGGTATTGCCATACATGTGTCTTGAAATGCAGCAGTGCTCTTTTACAGGCGAGACTCAAGGTCTGTCTTTCAAAGTAGCTCTTGGGCTTTTTTTGGAACACAGCTATGAGATCTGTAAGATAAGATACCTCTCACTGCAGATATGAAACAAATGTGGCTGCCCCTGCAGCATGCTGAGAGTGGAGTATTGCTGTGCATGTTAAGGCCCTGAAACTCTGCAAGACAGAATGCTACTGACAAAGTTTGTGGTTATATTCTGAAAAACATTGTGATACTAGTGTAATGGAGTCATTAATCTTTAGAATGATGTGTTCTGAAAACTAAACTTAGGGCTCCTGTAGTAAGTGGGACTCCTAAATCTACAGTATTTTTGACTGGGTAAAAAACCTCTGAACCTTCTTCATTCTGTTATTTATTAAATACAATAGCTTGCAAATAGCTTTGGAAGAGTAACAAAATACTTTGGAAGAGTAACAAAATTTGCTTATGTGGCTATTATTGAAACTGAGCTGATAGTATTCTGACAAATGGCTGATTTTTTTCCCCCCTTGAATTACTATTTATTGAAACCAGACCTTAATGTCCAGATTCAGTGCTGATAAACTTCCCAACATAAGGAATTGTTAGAAAAAAAATTTTAATATTCAAAATACCTACAATTTTATAATTAAGGAAATTTGAGGGTATTTAATTAAAAAAATTAGTTTAATTTAGACTAAACAAAAGTTTAAAAGAGAAAAGTATATCTAACTAAAGTGTAACAATTTTGCTTAGAGAATACTTTTAATGTGTATAGATAATCTGCTCATGCAGACACTATTCACAGAGCTTCTATCTCTGCTACTTATATCTACAAACACCATTTAGCTGTAATTTACAGGCAGATATGTCAGCTCTCCTGCTCACAACAGAGAAGGATCACTGACAACTATGTTTAAAATGATCCTCTGCTACAGTAGAGTGGAAGTGTGAAGGGTTTGCTGAAAAATTCACGTGGACACAATATGGGAGTAAGTTACTCAAATAACATGTAGCTTCGGCTCTTGGTCACTTCAGTGAAACTGCTTGTTGAGCGTTACTTAATGAACTTTTCTCTGGCAACTTGTGAGAAATGCTTCTATACTGATGGACAAACCAGACTGTGGACACACTGGAACACCTTGTGTGGGGGTTCCACCCCTGTGGGGCCCCCCTTCCCCCTGGGAAGAGGGGACCCTGAGACACATGGGATTTTCCTCTGCCGATGCTAGTGTACCCAAGTTTTACTCCCCTACTGGCCATTTCAAATGTTCGCCCCGCCCCAAGAACTCTCTATTTTAGGTTGGTTTTCCCATGAGTCTTCAGTCTTTTGTGCCCAGCCTTGGAGCCATGAGGGGCTGGAAATAAACATCTCTCCAACATCTGTGCAAAGACCCTTCCTTGTTCTTTCCACGGGCACCACTGTCTTTGGGAAGGTTGCAGAAACCTGACTGCAACAACCATGGACCTGGTAGAAGTATCTCTACTCAGTAACTTCCAACATTAACTAATTTCAAACTAATTGAATGAAAAAAGTTCTGTATTCCTTACTAAACTCATGGGCCATTTTGCTTGCTTTCTGAAGATTTCAGACTGAAGTACAGCTTGGCTTAAGAGCACTGACCTTTCAAGAACTTTGATTTATCATCTATCTTTGAAACTATAACAAAAGTGATGGCCTTGAGCATCTTGCAGCACTCTTGGGCTTGCTCATGACTTAAGCCCTCTATGTTATCTTTTTCTGAATAGTACTGGCTGGCCCTGTTTAGCATGAATTTTCTCTTAGTCCTCTGGAAAGTTTCTAGATTTTCAGATGTGATGTTTGCTACATTTTCAGTGAACCAATACTGATAAACAAAAGATATGCAACATTATCCCTTTCTGCTTGCTTAAGACTGTCTTATATCCAAATGCTTTTCATCTTAGTCTCATTTTCCTAAACAGATTTTATTTTAATTTGGTCTCCCATTTTTCCTTATGAAGAACTTTTGAGGAAAACCTCAGTGTTTTTAGTTTAAATGATTAAAGTTCTGAGGTAGTTTTTCACTTAGACGCTATTTCTGCAACAAGCTTTAATAAGAAAATAAGAGACGTCTTCTAGCATCTGAGAATGTTGTGTAGGAAAAATAGAAATGAACCTGTGATCGGCATCCGGCTCAAGCTTCCAGTGCGCAGTGTGGGAGCTGCTGCTCTTACACATATTGTGCTGCTGCAGAAGTGGGAGGAGATGAAACTTCTACCATTTCTATGGCATCACTCAGCAAGGTGTAAATGAAATATGAAATAAAAACTCTCAGCCCACTCAGTGCACAGACAGACCAAAAGATAGTGCTTTATATTGGCTGCTGTGATATGCTATTTGTTGTAGTATTGACCTTACACAGTGCCAGAATGCTTCCTAAGATTTACAATCTCAGGTCAAAAGGGAAATGATTTATTGTTAGGTCTCCTTCGTTTTCTCTCTTTCCACCAACATGCTGCTGCATGTGAAAGCTGGTTTTGCAGAGCAGAGCAGGAGTGAGGTGAAAAGACTGACAGGAGGATCCCGTTCTGAGAGAAAGAAATTGTGTGTCAGTAGGCACAGTTTGCAATGAACTTCAGGGTAAAAATGATAAAAATCTGAACGCTGGATGCAACTTGAGATTCACAAATGTTTGCTGACTTCATTTTATTGAGTTGGAGCTCATCTGGATGATTTGGAGGGAAGGAGCCATACATGGTAATACATCCATGCTATGTTTAAATTCATTAGCACTGGGGAGTCTGTTTGTGTTGCTAGGTAGCTCGTTTGGTGTGATAGCAGTCTTTGGATGCAAATAGTTTTCAGCCCAGATTTGCCTCTAAGTCTTGCCCTCAAAGCTTAACAAATCCCTACCTAGATCCTTGTGGTATCCTGCTCACTATTTTTAAGCCATAAACCAGTCTCCTGGCAGCCTCCTTTTTATTTGGCTGGAACTGTTCAGTTGCTGGATCTTCTGGGCTAGCTCCTAAGCTGGTGTAAATAATGCAGCTTCACTCATGTCAATAATATCAGGCCAGTTTACACTAGCTGAAATTCTGTCCTTCAGATGCAAGTCAGCACCTAATCTCCATGACATTCACACAAAGGCATGTATTTCTCTCTGTTTTTCTAATCCTTGCGGGTTTTTTGTAGAACTCTGTGATTTGTGCTGAAAACTGTGCTGAGAAATAGGATGAAGTGGCATGAAAACTGGTTTAAAATGCTGGACATCTGAAACCATATCTTGTTCTGACTGAGACCTCCGTGTGACAGTGCAATTATTTCACTCATTGTGCCTACACTCTTCCCGTCACTCTTCCAGTCTTAGAGAAGTGTGAGGATAAAGTCAGCAAAGGTCGAGATGCTGCAGTACCAGAGGCTGCAGTGTAGATCAGTAGATAACATTGCAAAAAAGCCTTACGATGGTCAGAGAGACATCCCATAATGCCTCTGTGAACTAGCACAAACTGAAAAATGCAACAGCCTGCAAACTGCTTTGCTACTGCACTGCTGTGTGAAGGAGGGGTCATGTGTGGTTGGACTTCTGAGCACAGTGGGGTCTCTGGTTACAGTGAGCACAGAGCCAGCAGGGATCCATCCGTACCATGATCTTTCTACAGGGCTGCACAGGAGAAAGGGGAACGTGCAGGACACATGTATTCAGGCTGATTCAGCCTAGAGATCTAAGAACTCTGGAAAGACAGGATAAACCCTAGCAGGAGAGGTTTTATAAATGCAATTCCGGCTAAAACAGGGAGCATAACTGTAAGAAATTACAACTTGTTCCGTCCTGCAACACTTGCCAGTGATGACATGTCCATAGGGAAGGCTTTGTGATAAATCAAACCACCAAGATTCAAAGAGACCAGATGCTTTTGTAAAGGCAAGAAGGCAACCAGTTCATTAAAACATGCTACAGGGTTTTTAGGTGCATGGAGAAGGCCAAGATAGCGCTCACATAATATTTGTATTAAGAAGGCCAAAGAGCCCTGTGGTGCAAGAAGTGAATTTCACCTACCTTGAAAAAAGCTGCAACACAATTGGATGAACAAAAATTTGGAAGGCCATTTGAAAAAAGGGCTGCAGAGGTCTTGGTCTATTTGGTGGAGCTATACATCTTCCATAAAACAATTTACTACTTAATTTGTTGTGTGACTGTTGTAGATAGAATTTTCTGTTTCTGTCTATTAATGAATTCTAAGTAAAAGAAAGCTTCCTTATTATTACAAATTGAGAGAGTAGTAGAAACAAGACTTGCACTGCTGCAACTGAAAGTCAGATAGAGGAACAGTGCATTAGACGGGTTAATAAAATTTCAGCCTAATCAGATAATAGACACCACAATATAAACTGCTTTCCTCTAGAATAAATTGTGAAAGCATGTTTTAAATATACTACATACAGAATCAGGAGAGGGCAGGACTTATTATCGTGTCTGTATCAGATTGATCATAAAGGTATTGCTATATCATAACATTACTATAATATGCAAATACTGATCAGATGTACATTTTAAAATAATGTCATGTTGCTCTTCTAAACAAATTCCAAAATTATAAATTATTTAAATAAAGATGGATCCTTGATGATCTTACTTTTTATTTTAGATTGCAAGTACATGTTTACAAACCCAAGAGATATTCATTCACTTATGTCTGATGACATTATTTTAGAATTGTCTTTGATATTATTACAGACACATTTAATTCAAAGTATTAATTTCAGTTTCTAATGAAAACCAGCATTCTGACCTTATTCTAGGGGAAAGGATGAATAACAAACAGAAGCTGTTGGAAACAGCTGAATTTTGTAATATACATTGTTAGTCTTATTAGATTTAGTTATATTTTTCTATACTTTTGTCTATTTTTTTCTTTATTTTCTGAAAGAAATATAACAGGTCATAAAAAACAAACCAAAACAGAAGATTTTGGACCATTTAAGTGAACTATCAGGTAGAAAATGCAGTTTAATGTAGAAAAATGTTAAACAATTCATCTGGGAGAAAGGAATCAGTGTAAGGGATCTGTACTAAATATGCAGTCATCCAGCATACTGATTAGGAAAGAGATGAAATACTTATAGAGAAATGACTGCAAACATGAATTCTGGTGCACTGTAGCATTAAGAATTTTGAACAATGTATTAGGGAAGAGAAGGCAGCATAGCCATCATAGAAGCTGGATTGAAATTTCATTCAAAACAGGATTTCAGTTTCTTGTATTTTCCCCTCAGTGGCTGAAAAATAAGAAAAATAATTGCTCAAAGCAATTTTTTCATATCCTTTATTTCCTTTAACATTTGCATGGAAATATCTGTTTCTTCAGAGTCTACTCTCTCAAAAGATACTGCTCTAAATAGAAAAAAAATGCCAAACCAGAAATTCCAGCTGTACAGATGCACACATCATTTACAGATGGAGTATTGATGCTGTCTTAGGCTTATGCTCCTATTAAACGGAAATATAATGCAGAGAGTACTGCATTTAGTGATTAACTGTCTTGCATCTAAACTACTGGAATGGTCAAGAAATCATTTCTGGTTTTCAGTTTTCTCAGCCTGTTTTTCTGGCCATCAGCTTCTCTACTGAGATCACGGGTAACCAGGAAAGCATGCTGGATTGCAGGGGGGGCTGAGTTAAGCTTTTGGGCATACTGAAGTGATGTTTTAGTCCTGTTAGCTCTTTCCAGACTCATGTTTTTATTGGTAGTGCTGCAGAATATGGTCAAGTGCTGTGTCCAGTGCAGAACATGCTGTGTCCATGAATAGCCATTCATGTGCCCTGCTTCCTTAGATTCTCATACTGCAAAATATTATTTCATGTTTCTATATCACCTATACCTATACTTCTCCAATATTCCTGTTTAAAAGCCTTTTGTGCTGTCTCAAGGCTTTTTTCTATTGGACTGGAAAACTGAAGGGTGCTGCATTAGCGCGGGGCAGCGTGTGTGTGTCTGCCTGTGTTCGTGCAGCCTGTGTGGAACCCTGCCGGGAGCCAGGCAGGACCACAGTACTGCTGGGCACTTCTCTCCCAGGACAATGGCCATTCTCATGCCAATTTAAGTGCTGCTGCCAGTCTGCCTACCCCATGAGAGGTCAGTGGCTGGTGAGATGGAGCGTGTCTGTTAGTCCTGTTCGCAGTGCGGTATTTTAGCAGTATCCTAATTTACACGGGCAATTTAACTAGACAGGGGCTAGGCATCCATGCCTTCCTGACAGCACTGCAAGAAAGACACCATGCCCAAAAGAGAAGTGAGGTTGAGCAGGAATATGTTATGCAGAAGCATGATGTCATGGGTGTTTTAATGCATCACTGCACAAGAATGGGAGGTTACCTGGCAGCCATGATGGCAGGACTGAATATATTTTGCCAAAACAACTGACAAAACAGCACTCTTTTGCCATTCAGAAGAATCACATTTCGGCAGAGTCGTATGATGTGGTCCATACCTGTATCAGAATCTCTATACTTATCATCTCTGTACTATTATACCACTGCTATTTAGCCTTATCTTTGAAATGGCAGAAATTTACGTCACATGGATGCTATATGCCGTCTATCACACCAGCATCCTGCACAGCTAGATTGGAGCAGGTGACCACAGAGCCTGGCTTTATTTTCAAATACATGCTTATTTGGGCAAATATATGCTTATGAAGAACAGGGAGAAGAAAAATATTATCTGCTTTAAAAGTCACTGCAGAGATCCTCAATACCGTTTGCCTGACTTCGTGTAGAGGTCAGAGACCAGCAGATGGCAATCTCCTCCTATCTCAGGAAGAGCAGTGTTTCAATGCGGGGCCGTTGTACGCATCTTCCCACTGCTTATTGCAGTTTACTTGAAGGGCAAAAAGACCTGGAAAACGTAGGCAGCCTTTGTTAGGTACAGAATGTCATAATATGGCAAAGCAAAAGTGAATTTCTACTTTATGCAAATCCTAGCTGCTGGTATCTGAGAAAGAAAAAGCAAGCTAACCTAATAGGATGAATTTGTATTAATCTTTTTCATTTTTAAATACAGGACACCAGGCTATTTTACAGCATGATGCTATTCCTCCTGTGGGCTGCTAATCTTTTAATGCACTCTTTAGAAATAAAGGAAAATTGTTGATTTCCCTGTACCCTACACTTCCCCTTTCCCCCCAGTGTTTAAAATGGGAAGAAATGACGTGATCTTCAGCTGACTTAAAAAGGAGTCAAGGAACAAAAGAAAAGCATTTTTCTTCCTATAGTGACAAATTTGCCATGCTAGAGTAATGTGTCCAAGCAGTAGTGTGAGAGTCTAGTTTAGCATTTGAATTGGAAAATGGATGGTATTACAGGTATTGCTGTGTAATTTTTATACACATATTTTATTGCAGAAGAGAAGATTAATGCTGCTAATTTCAGTCATGTGAAACTCTGAGCTGATAAGGGAATGGAATTTTTTTTTTTAAAGCAAATATTGGTAGCAGAAAGAGGAATATTCCTATCTTATGTTGGAAATAATTTTGTCAGCAATCTCCCCATATTGCTTTAAATGAGTCTGCATTATTTCATGGAGTATCGCACTGCGAACATTTGATCATCCATAACATAATAATGGAATGATGGAAAAGAAGACTAAATTAATATTCTGGATATTCTAATACTGGTAACAATATAAGAAAGTATCTCTGGGAATGTAGGATTTTCTGTACTATCCTTAAATGTAGTTCTTGATATGCTGTCCATCTGGTACCCTCTACAGTAGATTGCAGTCCTGATGTACCATATTTGTTACATATTACTACTTAGCTGAGTGGCACGGGCATCTCTTTATGAATAATGTTCATTAGAGAGCAAAATTAAATGTAGCCTGTATCAGTGCTGGGGATGCTGAAAGCTTGGTCAGAGAGGAATTTTCCAGCTTCCAGTCAGTGTTTGTGGAAAGCTAACACTTTCTCAGACTCTGAGCTGGATGCTGTGAGAAATCTCAGTGAAAGAATGCAAACAAACCTTGCACCTGTTGTTTTTACATCTTGTTGTTTGCAACTTCTTATTCATGGGTGTCGTTGTAGCTAACCAATGGTGTTAAGGGGTGTTCATCCAAGAACCAATAACCATGTCCCACTGGGAGCGAATCTGTCTAAAAAGGGAGTGTTTTTTTCTTAATAAATGCCTTTTGATGTCCTGGGGTCGCTTGTTTTCAATCGTCCCCACAAAACAGCGACACAATGCCTTGTCCTGTAGGACAAGATGGAGGGGGAGGTAGTATGCTAACCATGCAAAAACTGGCAGAAAACCAGTGCTCTCACTGTGGAGCAGGAGACCTGAAAGTATTCTGATCATGCACATCAAGATAGCTGATGTAAGGGGAGCTGGTTTAAAGTTAGTATTAAGGCCAAGGCTGATTCTTGCACTTTGTTTTACTTTATTAAAAGGACTTTCATCTGATTATGTAGATACTGTATGATGTGTAAAAGGTTATGAGAAGCATTGACTATAACCAGATGCTCTACCATACCATGTGTAGTTCACTCCAGCTTACAGGTCCTCCTGCTTTTAAAGGCAGTCAACATCTCTTTATATAAGAAAACTAAATGGGGAGGAATCCAAAGTGCTCATAGCAACACTGTGTTTTGAGCAAATGGTAGAGTGATGGACATGCCATAACAGAAGAAAAAAACTGTCTTATATTAAGATGGGTGAAAAGAAAAGAAATAGGCTTGCTTAGTGGGTAGAAGGAATTGATTTATGAGGAATAATTATAAAACCTTAAATTTTCTAAATCATAAGTGATAGAAGTGGTTGAGTACATGCAAATATAGTTCTGAAAATAAAGGCTCATTAGTACAAAAAAAATTGCTAGAATTACTTTTCGTGATAAAAAGGATCATCTCTTGAGATTATCTTAAATAGGAAAACAGAAATTAAAATCTCCTATTCTGCAAAAACCTTTATATTGTAAGCCATCTTCCAAAGGAAATAATACACTTCCACTGCTTTAGCTATTTGAAACAGCTAAATGTTCATTGTATAATATAAGATGGGAATATATAAACATTTTCCATCTCCATCTTGTGTGCTTAAAGGACAGAAAAAATGCAAGTGCCACTTACAATTTCTTTTCATCCAGAGTGAACTGAATGTTTGTTTACATTATGGTGGCAGAATGAGAGAATTATTTGCAGTACCTACAGTCAAGGTTTGTCATGATACCTACGTTTGGTACCTCAGTAACACATGTCCTTTGTGGAGGACAGGGATACACCTTTTTAAAGGTGATTAAGGGTGCACAAATAAAGCAGCAGCTAGGCTTAATTTAAATCTTCTCAATCAGTCTTTAGAAGGACTAGGGTTTTTTTTTATTTCCTTACTTTCTATATGGGGAACCTGCACTCCTTTGAAGCCTACTCGACCTAGTGTCTTATGACTAGTACCTAAGACATAGTACCTCACTATGTATCTGAATATATGTGTGTGCTTCTGAAGCATTTGACCACTTCTCCAGAGACAGTCATGTACTTTTATTTTGTTCAAAATCAGTAAACAAGGCTACGATTCAAAATTCTCTTTTCCCTCAGCATTTAGGGTGATTTTACACTATGTTCATGTAAATGACTAGAGAAGATAAAAAGAATAAATAAAATAAAGTTGGCTTATTTTTCTCTACAGCTGTGAATTTTTTTAAAGCTGTGATTTGTGTTCTTTTTTTTCTCTTCTGGTAAGCAGAGACTGAGGAATCTGAGGCTACCATACTGGTTTCAGGGTTGACACTGGACTCAACTGCTACATGGGTTTTCATCAGCCTTACTCAAAAGTTTCTGGAATGCTGCTTAAAATGAAGCTTCTCTTTTCTTACAAATAATGAGGGATGGCACCGCAGGTCTTTCTGGTACCCTAATCACTTTTGGATTGCAGTTCACAGCCACGAAAGTGTCCCCAGCAGGATTAAAATAGTCTAAGGATCGTTTCATTCCATCAGTCCTGCCACGCATGTTGTGACATAAATGTTACCAGAGGACTTTTGGGGAGATTTCCTTTCTAGAACATTAGGCCCAGAATAAAGTGCTTCCAACTACATTGTCATTGACATTTCCAGAAGAATTCTCAGAACCTCAGTACCTCTTGGTTTTGTATCAAACCACAATTTTATGGGACTGTCATTCACGTAGGGATGTTCTCATGCAGCAAAATAAACAAAACTTGTTGAGTGGCATTGTTTTACTGAAGAATTTTTTAAACTTAAATATCCACTGAAAAGAGAATAGAAGGATTTATATAAAGTGGAGGAAATAAAATATTTACTGTGCAAATTCAACAGTGTTAGACTGTTGTGTCTGAATTTTAATATTTATTTGTAGTTTTTGTTTTTGCAGTAGGAAATAATTTTGATTTTTGTTTTGCTGTTTTGTTTTTACTTGAATTTCTTTACAGTAAACTAGTGTAACCCATGGTGGTGCTCCCAGTGAGAACCAAACTCTAAGAAACCATGATGTTATGCTCAAAATCTCTTTTCATGGGCAAAGAGAAAATGCACCTGAAGTATGCATACGCATAGATATATAAAAAACCAAAAAGGCTTTAGATAACTGAAATTTAAGAAATGAATAATAGTTATTCCAGATGTAGTTATTACAGTAAAATCAGGGATAATAAGATAGTTAAAATTGTTATACATGCACTTAGTGTTTTTCCTGTTCCTGATGTCATACTCACCTTTCTGCTGCTCCTCTGGTCATGTCAGTGTTTTTATTCTGGTGAGGAGGTTAACAATGAGTTATCAGCACCTGAAGTCCATCTCTGAGGGGTGTGATGTTCATGATGGTGGATTCTTCTTCACTCAAGGATTCACTTGTATCCTTTTATATTTTAGCTAACATGCTGCTATATCTTGGTTCTTTGTTGGTCTGCAGATTCATGCTAATTGCATTTTACTATACTTGGTACTTTTAATGTATTTTAGATAGTATTTCTTTGTATTCTTAGCTACCACTAAGCTCAGTTTTGGCCATCTCTAGGTCTGCATTTCTTTAATGGACTACTTAGGAGTTTACAGCTCTGCAGCCTCCAGAGCCTCTTCCTTTTTCTTCCCATGCTTGTTCTCCTCCACACCACATTGTCTGTCTTTGCCTCTTAAGACCTCTACATGGCAGGCTTATATTTTCCATGTTACATTATTATGTTAGGTTTATAAAGCTATGGTGATAGCATACAAAAATAAACAAAAATGAAACAAATTAGCTATAGAGACTAGACAATTAAAAATACTGGTTTATCTGCTAAAGCAAATATCTTGGTGTAACCTCAGATGACAACTAAATATCTTGCAGCTGCTTGCTCACTACTCCTCCCCTACCTCACATAAAACCCATGGGCTGAAATGAGAATAGTTTAATAATGGAAATAAATTTTAATTAATATTTGAAATAAAGTAAAATATGATAATGATAATGAAAAGAAGAGGGAGAGAGGAGTAATATTCAAGAGCAATTCAATGCACAATACAATTGCTCACCATCCTCTGACCAGTGTTGACCCTGTATTGAAGCAGTGATCAGCACTTCCTGGCCAATTCTCCCCAGTTTATACAGTGGGCATAATCTGTGCTATGGAATACCCCTTTGCTTAGTTTGGGTCAGCTGCCCTGGCCATGCTCCCTCCCAGCTTCTTGTGCACCTCCTCAACTGACAGAGCATGGGAAACTGAAAAGTCCTTGACTGTGGGTAAGCATTACTTAACAACAACTAAAACATCGGTGTTTTATCAACATTATTCTCATACTGAATCCAAACCACAGTATTGTATCAGATGCTAAGAAGAAAATTAGTGCTACCCCTGCTGGAACGAGAACACTGAGTAAAACAAAACCTGTAGACAGGTCAGGAAAGCTTGGACAGGGTAAGCCTGGCAAACTTCCATCCTGAGGGAGTGCAAATTCAGTACAAAGCTTATGGCTTGCTACCAGCAATGACAATAGTGTATTACAGAGCTACATGGCTGTAGGAGAACAGGTGGCACTGAGCAGATTTCATGCACTGATATTCCCTAATGTTGAGGCTGTAATCTTTTGTATTTGATTAGTTTAAGCCAGCTTTCTGACAAATGACTACACAGCTGATGACCTGATACACTCAGAACTTAAATAATAAAGGAAAAAATGTCATGGCAGAAAGACTATGATAAAAGAGGACTCCACAGAGAGTGTTCTTGCTTGGTGTGAAAACCGGGTGGTGTTTTCCTTTTCAGTGATGGGGAAGAGTCCTCCACAGCAGGTGTACATGTCATCTGTGTTCACTCAATCACAAGGGAAAATTTTAAAATGAAAGCTGAAAGCTTCCACTCAGGGGAAATCAAATTCAGGTGCAGTGACCACTAATTCTTTGCAGTTTAACTTACCCTGGATATTTGAAGGTGTTGGGACAAAGGAAACACTGATTTTGATTTATGATCACTTTGATTTTTAATATGTGTGTCAAAGTCTGATCCTCATGATCAGCTTACTTGCTTTCAGCTCAAGACCTGTGGAGAAAGATAATAAAGTAATATGTCACCTTTGCAGTTTGGTAAAAAAAGTTGAAGTGGAAAATAAAGAAGGGGCAGCAGGACTCTATAAGCTAAGATCTTATTTATGCTGGAGCAGAGATGCCTTTATTCTGATACTTGTTCCTAGCATAGATGTTTTGTTACATAGGAAATGTACCTTGACATCTTAGGTTTTATTCTTCCACCATTGACCACTAGGCTAAACATTACACTACAGAAACACATTTTGTTTCCTCTTGTTTCTCTCCATCACCATGATACAAGCAATCTTTACATGTTTTTTGGCACAGTCTCAGTCAAGAGGGGTAAGGGGATGGTCAGTCTTTTTGCAAAGGTGAACTCTATAACCTAGGGACAGCCTTCCATGGAAATGAGAAATGTGGGTGTAAGATATTTTCCCCAGGACTCAATGGAGCAGTGGAGTAATTTTCCCCTTTTCTAAACAAGCTTCCTACAATGTTATTATTTTGTAAAAGTTGATATAATTTCCAGATGTGTTTTAAACAAAAAACTCAAATAAAATTATGATTTGGAGTTAGTATTTTCTAAGAGAGCTCTTGGAACATGTACAAGATGAGACCTTTAGAGAATTTAGTTGAAAGAAACCTAGTTACTGATCTGTAAGTGGACTTATATCTGCTGGTCAAATCATAGCAATTTTGCTCCCAGCTAAAAACCCAAAATAACATGTTTTGCAAAAATTGAACAGTTTTTAAAAGCCTGAAGTCCCAAAGTAGACTGAGTTTACATAGTAAAGTATTATATCCCACTATGCAAAGCACCTAGTAATCTTAAAGAATGTTATCAACATGCAATACAAAATCAGACAGACATTACAAGCAGCCAGGCAAAAGCAAAATATCAGACTAGATGCTTCCTAGTCACTTTTATTCCCTGGTATGGAGAGAGTTACATGAAGAAAGGGAAAGAATTACAGTAAAAAAATCTATTCTAGCAGAAAAAGTACAGGCTGCAGTGTGTCCCACTGCATGGCAGGTTACCCAAAGGGAAGAACATGTAACTTCCTCAGGCAAAAAATCGTCTACTAAACTCTTTTGTTGAGAGGAAGGGATAATAGCTGTTCATGCAGGCAGTGTGGGAAAGGGCAATGCAGCTGAGAAGAAACTGTGAATACAGAATGGTTTTTAGGAACCCTGAAAACAAGCCTTTAAAAAGCACCTCGAGAAGCATGAGATTATCCTGCTGAAAATGAGAGAATGTGGAGATGTCTCTATTTCCTCTGCTTTGCATATGAAGTACTCAACCACAGGTAAAAAGATGGCTGCCTTGTACTTCAGATGAGATTGTAAGACTGAGACAACCACATGACAAAGGTGGGCGACAGCTGAAGGCTGGGCAGTTGTATTTTACACTACCCTGGTACTTCTCAGCATGAAGGAAGTATACTTGGGTGTTACATTGCACAACTACTTTGAGTGTTGGAGCTCTTGTCCATAGCTCTTAAATTCACTCCTCTCTTTTAGCAAACTGCTAAGTGTTCAGATCAGTTAGGCTGTGTTTCTGTGGCTGTTGTGAAGAGTGTTATGTACCTAAGAGCAGTATTTTATTTCCTTGCTTAACTGTCACTATGTCATCCATGAACTTAATAGTTCAAGCACAGCTATTACTTATATAATCCCACTATATTGCTATTTCCTCAAATTAAAAGTGTTGTATGCACATTCAGTCACTCATCCACTTGAATTTCACTTTATTTTACCTGAAAACCATCCAGAGAGGCTCAGTTCTTTATACAGGGAAAAGCCCAAATTCTAAGTAGTGGATTAACAGGAGTATTTACAGACATTAGGACGCAGATTTTCAGTAGTATCCAGTTACCTATTTCTATTGATCCCAAAAAGCGAAAATTTACATTTTTGGCAGATAAAATACTCCTGTAAATCTGTCCCCTGATTTACAACTTAAGTTTGTATTGTTGCTTTCCACATGTACAGTATTTCAGAATTTTCTTCCTTTTGTAGTATGGATTGTCACATCACTGCCTTCCCTTTGGGTTACATATACAGAAGCAAAGAATGAAGAATTGTTGAAGCGTCTTTGGAAGAATGCCAGGTCAATGGATCGCAGATATTAGAAGCAGAGAAAAAAGTCCATTGGGTCACCTAGTCTGACCTTTGCATTCTGCAGTGTTACTCATACAACATACTCACTGACCTCTAGATCTAACCTTTCTTTGACGGTTTGTAATTCTAAGTTGATAAAGATGGGATGTGCAATTGCTTTCCACTTGAATATTAGTAAGGAGTGAGGATAGTGATTGTAAAAAACATGTATATCCAGGCTTTTACTATTAAGAACTTTCTTTTTAAAATGTCAGTTAAAGTGTTTTCCCCCTAGTTATAATTGTCTCTTCAAATTTTCATCCTTAGGGAGTCTGCTTTACAGGCTTGAGACTGGAAAGGCATTATGATAAACTTTTACTCTGACCTCATGAGTAATACAGGCCATAGAATTTCATCCAGTGATTGCTTCAGTGAGGAGAATTATTATTTACATCTGTGTAAGATAATTAATTTCCTTCATTAATTTTGAAGAAAGTATTTATAGATTGAGATCTTACTCTTCCCTGCTTGACAGACTTTGCTTTTTGACACTACATAAAATTATGGTATCTTGTTTGGTCTTTCATACTGTTTTATTTTCCTACCTTTATATTGTCTGTAAGAGGTCTTCAGAAAGTGCTAGATTTGTCTACAGTTAATAATAAATGAGACTATAATAAATAATAAGACTTCTCGTCTTACTTCAGGAAATGTACTTATCTTCCTCTGGTTGAAACATAAAAATGGATAAATAAAAATGTAGTATAAAAGCTAATTTTTTGTAATTTAAAAAAGGACACGACAGAATTCAAAATGAATGAGAAATTTATATAATTCCTCAGAAGTAATGTGTCAATGATGTGAAATTTTAAATAACAAGTTATTCACATCCAGAAAATCTCAAAGGGGCAATGAAAAGTCATGTACAGTAATTACATAAACTCCTCTTCAGAAAAAAATCCCAGTAATCCAGCAACCATCAGGAAAAACCAGAGGATGACAATTTTAATGTCTCTTATCTAATCAAGACCTTACATGTTTCAATTTTAATTCACCATACAGGCTAGCATATGAGGAGTCATTTTCATGTTGAGTTGTGTATTTTCTTTCCAAATACATATATTAAATTTATGCTAAATATTATTCTTAGTCATATTTTAAACGATACATGTGCTACCCTATAAGACTCAGTTTTCTTTATTTTGTGTTCTCTCCACTCACTCAATTTATCAAATTTCCAAGGCAGAGCAGAAACCTGACATAAGACAAATCTTTATAGACAGAGCCTATAGATAGGCTATATTACAGTTTCTAGCACACTATGTATAAGGATTTAAATAAAGTTTCTTGAAGTGACACTGTTACGGTTTTTATAGTTTTTTCCAAGCCTTAGTTATTTCCAGAAAGTTAAAGTAATTTAAAAGGCAAGTACACAGCCCCATATCTCTAAGACTTGCTCCTAATGACTGATCTTAATAATTATTAAATAAATAATGACTGATCTTCGTAAATTCAGGCAACAGAATCTTTGTCAGTGCAGAACTTTGAATTACCTTTATAATTGTTATAATATTAAAAAAAGTTCTAATCTAATTTAGAAATTACAATTGTTACAATAAATCATTATGGTAGTTTATAACTGTCTCTGCAGGAGACAGTGCAAGTGTGGTAGTTCTGTAACAAACATGCTTGTTTTTATTTTGAGTGCAGGCAAGAGCCCATAATGGGTCCTTGGAGATAGTACTAGTATGTAACTTAGTGAAAAAATTAATAAAATCTGCTGGGTTTTTTTTTCCAAAAAGGTTGAATGCATAGATTTTTGAAGAAATAGTTTCACAGGTTTAAATTTCAACTATCCAGATAACTGCTGCTTTTGCTATTTTCTAGCCAACGCAAGCACAAAAACACTGTCTAAATACCACCATGGAAGTAACCTGAAATTCACAACACACCTTGATCCCCAGGCTGAAAAGCCACCTGGAATGTGATTGAAGTCAAAGGCCCACAATGCTGAAACACAGACTATTTTGTGGAAACATGTTATTTGAGTAGCTACTCACACACAGCTGGTACAAACCCATAGCAACAAGACTGAACTATCCTTACTTAATCTTACAATTTATCTCTTCTTCGTGTATCTCCTTTCAACAACATAAATTTTATTCTTATCACAAATATCCCATCCTACAAACAACATAGCTCCTTTTGTTTTTCTTATTTTTGCCTCTCTGCATGCATGTCTTTTCATACTGCTAGTAATTGAAAAAGATTCGGTTGGAAGAAGAGATGATAGTCAAGTCATGTTCAGCTAGGGATCAGGCATGCACTGTAAATCTGGGAAACTTGGAAGAGAGTAGTAAAGGTTGGGATGTTTAATATATGGTTGTATTCCTTTAATTCTGCTTTTTTTGAGAAGAACAGAACTGGTCCTCACTGGAGTGTGATAGATTAGATAAAATATAGAATTAGATGTTGATAGTTTTTCTGGAAAGTGATGTTACTAGTATCTGCAATCTATGCCAACAGCAGAAGAACCACAAGTAAACCAGGGATGATATGTAGTTGGTGATTTCCCAACCAGTTCACAGCACTGGGAGCTTTGTAGGATCCATGATGTCTCAGAGCAGTGTTTTGAGGTTCTGCCACCAGATGGTGATAAAACATGAAGAAGAAAAGGGAAAAAGTTGACACAGTGGATCTGATTGAAAGAATGCAGTGATTCTATATTCCTCCAGACCCATTCTCTCACGTGTTGTGGGACTTGTGCATTTTGAGGATGGCAGTATGAGAACTCCATAGAGTTTAACTTTTCAAAACCTGCCTCTTGGAGCCTATGAAATGTCATTGCAGACTCTGTTGAAGACTATAGAAAGAATATTTGAAAAGATGAAAGGAGTGGTGGAGCTGGAAGTGGAACAGGGCAATAGAAGGAACTTGGGGTTAAAAAAACCCCAGGGAATTCAAGCTGTAGGGATTTGAAAAGTGTGAAATAGTTTAGGATAAGGAAATTAGGGAAAGTGGGGAGAAGGGAGTTGATTAAAGACTTGGATGCTTTGCACACAGAGGGCCGGAAAAGCTTTTGAAGTTTGTCTCTTGCTATTTGCAACGTGCGTCACTTGCTTGGCAAATTATTTAGCACACTGTAAAATGTTTGCAGTGTTATCAAATTACAGACCCACTTTATTTTCTTTATTTTTGCATTCATATGCATTTTTAGTGAAAGCTTGTTAGAGCTGTTTGTGCCTTTCAGTGTCTGAGGAGAATTTGCTACTTCTTTTGCTCATTTTGTAAATGTCCTCATATTTGCTAATATGATATTTTTATGCATTTATAAATCACTTTGAAATATATGCTTCTTAGTAATATTTTCTAAGACATTTGAATAATACTTGGGGTGTTATTTATTACCTGTGATAAGCACCCAGTTTATGTAAACCAATACGATTTTTCTATCAACAGAGCTAATACAGATCTAGAGTTTTAGCTAACAATCTTCTGAAATGCCCATAGGATTTAAAAAGAAAAAAAAAGCCTTTGTGAATTTTACATTTTGGCTGACACCCAGGCTAACAGTTTCAAAGAAACAAAGAGAGGGTTAATATATTTGAGATTTATATTGTGGTAGATACAATTGCATAATTTACTAGACATTTCTGCATAATGGTGCTATAATTCCTGTTGTTAAAATTTGCTGTTGAGTTTAGCCATCATTATTACTAAATTCTCCTGCAGACTATAACAGCAGGAAACACTGGAACAATGTATTAGTCAAAACAAATTAAATTAGCAAATAGTTACCAGGATTCTGAGACAGTAAAGATAGAAAAGATACAGCACAATGAGCCAGTTTCACTTTCTGCTGATCTGAGGTTATTCCCTGCTGTGTTGGAGATCTAAGGTCTGAAGATGTGTTTGAGTAAGCAGTGGTCAGGTAACCCTTTCAGTTCTGCTCACTTTGTTATCTAGTTCCCAGCTCAATAGAAGACAAAAATCTAGGGATTCTGAAGTGGAAAACAGTATTCCGGTACTGAAAAGTCAAAGCCATCTTAATACTGACTAATCTTCAAGTTTGAGTTTAAAGAAGCACCTGCAGATGAAAGAGCTCATCTTCACTAAGAACCTCATTTGTCATTCATTATCAAAAGCCATTCAATACCAACTCTAGTGTAAGAAAGATAATCAGATTTTCCAATCCAGTCTAAGAAATGCATGTTACGAGCCTCCTCAAAGGCGAGAGTAATCCAGGTTCTCGTTAATAGATTCCTTGGGGTGTCTTGGAGTGAAAGGACACTGAATGATTGGTGTTTATAAATATATATATATATACATATATAAATTTAGATAGATTTAATTTATAAACATATGTATTTATTTCATAAATGTATATATTTTTATTTGAGAACAACTTGGTTGCAAAGGAAAGAATGCATGCAGCCGCTTGGGTTTTTATGTATTGTAACACAGTAATATAAATGCATAAAAGTAACACTTAAGGAAACATATTAAAAAAAAGAGAAAGAAAGAAAGAAAGAAAAGAAAGAGNATGTTACGAGCCTCCTCAAAGGCGAGAGTAATCCAGGTTCTCGTTAATAGATTCCTTGGGGTGTCTTGGAGTGAAAGGACACTGAATGATTGGTGTTTATAAATATATATATATATACATATATAAATTTAGATAGATTTAATTTATAAACATATGTATTTATTTCATAAATGTATATATTTTTATTTGAGAACAACTTGGTTGCAAAGGAAAGAATGCATGCAGCCGCTTGGGTTTTTATGTATTGTAACACAGTAATATAAATGCATAAAAGTAACACTTAAGG
>VYXC01001699.1:2489786-2594470 GCA_013397175.1 Platysteira castanea | reverse complement strand
AGAAAGAAAGAAAGAAAGAAAGAAAGAAAGAAAGAAAGAAAGAAAGAAAGAAAAGAAAGAAAGAAAGAAAGAAAGAAAGAAAGAAAGAAAGAAAGAAAGAAAGAAAGAAAGAAAGAAAGAAAGAAAGAAAAAGACTAAAAAACTAAATAGCCACCATCCGTGTGTCCATCAATAAGACTTGGTTGTTGCAATTTCTGTGTCTGGTGGTCGTGGTGATGGTAGCAGTTTTGTTAAAATGATGGTCAAAATCTTGATCTGTCTGGGATGGGGGAAGCCAATGAAACACAAATTCCAGTGTGTTAATATTATGCTCAGGCTCGGTGGGAATGCCTAGGAGCCTTCCCTGGCTCAGGGAGTTTCACACTGAATGATGTAATGCTGTGGATTATAGGACACTCTGGGAGTCTTTAATAATTTATGACACTTTCTAAGATGTTACAGCTGCCTTTATGTGAGCGTAGTTGAGTCAATTGTGGCTCCCCAGAAGCGATGAATACCTTCAGGCCTACATGGGGATGTCCTGGTGCTTCCCCGGAGGGGCATTTTCACAGCTGAGTCACTGGTTTAAGGATTTAGGCATGATAAAATCACTATCCCACCTCATAGGATTTGCCTCTTATCAGCCTCTTTCCTTGTCTTGTTCAACAGCCAGCAGTAACGTCTGGTGTTGGTTGTGTTTGAATCTTTATGCATTAACATTCCAGTCTCTCACAATGTGCTACTGAACATCTTGAAAAGTTGATCTTCCACAATGGACACAAAAAGACAGTAGCAATTTTGTCCAGAGTGTCACAAGACAAAGTTTAATTTCCCTTGTTAGGGCATGTGACAGTCCTCATACTATTTTCCCTTTAATCAAGCCTGAGTTTAAGTTTTTCCAGTTTAATTCCAGCATTATTATTCTATTCTAAATAGTATCTCTGCCTTCCTTGTTCTTCCAAGCAGCTAGACAATAATTGCTTGTTTGTCTTCACTGCTGTTGAGGGATTCCACTGGTGCAAACATCCCCAGTGTATTATTAGTCCAATTTTATTTCAGCATCATTCCAGTGAATTAAATGGAATTATAAAATTGTAAGCCTGGAAAGCAGAATTAGACCTGTAATTGCATTCACATCAGAAGCTAAATTTCCTTTAATCATTTTTACTTTCATCTAAAATTCTTGTAGAAAACTCTTTGCAGAGGTAGGTTGCCTACTTTTCTCCAACACATTTCCAGCTGCAGCAGGTTCCACACAAAAGTAAGGTGTTAAAGAAATCACAGTTGGAAAAAGTGTTTTGCTTCCAGAGCTGCTGAGATGCAGGCTTTGTGCATGGTTGTAGACATTTCTTGGGTATCTGGAACTTTGACCTTGGCAGGCCAGGCAAAAGACAGTGGCCAAATTGGAGGCTTCTGTTGGTTTTTGGAGACCCTACAGGGTAGTCATGGACTTTCTTCTAAGCTTCACGACCATTTGGTGACATGAAATGCGTCACATTCTCTATACCAGAAATGTCAGTGGGAATTCAACTTTTTTGATGCTAAACTAGAGTATTAAAATACAGTGGGAAAGTTGAGTTATTACAACACTGGGGATTGGTTCCAACAAAGCTTCTTTCTCCATAAAAAATGGAAAGAATTTTTTTTGAAAGAGAAGGGAGTCACTTAACCTTTACTGAATGTATTTAGTTCTTGATGACAGATATGTCTGTGAGAGTATATGTTTGAGAAAAGATTTTGTTTTTTCTATAAAGTGGATGTGAGCCTAATTTTAACTGCATTTTTCTTTTATATCTTAGGTATGGAAACATACTCTCTAATCTTCGACATGATTCCAGCAGGAAGAGTGAACAAATTTAGCTTATATTGAAAAATCCCTGTATACAGATGGACAATGTGGACTGAAAAATTCTTATCAGTTTCTGAAACTAGAAAGATTTTTCTTTGTTTCTTTTATATATCAACAAATTACGCTATAACAGTGAAGGAATGGTTTGAGGGTTATTAGATTTTCAGAAAATTAAATGTATGAATTAGGTAGGAGTGATATATCTCACTGTCAAATAATGGTCTGTGATAGTGAATATGTACTGGATTTTCACAGCTCTAATATTAAGTGATGTCTCAAAACAGTAATTGGAAATACTCTTCATGGAAGATAAAATCCTAGCTGAAACCTGATTTCTTTCTTTGCCTTGCAATGTAATATCAAGACCCTGGGAATTTGGGACCTTTAAAAATATTATTGCATGGTAAATATATATTTCCACCACTCAAAGATCACAGGGAATATAAGTAAGTATTATATTTAGTGTATTGTGTATTAATGTATATAGCTATGTATACATATACAACACCAACATATGCTCTGCACTAAAAAAAAAAAAATTAAATATTTGCTAAGTTTTCTTTTATGTCATATTCCCCAAGTGCTTTCTCAAGGGATCTTTGTAGTGATTCATTCACATCATATGACATACTGACAAACATTCAGGACAAATCTAGGATATGTGAATGCTCCTGTAACTCCAGTCGTAATTATTAATATGTATTTTTCTGCCTCTCTAAGTGAAAAGGCTTGTGGGGGAAATGAGATTGGGACTTTGGGAGACAATTCTTCTGTTAGATTTCTCTTTCATGTGTAATAGAGCATGGGTCATACAGAGAATTTAGACCTAGAGTGAAAAGTGCTTGGTTCATAGGCTTAGTTTTTTTAATATTGTTTTTTTTTACAATGTTCCTTCTCCAGAATATTGGGTTTATGCAATTTAATTTATAAAATGCTTTGCTTTTTCAAGGGTTTGTTTCCTCCATGTAATATATAATGAAATATATAGTAACAGTTTATTGAAATTCTCTTACATTATATGAATATAAACATAAGGAATTACCACTTTAAAGCTGGGGATATGTTTCAATCAGCCAAAAATACAACATGTGAGCAAGCAACAGCCTTGATGCAGAATTACGGTCCTTGAACCTGCACATGAAACCATCTGATTGTGAAGAAGTCAGGCACACCTTTGCAACTCCCTGGAGCCAATTGGTTCAGCCACACAACATTCGAGGGGCTCCTGTGCTAATATAGCAGCCTGTCCATTATTCCTTCTACGTATGTGGGCATCCATTCGGTTCTAGTTTTCCATTAGAAAATGATAATTCTGGAATGTAGGTCTTTAGAATAGATGATGTAATGGATTAACTTGGCTGAAGTAGCAGGCAAAAGTCCAGGTGGCTTGAAGAGAGTGCTCTTGATGATTTGAAGTTTGTTTTCTAGCTACCTGTGTGAGACAGTCATTAGTCACCTTCTGGAGATCTACAGGAAAATCTTGAAGTTATACAAGACATTTTGAATAGGCTTCAGATTCTGAGGTCTGAAATACTTCGAATATCAAAAGTTTTTGAGGAAACAATGATTTTGGCAAAATACTCTCAAATCTTTTCAAAAAATCAAAGATTCTCAAATCTAGTGAAAAGAAATTAGTCCCATAAATGTCTCCTTTTTCTTCCCTCACCCTCCCAAGATTTCTATTTACCTGAAAATAAATGTTAAAAATTACCCAGGATTCTGCTTTACATCTCTTCTCAGAATTTGAGACACCACTGATGATTGCTTTATTACACTATAAATGAAATTCACTGACCTTGATAGGAGACAGTTCTCATAAACTACGAAAAATAATTTTTCCAAGACTGTGATTTTGCTGTAAATCAAAACAAAGAACTTCTGAAACCTTGTTTGCCTTTTTTTTGCCTGGAATATTGGTTTCCAGATAGTTTGGTTTCCAACCTAGGTTAGGATTACCTTTAGAATTTTCTACCACGTGTAACTGATGTGACACTGAGGAATGAAAAAGATGTGCATCCTCAGCTACATCAGAAGACTTTGATCCTGTGAAAAACTAATTTTTTTCCTAACATAGAGACTTACTAAGGGCATAGTTCTTTAAATATAGAGGTATATGAGATTTAATGGATAGATTCTAACATTCAAAGATAAAAAAGGCCCTACTTGCCAACAGGACTGCAAGATCTTGTTGCTATTCCTGAACTTTCCTAGCACCTTACTACTAAGACTACCCAAATGAGGTACAAAATGTATGGTTCAATGATTTGCCTACGAGAAAGGCAAACCTGCTGAGTACAGTTGTTAGGAAATGGGTGTAGTGTGAGCAGTCTTGCACATCTTATCTCCCTCCTATTTACATCTCTAGATGTAAAAAGATTTCAAGTTTTCTACTTTGTTCTGATATCCACCAGTCTGAGCTGTGGCTCTTGAATGTGGATATGAGAGTTCTTTATTTTCATTAGGAATTATACCAGCCTCCTCAGTCCATTAGTAATTCTGCCTGCCCATCTCCTAGACAATCCCTAGTATATGACACTTAAAAGGTAAGAAGTATAACATGAAGTCTCAGTGGGATAAGATTAAAACTTTTGGTGCACTTTTCATAAGAGTACCTTTGAGGACTGCTCTGTTGGAGCAATTTCTTCTGGCATATAATAATTCGAAAAAGCAGGAGGAACCACTAGCATGAATTTGTAACATTGAGACTGCTCAACTTATGGAAAAACATATTTTTCATGCTATGCAGAGAATAATGTAGACATTGAAGCACAAGCCAGTACCTAGATGTAGTTCTTCCCAGGCAAGTGCATTTGCACCTGGCAAAAAGAGTACTCCTGATTCCTGCTTGCTTTTTTCATTCAGAGACACATTTAATAATATTAACTAATATTATAACTCTATAACTTTAATACACACATAGTAGTTATACAGTAATATTATAGGTGTGTTATTATCTTTATTTCATATGCTGTCTCAACAAGAGAAATTGTCTTTGTCCCTGGGAGATAATTGTGCTTGGGAGATAACTGTGGATAAACCTTCAAAATTTTGGATTAGAAGGAATGAGTTTCCTAAAATACACTATGTTTTGCCAGACACAGTCTACTAGACTTACTTTAGATGAGGCTCTCCTAATAAGATAAATGAAGAAATGTTTTATTTGCAATGTCGAATAGAATTTAAATACCAGACCCCTAACCTTGTCAAAATAAAGGAAATCTTGGACAAATATAAATTTCATTTGTGAAGATCTAAAGGCACAGAAGTTTTAAGTATCTGCAGAATAGAGCAACAATAAATTTACTGGTTTTTACGTTTGCAGTTCTATATTTGTCCACCTAAAGTGTGAGGTTGATATAACACACAACTAAATTGTTCTGTGGATTTAATTCCATCTGATCTCCAGAGTATTAATTAACCTGTAAGAGCTGTCTTGGTGAATGAGACTCATGCCCTTAATAAACTTCACACTGCAGCCTGATAAAGCCCACAGGCCACAGTTTTTACAGCCTCTTCACACTCCTCTCACAAACTGGTTTTGAAATCTTTCAATAGGAAGAAGTATGGAATTGTCAAGTGACTGATCTAATACTGAGTTCTCTCCAGTTATTATAAATAAAAACCCCAAACCAATAAATACAGCTATATCTCTCAAAATATTTCTGGGTAAAAATGTCTGTTCTTACTGAAGAATGTGATAGAAACTCTCAAAGTCACTCTTCATATTCTCTTCTGCTTCTGTTCCACTCCTGTCTGTCCTTTGTTTCTTTATCTAGCCATATTTCTTTACCTGTCATATACTTTTGTGATTTCAGAAAAATTTAGAATATATGGGACAACTGCTTATTCACCATATTGGACATAACGTTTAAAATATTATTCTTTCCAGCAGTCTCAATATTTAAGCATACTAACTATTTTGTTTATAGTATGAACCTTCTCATATGATGGGTGATTCCTCTGTTTATTAGTAGGTGAGTATTTATTATTTATTATTTCCAACTGTACTTATTAATTACTTAAAATAAAGAAGATAACCTACTCAGTGGCTAAAACAAAACCAAAGGTCATGAAATGTAAAGATCTTTTAAAATATTTGAAGGGTATTTTAAAACATGTACACATGTACAGCCTTTGAAAAATTTAAAAATGTTGCTTTTTATTTAACTGAACGATAACAGATGTGCATAGTTTTTGGAAAAACCATGCAAAAATTTCAAAGCACAATCACCTAAGTGGAATTTGGCAGAGTAAAACAGATGTGTCCACCTGTTAAGAGATTAGGCTATCAGATTTGGGTATGCAAGATGTGACTGAAGCCCATAGTGGGAGCTATTTAGGAATGCATCCAGGTTAGCAGGAGGTAACCGAGATTCTGATTACTGTAGCATTCCACTTTTCCCCAAAGCGATCAATGACTTGAATTAAGCAAACAGAATAGTATGCCCAGGACCACAGAAGGGAGAATGAATATCCTACACTGTGTGACAATAGTGCAGAAATTATACCTGTTTTTCAGTAACAATGAAAGAGAAAGAGAACAGGAGGTTCCACAGGGTCTGCAGAATAAAGTGGACTCCAAAGATATTTATTTATTCTGTTTAAATTTGACATCCTGAAAAGCAAGCACAATTATTGATTCAACTACTATAGCAATGCTGTTAACTAATTTTTTGTCACTTCAATAAGCTGTGAAAATAATCATCTCAAAGCATAGCAAATGCACAGAACATCACATTCACTTTAATGTGAATTTTTTTCGGCCAGGACTGGAAATTAATTCTGCTTCCTTGTATTTCTTAATAAAGAACAGAACCATATAGTAAAAGAGATAGAGATCAAAGCTAGATTGTTGGCAGCAAAATGCAAAGAGAACGAGAGGTATTGTGGTGGGTGTGTATTTTCTTGAGGAAAGAATATTTTTGCAGTTGTTGCCAAAAAACTATCTTCTCACCACTTCCATTTTGCCAGCTCATATCTTCTGAGTACTCCTGGTTACTTTGTACCTTTGGTACTGTCTTACTCTGCAGATCTATTATTCTGCAGAAAAACTTTAGGTTTGTTCAACTTCTGGGGTATTAAATGAAGTTCTAATTTGGTGTCATTGTTGATGATGGTGATGTTGATGATGATGAGGTGTGAAGCAGAAAAGATATCAGCTGATTTTCAAAAGCTGGCTTACTGATATAAATGTTAAAAATGAAAACTCAGATTTTGATTTTCTATGCCGATATTAATTTTATGTAGATATAAGTGAGAAAGAATACAAGTGCCAATAAATTATTATTAATTCCATTGTTCTTAATATTTAAATATTTCCTTATTAAGATTGCTATGGTTTGTGCTACTTATCTGCAAAAGTCCAAGCTAACTGATGTGAAATTTGAATGCTTACAGGTATCAAATCTTAATTTTATGCATTATAAGAAAAGTACTTACAAATACTGTATGACTGTGGCAGACCTGTCATTGAAAGATCAGAAATACAAGTAAATCTCTGTTCTCATTGTTTAATTCAAATCTATTTTATTGTAATTATGGGACTGGAAAAAGACATAAAGAGGTCAGACCAGGGTGTGGAAGACACAAAATAAAGTGAAGGTATATGACAGAAATCCTCTGAGTTCATGTTTCTTTAACCAGAGCTAGAAAATACAAGGTGTTTTCTGTATAGATCTTATCAATGGGATCATTTGGTTATTTTTCAACTCATTATTTAGCATGAGATTATACTTTTGTACTTTATTATTTTTGACAGCTGATGAAATGTTATCAGAGGACGGTTTTTACCTTTTACAGTTCTGTCAGCATGTATTGGTTTTGCTCGGCCTGGTTTTGGGTAGCAGGGGGGCCACAGAGGTGGTTCCTGTCAGAACCTCCTGGAAGTTTCCACCGTGTCCGGCAGAGCCAGTGGCTGATGGCTCTGAGGATGGACATGCTGCTGGCCAGAACTGGGCCATGAGAGAGGCTGGTAACGCCTCTGTGATGGCATATTNGCAGCAGTTCTGGGAGGACTGTGTGCCCGTGGGAGGGACTCACGCTGCAGCAGTTTTGGGAGGACTGTGTGCCCGTGGGACGGACTCACGCTGCAGCAAGTGCGGTTTGGCTGCTGCTCGTGAGAGGGGACCCACGCCGGGAAGTTCCCGGAGAACTGTCTCCCGTGGGAGGCCTCACAGGGGAAGACTCCTCTCCTGGAGCAGCGGAAGAGAATCTCGGTGATGAACTGACCAAACCCCCCTGCCCAGCCTCCCAGCGCTGTCGGTGGGGAGGAGGGAGGGGCTGGGGGAAAAAGGCGTTTTAAGGGTTTATTTTACTTCTCATTATCCTCCTCTGATTCTGTTAGCAATAAATTCACTTTGTGACTTTAAGCCTGTTTTGCCCTTGAAGTGTTTTCTCCCGGTCCTTATCTCAACTAATGAAGCCTTTGTAAACTTTTCCCCCCCCTCTCTCATCTGCCCAGCTGTGGCAGGGGAGGATGAGCAAGCCACCCTCGTGGGTGCCTGGCGCTGGGCCAGTGTCAAACCACGACACAGCATCAAAGTGGATCCACCAGTTGGAATTGGATGGCTTGAGCTTTATGGCAAATTGAGGTCAAGAGAAAAGTTGATAGTTCTTACATTTAAATTGTTGATTTTGGTTTGCCCCATTGTCACCACTTTTTTAGCATGTTTTATACTATGCTCTATAAGGCCCTTCTAAGGAGGCATATGCATATAGGAGTAATTATCAGCCCTATTTTCTGAAGCCTGTAATAATCAAGAGTAATCTGATAAAAACCCCTTGCTTTTAATCTCAAAATTTTCTCTAATTGTTGCATGGTTCTTGAATCTTGAGTATTACCTTAAGCAATAATCCATTTTCTTGGGAAGGTAAAGTAAGGCAATATGCAAATAATATTGTGAGTGTATCACTAACCTTCCTAAACATTTAAATTTACATTTATAACCATCCTTTCATCACTGGATGCAATGGTTAAGTAGATTGCTACTTTGATTGGCATGACAATCTGAAATTGTGCAGAAATACAGTTTCTGATGAGAAAACACTTTCAGGTTAAAAATTTTATTTCATAAGAGTATTAGTCTTTACATTACCAATGGTAAATCTTTTATAGTAAATAATTTTAAGAATGTTACTACAGTTTCATATTGGCTTTTTTCAGAAAAAAAATGAAAAAAATTTTGTTTTTATAAGTTCTTTGTTCTCTTCTCCAAGGAATCTTTCAGTTGTGGTGACTTGGACCAAATGGTTCTCTGTATTTTCCAGCTAGCACTCAGGTAGGAGAAGCTTGAGACTAACAAATTCATTTTCACGTTAATCAGAAAGAAATTGAAGCCAAACCCAGCATAAAAATCAATGAATTAGAATTGATAATTTTTAGGGTGTCAGAACACAATATAAATTGGTGGATAATATAAGGAACTAGAAAACAAACAAAAAATATTTTTTTTCTCTGTCAATAGGTTTTTGGCTATGGTCATTTCAATCAGAATATTTGAAAGGCTTTTGAGTCAGAACAATAAGCACACTTCAGGCCCATGGGCCCCAAATTATGCCTTTCTGCTGTTGACGAGGACGTAAACAAGCTGCTTTTAGTAATGTTTTATCTATTGTTGGAATGAATAAAGCTGTGGCTGCAAACACAGCTGAAAGATAGGATGGGTTTTAAATACTTTTGTTCCTGCTGAGCCATTACCAACACCTGCAGTTAAAATAATTATTTCAAATGTTTTTCTTTTTAAAAGAAGGAGTAGTTAGCAGTAGACCTGTCTTGTTATGGTAAATTAACATCTGCACTTAATATGATTCCCCTTGGTTGTAAATATCTTGAATTAAAGCTTATTATCTCCTTTAGAAAGTATGTTTTATGATTTCACCTGTTTTGTACAGAGATAATTAAACATTTCACTGAAATACAGGTTGGATGACTATAATCTTATTTTAGCCATCACAGAAATTATAGAATATTTTTACAGCAAATATTGTGAGTATTTAATTAAACTCTATCCTGAAGCAAAGCAAGTATAACTGGTGAAGATAGCAAAAAAGGATTAGAGGTTCTGAGATTGAAGAGAAGAGCTGAATTTGAAAATTGGCTATCTTGTTATTATTTTTGTAAATAAAATGTTTTCTTAATCATAAAAACCAAACATTAAAACACTTTAAATTCTAAGGCTAAATAAGAAAACCAGGAAGAGATGTGGAATAAGCAGGAAAACTGCCGTATTTTTACCTAGGGTTTGTTCTGTAATTAAAAATGGACCTACTTGGTTTGTATCATCATCAAAATAGCTAAAAAGGATGCTTAGTTTTATTAGATGCAAATCCTCTAAAAATATTAGGAGTTGAAGAATTTATTTTAGAATGTTACAGCTTCAAATTATTTTTATGTGTCTTGTCTTTGACCATGCACTATAACTTGACCAGATCAGAGTTTATCAAGCAAGCTTTCAGATTAGTGGTATTTTCCACCTGCTGTCAGAATTCAGATCTATCAGAGTAAGCTCTCAAAATAAACGGTTTGTTTATATATCAGAATAAGTTTATCAACCTAACATCTAGTGCAAAACTATTTGAAACCTTTGGTGACCCGGGGCTGAGTGATTTACATCAGATGAAGAAGCTGATGTATGTTGTAAATTGTCTCCTAGGTTTTATTTCTACTTTGTAATTTCAGTACACAAGCCCATCAGTATTAAGAGCTTAAGACAATCATAGAATGGTTTGGGTTGGAAGGGACCTTAAACATTATCTAGTTTCAGCCCCCCTGCCATGGGCAGGGACACTTTTCACTAGACCAGGTTGTTCAAAGCCCCATCCAACCTGGCCTTGAACATTGTGTTCCACTGTATCCAGCTGCTCATTCCCATTCCCCTAGTGTGGAATGTCATGTCTTTGCGACTGCATGGATGTTTGTTGGTCAGGGTGTGAACAACATAACTGAGCTGATGTTAAAACATTTTTAAATTTATTTTTTGCAGATACTCCAGTGTCTAAGAGGCTTCCACAGAGTAAAAAGCAAGCAAATGCTTAAAAAATATGTGGACTACTTGCACAGTATTATATTTTCCTCTAAAAAGATATCTAAATTTCTCACTTTTGGAAGGAAGAAGATGCAAGAATTTCCTTAGTTAAATTAATATGTGTGTTTTTCTCCTCTGTGAACATGATTTAGAAAAATCTTCCAGCAGAGTATAGATAACATTAAAAGAAATGAAATGGAGGAGCTCCTTTGAAACTATTGCTGTCTGCCTAATTTTTTTTTTTTTTTATGGTTATATTTCTGGTAATAGTGGGTTTGGAAGGGATATTTGGGCAAGTTTTTTTTCAAAGCATGGAGCATTTCACTGAGCTCCTTAGCACCATTCATTTTCTGACCACCGCAATCTGGACTGCCATCCTCTCTCATTTAATTCTGCTTCCTAGCCTCACATACATTTAACTAGATTGTTCAAGCTAGTCTTACCTTTGCAGGAGCTCTTACTCTTCTGAAAGATCAGAGTAGTACAGCACACTTGCTCCCAGAGAGTGCTTGTGAGTGATGCTACACAAATCTCTTCCTCTGAGATTGAGGGCATCACCCCTATTATAAACCAGCTATTGTCGGGGACCAAGGTTAGCTTCTATCACCTGTGGCTGGCCTCCCACATCACAGTGTGAATGCAGCATTGTCGAGACTTTGGGCAGATCTCTGCTTTTCATGTTTAATTTTGTTCTTTTTTTTTCCCTCTCAGTGAATTCTAATCTGTGGTCCTTTGAATGCTATGTGCCCCAGAGCTGCCACTACAGGCACCCAAGCTCTTCCAGTGTCAGCTACAAGAAAGGTCAATATTTTCTTTTAAAGGAAAAGGCACAGTGATGATCATAATTAGGTGGACTGTATTTCAGGGTTAAAGAAAAACAATTCTTAAACCACAGCTCTTATTTAAGGGCTGAGGCTGGCACTATTTTGCTCAGCTCATAAAAACTGATTGAAGAATAGGGAAGGAAGTTATTAAAAGGAGGTATTTAAAAGTTCAAGCCACCAGGACTTATGTCCCCTCTACTCTGAAATACAGCATTTCTTTTGATTTTACGAACAGTTTCAGTCAATTGAAAGCCTAAGAGTATAATGATTTTTGAAGGGCATTTCTGATGGCTTATATCAAAATTGGCAGGCATCAAACACTTTCTCCAGCTTGTGTAATAGAGCTGTGCTCTCTTTAACTCACCTGTGATTTAGCTGATGTATGAAAGAACTTTAACACCTATTGCCCCCTATAAACAATTACTAAAAACTCCTCAAACTCAAAGCAAAACAAGAAGAAGAAGAAGATGTTATATTTAAATGTGTACTCTGTTACTTGTGATTCTCTTGGAAAGATCTTTTTTTTTTTTTGTTTGTTTTTTTTTTAAATGCACTTTAGAATAAAAGCACATATCAAAATTACGGTATTTTTAAGAATCCACAGAATTTGTCATAAATAGTCAATATTTTTCAATATTTTTCATCAACCAAGTCTTTGTGGATTACTTTGAGATATATCCTAAGAATATCCAGATCAGTATAGTTTTGTTGACTTCATAACGAAAAAAACCCCAAACCCACATTCCATATTTATCCTAACACAACTGAACATAGTGTTTCGGAAGAAGGCCCGAAAATTTCAGAATAAGGGCAGAATGAGATGGAAACCAAATGCATAATCTGTGGGGATGCCTGTGTCTTCTTTCCTGATATTTATTAAAAGGAAATCATCTTGTTTAATTTGAATTTAAACTTGTTTGTGATCTTCCAGACATGTCCCTTGAAGGGTTTGAGAGAATAAATTGCTTTCAAGACAGCTGAGCAAAACCCAAGGATTCTGATGATACTGAGTGATTTGAAAATGTTACCAATTCTTCTTGGAGATGACAAGATTTTTTTTAACCATGCTATCAGGGAAGTGATCACTGTGAAAGATTCACCTTGGAGTTTTGTGCTGTTACAATGACATATGTTTAAGGTCAAGTACAGAAACTTGCTTTCCTGGTCCATGAACACTACACAATCTTTTCTAAAGCCTTGGAAAACAGACAGGGAGATGTGATTTTACATAATCCAAATACGTCTTTATCCCCAGCAGACTCAACCTTTACAGCATTGTTTTAATGACATATTATTGGTTGCTTCAGTACCATTTAATTAGAATGTTGGCATGACCCTGAAAACAAATAAAGGTTTTTGAACACAGCAAGGATGTTTATTTTCTATTTTAAAAAATAAGCAACCTTAAGTCGCGGCTTTGGATAAAGCGTTGAGATGATTTAATATCAGAATTTAATTTAATGCAGAATATATGTAAGGTATCTTTTTATGATGAAGAGCTGAATGTATTTCTTTCCTGAAGATACAACTTTGTTATGAGTACATATGTGTGTGTTTATGTATGACTGAGACCAGTTGGATCAGAGGCTAATTTCTAAAATCCAACCTTTTAAGTAAGAATGTATTTACCTGTGTATAACTCTCAATGTATTTTTAAAATGTGATTCAAGGTTAGGAATACATGTGATAGGATTTTACTAATATCCTAAAAACCAGTCAACTCTGCTGAACATGCCCAGACTCTCTCAAAAAAAGGTGAGGGTGGTTGTGCATTTCTCTGTCATTGATTACTAAAAGCAGACTAGTTGTTCCTCTTGTTAGTGTAAGTTTTAAAGAAAAGCAAAAAGTCCCTGTCTTGACTAGCTAAAATTAATTCTTTATTTGGCACGGTATTGAAAAAGCTACAGCTAAGTCTTTTTGCTATCAGGAAGTAAATTATTTTTTCATTGTTTAGTACCTTGCCTAAGAGAAGCCATCCTGGCTTATAGTTCCAGCCTTCACCACTGCTTTATTAGTACAGTTTCTTATAGACCCATATTCACTCCATCATTTGCCCTTAACAAGGCTGTTCCTGCGGCGACCTCTGCAAAAAGGCTCAGTATGGCAATACGTGGCTGCCATACTTGAGTTAGCATCTGCCTTGAACTTTCCGATCTGCAGTCTTTTGGCTCATCCTGCGCAGATTCATGTAAACTTTGTAAATGTCAAGAACAGCATGTAGGAAAAGTTTTGTACCCTGTTTTGTGATGCCTTTTTCTGGTTGCAAATATTGAAGTAAAGACAGGAAACACTATGAATTTTAATTTCCTTCTGGTTCTAGTTCTTTTCTGTTCAGACATATGGAGGAGGTTATTGAAATTCTGATTCTGCAAGTTTCTCTTGTCATCACTTGAAAAATTTTTAGTAATGGAAAAGCTGTGTTAGTTGCAGGACATTCTACCCACATCTTCACTTAAGCAAGATTCAATTGATTGCATGCACGTCCCAAATATTCTTGCAAACTCACTTCGTAAATTTTTAGAGCAGTGAGATTATACTAGTTCCCAGGAGACAGTAAAGCTTTTGCAGAATTTTTTCTGGCTTATTCTGAGGACTTTTGACATATTATATTGTGTCTGTAGCAGAACAGAGGGTTTAACCTGTCTAAATTTAAGCTGAAAGTCAAAATCCCAGATCCCTTCCTTATTGTCTGCAGAGTAGAAAATCTGCTGTTTCCTTAGGGAAGCAGAAATGGCTAAAACTCTTTTCTACCTTTTAGCCTCAAAACTGCAGGAAACATAAAGGGATGTTGTGCAGGTGAGAGCCTGTGCTGTAAGAAACAGTTGCTAGTGTTTTAAGAACGCAGATGAAAGTTAGGTTTTCCATGGAGAAGCAAAATTAGCCAAGGACTAGTCAGGTGTTTTGCCTTCTATTTAGCATTTGCCAATAAACAGGAGACTTCTGAACAGTCTATCAGATAGGTGTTTTGCAACTCATGCGCAATCTTCCCTTAAACAGTGAATATGGTGGTTCCCAGTAGCTTAGGAACATCAAGGATTAGCTCTCAGTTAAGGGAGCTGATGCAGGAGCTTGGACCATGGTGAAGACCTTGTTTATAACTGGAAAGATATGCATTAAGTGGGGCTTTATTGACATTCACATACACAGGATGCACAAGATACTCTTACACTTTGTAACAAATTACAATTTTGTTACAAACCCATTTCCTACAGGAAAAATATTAGAAGGGTCCCTGTGATCAAAAAAAACCCAAAAACCTTCTTTTATCCTTTTGCTGAGGAAGTGTGATGACTGTGTACCAGCGCCATGCTGTTCAGCTTCTTTCTGCTTAGTTTCTTAAACTTGTACTTACCAACTGGATCTTCATATTTAGTTAATGCCAGTGCACCCTTTAATAGGTATATTTAAATTCTTTGGCGTCATTTTAACTAGATATTGTTAGCAGCTCCAGAACTGTTTAATTTAAATGTTGGTATGATCCTTAAATCAAATAAGGGGTTTTGAACACAAAGATGTTTACTTTCTATGCTACTTTTTAATAACCTTAAATCATGGCTTTATATAAATTGCTAGAATGCCTTTAACATTATATATATAAAAATTATAAATGTGTATATATATATATATGTCGTTAATGAAGAGTAGTTGGGTGTAATTTTTTCCTTTAAGATAAGCTTTGTTATGAATACATAGACAAGAGTGTTATGTGTGGGTTTATGTATGACAGAGCCAGCATCCCTTAGAGTGTTATCTCTGTAGTCAGTGAACAGCACAGGCATCAGCGTGCTTGTGGCTGTCAGACTTGTATTGTCTGGTGTGTTTTCTTGGAGTTTAGGTTTAACTTAGCTGTAGCAATAATTGTTTAATGACCAGGTGGCTCTTATCTAGCTTGACTTCTATTTACCTTTGTATAACTGTGTGGAATAATTACCATTGATAGTTTTGGTGCTAGCAGACATAACAAGTAGTTGTGCTCTGCAAGAATGAATTATTTCTGCAGTATAATGATGATGTGGTGTAAAGGACTTACAGGTTAGGGTTGACAGCAGAGACCTTGTAGGTGTGAACACAGGCTGATAAAAAGAGGTTCCATGAATATCCACCAGTGAACAGTTACTAAAAGAATACGAACTTAGAAGCTGAACAGAGGTGACTTTTGGGTAACAGAAAGGGTGAATAATAATAGTCTAACATATACAATGCACTTTATAATGGAAAATTGTTTGTAACATGAAGTTATGGACCTGTGTTAAAACCTCTTAGAAGAGTGTGCCCAGGGGGACACAGGAGTGGGGAGAAAGGAAACTGTCGGTAGCAACATCCCGTGCCTCTGTCAGTATCATCACACTCCTCCTGCTGAAGACCTCAGGGTTCTGTCATATTTCCAGACATTTTCCCTCTTGACCAAATCTGTTGACCTTAAGACCTAGGAGCAGTGCAAGGGTGGAGATAATGCCAAAAAAAGAGAGGTACATAATGGGAGATCTTGCTGGATAACAGCTTTTAACTGTAGTACCATTAAGCAGCTCCTTTCTTATTTCAAGTATTTAAGTATGTCCAGTCTCTGTAACTGGACTAGTAGTAATAGTTGTTTGTTGCATTTTGGTTGTGCTTTAAGAATTTTTAAAATTACACTAAAGGTAAATTCTTTGCTTGACGTTTTATCTGTAACAGGTTCTTGAGTTTAAGGAGACTTAAGAAAGTTGAATTGTTTTGCATCAACATTAGAGAGACACAAAATGCTAATGCAAAGTAATTTTACCATAGGTTTGGTCCTAACAAAATAAATCATTCAATCCTTTTGCTGAGGAGGCGTGATGACTGTGTACTGGCACCATCCTATTAAGTTCTTTTCTGCTTAGTTTCCTCAACTTGTACTTACAAACTTGATTTTTAAAATTTAATTAATGCACCTTTTATAGATGTATTTCAATTCTTTGGCTTTTGGAGTAAGTGCTGTGGTGAGCAAATGTAGAGAAGTCTTGCTAAATTGATTTTTCTTTAGGAGTTTTCTCTGTTATCCTGCCAGCTTTTGTGACTAATAACAGATTATCTCTTCCTGTTACAACAGCAATCATTCTCTTATTTATGGCCCTGCTTCTTCCAAAGAGCAATTAATAAAGCTAAAATAAAACCTGCATAAGTCAATCCTAAGGTCTCTAGTAGGGATAAAAAACTTCAAAAATGTAGTTTACTTATATCTGAGTAAATATGTGCAGAAATACAAAATGGGGAGGTTGGGGGTATGGTTATCAAGCTGTCAAGATCTTAAATTTATTACATATCATTATTTTGAAAGCAGGAAATAGTTATTTATGATACAATGAGATGTGGAGTCCTCAGGTTTCACGAGCATTTGAGAGTTTTATGAAAAGAAACCCATTGAATATTGGGTATGGAGATCACCTGTATTTCATATTTGCAGAACTCTATGGCCTGTCTATTGCACATTAAAAATCTCAGTGTCATGGCTAAAATCAACATATATATTCACATTAATTGCTCCAGCACTAAGCCTAGGTGCAAAAAACATATTTCTATAAAATTATATAAGT
This sequence comes from Platysteira castanea, assembly GCA_013397175.1. NCBI lineage: Eukaryota > Metazoa > Chordata > Aves > Passeriformes > Platysteira > Platysteira castanea. Next base: position 2,577,240 of record VYXC01001699.1, on the reverse strand, counting down.
GATAGAGATTTGCATAGAAAATGGAAAAATATCTAGGAAAATTAATATATATATTTAATTTTTATTAAATTAAATAATTCAGTTTTGATAATGGCTTTATTTCTTAATTGACACAAATGTTTAGAAAATATTGAACAGTGAAATAAGGAAAAATGTATCATTTGAAAGTGAAGTAGAAGAGTATTTAAAATAAAGAATCAAAATTTCCATTTAGGAAATTTAGGAAAAAACCTTTTGTTTTCACTCCTGACAAATGGAAAACCTTCTGCTGTTGGTTATGTTAGTGGCAAACCATGTTTACCATTGAAATACTATTGCTCACTTTAGCTTGAATTGATCTGCACTTGTCTTTCTGAGATGAAGCATTTGTATGTCTATATATGACACTAAAATAATTTTTCTTTGATAGGAGAACAAACTGTCTTTTGCTGTAAAGTTTGTGAAATCCTTGCATATACTTTTCAATTTCCTCTGAATTTTTCCCTGCTTTTCAATATTTTTAAAATAATGACAGGATACAATATTCCAATATCTGTCTCACATGCATCATATAAGGGAGTAAAGTCTCATCTATTTGGCTACTAACTAGTTTCTTATTCATTTACTGGTGACTTGCATTAAGGTCTTGGTTGCAACATTAGAATTTAAGGTCAGACTTAATTATTCACCACAAACTCCAAATCCTGAAATTATTTCTTTAAGATAGAGTCCCTCCATTTCCACCTGAAAAGGTATAACTTCAGTACTGTTTAGGGAGGCTTTTGACCTTGACACAGCCTTTAGTATAGAATTACATCTACCATGAATCTGAATAATTTTCTATTTCAGCCTTCAATCTTCACATGCACTTCATTTATGAAATCACTTTTTTTTTTTTTGTCTTAAGGTATATTAATTAATGTCTTATTCCAGGATTGTATCAGTGCAATATCTTGCCATTAGGAAATATCAGGCAGGGGAAATGTCCTTTGTGACCTTGAATAGCTCATTATTTATTGTTCTTCCATACTTTATAATATTTTGTGGGATAGTTTTGGAGTTGGTCATACTCAGAGTCTCATTTTACTGCACACGTGAATGGACCAGCATAATTTTGTCATTTTACATTTTAGACTTCTCATATGTTGGTTCATTTTCTCTGACTCTCTGTATCCTGATCTTCCAAAAATGTGCATCTAGGCTAAATTTTTTCACAATATGAGTCATTCCTTTAATATGCTTTCAGTCTGCTGACTTTACATGGTGGCAGATTTGGCTAAACAAGTGTATAACTGAGGATGCATGGAGGAGAATTTTCTTAAGCATCCCAGTATCTTCATTTTATTCATCTTTTCTGCTCATGGCGGGTTTATAAAGGGAGGTCAATATCCCATGAGCTTAAGAGCTTTCATTAACTTTACTTTTCTTGTACAGGAACAATGTAATAACACAGCAGAGCTGAGGGACTGAGATTATAGTCCTGAACCCATTGCTTTTGCAATTAAGATTCTTGAATTACTTAGTTTTCAGTTCTGTTAAAATTTAAAAGATTGTGACAGACTGAAGCAGGAGGACAGGCCTATCATTGCAATTTGCAAAGAACACCCTAAAATGTATGTTTATAAAATAAAATTAGTATCTACATAGTACAATATTATTGCATCAATACTTTTCAAATGACATGTCAGTTATCCATAGGTACCTACAAGAGAAGCAGAAGAGTGTTGTATAGAAACATCTTGATGGAGGCTCTTTAAACTGTATAGAGGCCATATTTTGCAGCTGTATTTTCAGTACATTAGTGTAGGTAATATCCATGAATGAGCTTTTGTTGTCTAGTGGTCTGGGTATAAGTAACGAAGAACCATGACCAAGATGTGCTCCAGCTTGGGGTCCTTCCCCCGAGGTGAACTTGCTAATACCCATACTGCAGTGTCTGAATCAGACTTTTCTGTCTTGTCCAGTGAATGTTTAAGCAATTACATTGAACTACTTTATATGGAGAATATCTCAGTAAAATCCCCTTGGCAGAATCACTTTCTCTAAATTAGACAGAGAAGTGATTTTAATTCAGGACTCAAACACAATGTGTATGATTTAGAGTACATCCTAAACTAAGAGAAAAAGCATAATGCTTTTCATCTCAGGTTTTATGAACCTATTATTTATTTACATTTAACACTGAAACAAAGTAAACATTTTATACTGGAAAATGATAAAGAAGTTTCTAGTCTAGCTAAAACATTAATTGTTTTTTACCTGGTTGTCAAATTAAAAAAATCATTTCTATGCACAGTAAGATTTCAAACTATGTCCAGCATGTTCATGCACAGTCCACATCATCCATGGCTGCTTGTGTAGGGAGGACAGTAGTAATTGGCCTCTTCATCATTCAGAAGGAAGGCTGATGAAGTTTCCATAACAGACTATGAGTACTGAGAGTGTTGGTTTGAACACTGGTTGGTCAAAAAACCTCAAAGCACAAACATTGTTGATTTGCAATATATCTCACTAATGACAGAGATTTATTGTAAATTACTGGTTTTGAGGTTCTTTCACTGAATAGAAGTTGATGGGATTAATATATTTCACAATTTACGATAAAATTACTAATCTAATTAGTTCCTTATATTTCTGTGCTTTAGTAAGGCTGTTAAAGATACATTTTTAAGTGTTTCACTATTTTTAGAAAAATATAATTAATGAGATCTTCATAATGAATGGAAGGCCTTCTCCAATTTTAAATATAAGTATTCTGCTTAGTAAGAGTTACCTTCCACCTTTTCTTGCTTGTTCAGAACAGACAGGAAGACACCAGCTGTTGCAGGAAAACACTGCTCAGTTCATGCAGCTTAAATCAAATCATGATCAAAGTGGTTTATTGATTCATCAATGACATGCAATTAACCAGCAACCAGTGAACCAGCAACCTGTATATTCAGGCTCTGTATCAGCAGTACAGCAGACAAATGAAAATACAAAGTAGTTGCAAACTATTTAAAAACATTACAAACTTCCAAGCAACCTTGAAAGCTAAGACCAAAATGTTCTAAGCACCCCCTGCTTCGCTCCGTCATTGGCGGAGTGGGCGACCACCATCCCCACCCTATTGAGTGCGTGCCTTCTTCCCTGGCTTGCTCAGAGGGGTGAGTGCCCCTGCTCTCTGTTCCCTACCAAATCCCCCTCCACAGGCACAGCTGGGCCTGTGTCCCAGCACGCTGCCCCTGTTACATCACCTCCCTGGCTGCTGCCGGTGTTCCACGGGGAGACTGCTCAGCCCGGCTCTGCAGGGTGACTTTGAGGGTGCTGCATCACTCCTCCAGTTCGTGCTCAAGGGTCTTTTTCCACAGTTACAAATTTTCATACTTCATGCTTCTTTTGAAACTGACTCCTTTTTTGTTTCAGAAGTCTCCTTGAAGTTCCCTAGTTAGGTTTGAATCTGACAGTTCTTTAGTTTGATCAGTATTGAAGAAATGACATCTCAGACATTGTGAGGTGCTCCATTTAACAACTCTGCTCACACTCGAGTTTCTGCCCCAGCAGCTGGTCTTATCTGAGCTGTACAAATCAGGTTTGGGCTGTGCAAGTGCTTCCATGGTCAATTAATGTATAGAATTGAGACAAAATACTCATATGTGTAGGACAAGGAAAAACTGTCACCATTGGAGCAACATGGCTGAATCGATTTATCTGTTTTAGTGAGCATTAACTGAGAGGCCATCAAGTATGAAAGCAGTGATGTGCAAATTAAAGAAGATTATTACCTGCAAAATAAAATGGTTGGGATCAAGAAATCTCCTAAAATAACAACTGATCAAAACAAATGTGATTTGACAGAGTCACTTATCATCTACTTGAAGTGATTATAGTGTCTATTGATTATAATGAAAGAAAAATGGAAGATTTACTATATTATTTGTATGGAAATTATCTTGAGCTTATGAAGTGGAAACAAAGCTTTGTCATTGCATAAACAGAGAGTAGCCACTCTTGTCTGTCATCTTTGTTTCTTTTCATTCCTGGTATTTAATATTTTCTAACAATCGTTCTAATAAAAATTTGTGGGGATTTTTTTTAAGTAATCAGAATTTTTGTGTGGGACTTCTTTGATATTTTAAGGGAAATATTTTGTTATTGAAGTATAAGGAAGTAATTGAAGTAATAAGGAAAAATCAGTAGCAAACCTCATGTTTAAGGATTACAGATGTAAAGGAAAAAGCCATTTTCTCACTCTTCATTATACAGGCAGAACTAGAACTGGACTACAATTTGTGAAGAAACATTTGCATTAGAAAAGTTTAATTTGTGGATTTTATATACAGGTGTATATTTTAAAGAAATAAAAAATTGGTGGAACTGGAATCACTTGCCAAGGATGAAATTCCTCGCAAAATATTTGAGGTATACCCATGTTCACTGTTACCTGTTGATCAAATAAGTGCCAAACCCAAGACCTTATCCTCCTTTATTCAATGCAACGACCATCGTACACTGCCCACAGCTGTCCAGTTTATTGTTTTATTAGCTATATGTAAAAATCCCACACCCATTGTGTTTACTTTGTAGTGGCCTAGTGCTGTAGAGACTGGAGGAAAACAAATCAAGGCAACCTGTGGAAGGATCAGATACAGCCAGCTTGGGAGAAGTGGGAGGGAGAGCAGGTTCATGGCCAGTAACGTGCGTTTGGCTCGTTTCCATGTGACATCCACCTGGCCCTCGTGAAAAGTGCAGCTGATTTTATCTGACCATGCACACCTCAGAAAATTCAGTATTAATAGATGAAATGGACTTGATGCTCCTTCTTTCTAAATGCAGGGACAGGTAGTGTTAACCGTAGTGTTGCTTCTAAGAACTAAAACTAGAAGCAGCATTACAAATTAATAAAAATTACAGGTCCTTTTAACTGCTTTGGAGTTATACTTCTGGAAGCATGGTTTTATGTGAATTGAGATGGTGATTTGGTAACTACTTCAATGTGTTGAAAAGCGAAGAAATTTGGGAGAAAGCGAAAAATGTTTTCTAAATGTCGCTTCATTTAAACTTGAAAAATTAGATATAAATATAACAATAGTTATTCAAAGAACTACAAGATGGTAGAGTATGCTTTATTTAATCCACAAACTTTTTTTTTGTGGGGAAAGAGAAAAACCACTTTTCTATTTTTAAAGGGTTAATTATTGTTTCTTATTTTTAAAAGGTTTGTTGATTCAAATAAGGATCTGCATTCTGATTGTGTAATTAAGTCAGGAAAACACAACCAAGTGTTTGAAATTTTGTTTTGTCTTTAAGGGAACTATTTCTTTCTTCCAGAAAGGAAGAAAAGTGCTGGTTTTTTTCCATGTAGCTTTATTTAAGTATATAAATACATGATCCAAATTTTATGATTAAAAATACTTTGCTTTGTGTAAGAAGTTCATTTGAATCCCCTTTGCTCTCCTTGCTTTCAATCCTCACTTTTGTGTCTCTATTTTAAACAACATCAATGCAATTACTTGCTGCTAAATGTGGGTAATGGATAAACTCCCACCCAGACACTTGTTCACTTCCCCCATTTGAAGCTGGCAGTGGGTGACACAGGGCAGACCCTGACCTCCTTCCAAAGAGACCACACCTGCAGCCTCCATGCTACCAAAACTTAAAAGTTATGAGCAAATTTTGTACCTGATTCTGCACAATCACCTTGACATAGAGGAAGAATAATCAAATACTGTGGATGAACATGTCGAGTAGTATGTTTATGATAAATCAGTGCAAATGCACAAGAAAGATTACTGCCAGACACACTATGCCAAATTGCATGCTGTGGATTTTGCTTGCAGATCTTAGGTATTTTTATACAGGGCAATAGCTGGAAAAAATTTCACAGCAGCAGAGACTTCAGACTAGGCTAATATATTACTGTACCTTATTCCAAGAAAATTAATAAAATCCTACAGCATCCTTTATCTCTGAAATTCAGGAGTCAATAATTATCCTTTTTATCAGTGACACTGACAAGTAAATCTCAGTCTAGACTTTAATACCCACTCAAAAAGAGTCCTGATTATGTTCCTATAAGTCTATCCTCTTCTCTCTTTCACACTTATTAAATCTGGGTACATTTGACTATTGCTCTGTATTTGTGGTAATGAAATTTACAGGGTCACTTTGTACTTTATCCGTTTTAGAAGGCTGACGTGTTAGAAGGAAAGATATAGAGCATGTACATACTAAGTCATGTTTTCAGAACGGTGAAAATGGAACATACATGAGGCTATAAATGAACCAGCTGCCCTGACTCCTAACTTTTGGAAAGAGATTCTTCAAAAGCAAAAATTGACTTTTAGGCAGGATATGTTTCTAGTTTTCAATGTGTCTCAGAAATATTCCTTTTAAAATATTGCTTGAGATAGCTAAAAGTCTGCCAAAAACTGCAGGAACAAAACTATCAAAGTGTCTTTCTCTCTCACTCATAAAAGTGAAATAAAGCCTGGACTCAACTACCTTCAACCAGTGGGAGCAACTGTATTTCAGGGAGTTAATGAAAGGCTCAGAAGAGAGGTGAGGAAAGTAAGACCTGGGCATAGTTGTCTTCACATACTGGGTAATTGTTTTAGTACTAACTGCAGTCTGACTTCTCCCACTCTCACGAGCCTTAGATCCCTGTGTGCCAGGGCACAGACTGCCTCAGCTAAGATCTGTCCTGTCTCAGACTGACCAATGCTGCATCCCTTTTTCCATAGGGGTGGAAGTGGTAGAGATGTGACAAGGTAACTGGCCATAGTGAGCTCACTGTGAAATCACAGTGAAGGTCACACGTCTGCAGTCGTCTCTGTGATATAGCTGGTGTCAACATTTCTCTCACTGCTGGTTTATCTCATTTAGAACTGCAGTGCCTGGCATCCCTGAGGACCTTCAGCAAGGTAGTTAATGCGTGTATTACAGTATAATCTCACTCGTTTTTTTTTTTCTTTTTTTTTTGACAGCAGAGGCAAAGCATGGAAAGTATCTGTCTGAAACAGTAGAAGACAATTGAACTTCTGTCCTTTCTGGGAAGTTTTACTAAAGTAGAAGATCATTCATTTTGTAGCCAGTTTTGAGAATCCTATGGTTAAAAACTGTCAGGAAGTCACTTTTCAGCTAGTGGGCAAACTCTTTCTTGCAATGAATCTGTTTCTGTAATAAGAAAATATTCTATCTCTATAGCTTGCTGTTTCTTTTACAAAAATATTTACAGGCGAAAGTCTTTTTTTCTTCAGAACAAATCTGTTCTTTCTACTTTATGTTCAACTGAAGTCATAAACCACTAAGATGCATCACAATTTCTAGCTGGGGAAAAAATTATGGTTATCATTCGTTCAGATTTGGACGAGGGACAAAAATCTTAAGTTGTGAATTTGAGCAGGACTTTTATCCAAATGGTTTTTTAGGTGCCCCATGAAGGACGAGCTGCTCTTTTGTGTTACTCAAGGATGGATTTGCCAATAGGTTTATGAAAAACTTTCAAACCGTGTGAATATTTATTCATTCCCTGTTGACTTAACGAAACAGTCATGTCACATTTTATCATGACATACATGAGACAAAATACAGCATCATAAAACACAGTTCAAAGCAGCATGTCATGTTCAGCAAAAAATATAAGGAGACACTGTTTGACTTTGAATGGAGGGTAAAAATCTCCACTGCCTCCAGATTTTCTTCTGTAAGAAATGTCTTACTACCAGCATTTGAAACATATTAACATGGCTTTCTGCTGCAATACTTTCTTCTTTTAATTCCCTGTGTTTCACCATAACACCTTGGAGTTGGTAATGGCATAGTTGAGAGCCTCTCCATAAGGATTATGGGACACACTAACACAGTGGATACCACTGCGAGAGTTTACTATAGGCCAGCCAGCCAGCATGATGACGTCGATGAAGGTGTCCTCCTTCAAGGAACTAAGGGGTACCTCTAAATCACCTGCCCCTATCCTTACTGGGGGTTTTTGCTAGATATAAGGTGGGAATGCCACGCAGCTGGTACAAACAGGTTCAGAAGATTGCTAAAACACCTGGACGATAACTTCATAGTACATGTACTAAGACAGATGACTAGTGAAAGGTGCCCTCCTTGATTTGGTGCTTGCTAAGGTGTCATGAGCAAAGCAATTGGCAGCTCTCTTGGCCACAGTGTCCATGAAGCAGTTGAATTTAAAATCTCTGGTGACAGGAAGAAAAGTGGCAGCAAAACTTCATCTCTGGACACGAGGCAAGCAGATTTCAGGCTGCTTAGAAAATTAGTTAGTAAGATCCCTGGGAAAATGCTTTGGTTTGGAGGTGCTGGGGCCCATCAGTACTGATCATGTTTTAAGCACCACCTCTTAAGGGCACAGGAGCAGGCAGTTCCCAAATGTCAGAAGTCAAGCAGGCAAGGCAGAAGGCTGACTTGGCTGAACATGAATCCTCTCTTGGAAGTAAGGCAAAAAGGGAAGGTATATGCCCAGTGGAAGCAAGGGCAGGTGACATGGGAAGAATACAGAGATACTGCTTGCCACTGTAAGGAGAAAACTTGTGTGGCCAAAGCTCAAATAGACTGCTCTGAGGGACAATTAAAAGGGCTTTTAAAAATATGTTAATAGCAAAAGGCGAGGACACTCACCTCACAAACAGGGACATGGACAAAGAAGAGATGTTTGATGCCTTCTTCATTTAGGTCTTCAACACCGGTGATAGGCTCTGGGAGTCCCAAAGGCATGAGCTGGAGGACTGTGACTGTGAGAATGATAGACTCCCAGTTGACTCTGAACTTCCTTCTCTAGCTGGATCCCTATGTCTATGGGCCCTNTTAGAAAATTAGTTAGTAAGATCCCTGGGAAAATGCTTTGGTTTGGAGGTGCTGGGGCCCATCAGTACTGATCATGTTTTAAGCACCACCTCTTAAGGGCACAGGAGCAGGCAGTTCCCAAATGTCAGAAGTCAAGCAGGCAAGGCAGAAGGCTGACTTGGCTGAACATGAATCCTCTCTTGGAAGTAAGGCAAAAAGGGAAGGTATATGCCCAGTGGAAGCAAGGGCAGGTGACATGGGAAGAATACAGAGATACTGCTTGCCACTGTAAGGAGAAAACTTGTGTGGCCAAAGCTCAAATAGACTGCTCTGAGGGACAATTAAAAGGGCTTTTAAAAATATGTTAATAGCAAAAGGCAGTCCAGAAATTGCCTTATCCCATTTTTATGAAGAGGACACTCACCTCACAAACAGGGACATGGACAAAGAAGAGATGTTTGATGCCTTCTTCATTTAGGTCTTCAACACCGGTGATAGGCTCTGGGAGTCCCAAAGGCATGAGCTGGAGGACTGTGACTGTGAGAATGATAGACTCCCAGTTGACTCTGAACTTCCTTCTCTAGCTGGATCCCTATGTCTATGGGCCCTGGTGGGATTCATCATAGAATGCAGAAGCTGTCTGGTGTCACAAATTGTGAGACTTTCGTCAATGGTTTTTGGAATGCTCTGCAGAATCTGGAGAGGTCCCAGTAGACTAGAACCTGAGAAATGTTGTCCCAGTTTTCAAGAAGAGTAAGAAGCATGACCCTGGACAGTACTGTCAGTTTCCCTTCAGTGTCTTATGGAGAAGATTATTCTGGGAGGTATTGAGAAACACCTGGAAGACAACACAGTCATTGATCGCAGCCAACATGGCTTCATGAGAGGAAAGCCCTGCTTATCTACACCTAATTTCCTGTTATGACCTGGTAACCCACCTTGTTGATCAAGTGAAGCCAGCTGATGTAATCTTTTTGAATTTCTATAAAGCTTTTGACATTGTATCTCACAGGATCCTTCTGGACAAAATGTCCAGCTCACAGCTGGATAAACACAGCATGGGATGGGTGAGCAACTGGCTCGTGGGTTGGGCTAAAAGGGTTGCAGTGAATGGAGTGACATCAGACTGGCAATCTGCCACTAATGGGGTTTTGGAGGGCTCCATCTTAGGGCCAGTGCTCTTTAACATCTTCATAAATCACTTGGCTGCAGGATTAGAAGGGATACTAAGCAAATTTGCCTATGATATTAAATTGGAAGGAGCTGTTGAGTCCCTCGAAGGCAGGGAGGCCCAGCAGAGAGACCTTGACAAGTTAGAGGGCAACCACCAACCATATGAAATTCAACAAAGGGAAGTGCTGGGTTCTGCACCTGGGACAGGGTAATCCTGGATGTACAGACAGGCTGGGGAATGAGAGGCTGGAAAGCAGTGCCATGGAAAGGGACTGGGGGTCCTGGTTGACTGAATCTGGGTCAGGAGTGCCCTGGCAGCCAGGAGGGCCAGCCCTGTCCTGAAGGGCATCAGCACAGCATCAGCAGCTGGGCAAGGGAGGGGATTGTCCTGCTCTGCTCTGCACTGGGGCGGCCTCACCTCGAGTCCTTGGGGCAGTTTTGGGTGGTGCAATACAAGAAAGATATAAAGCTGTTAGAGAGCATCCAAAGGAGGGCAATGAAGGTCTGAAGGGTCTAGAGAGGAAGCCATACAAGAACTAGCTGAGGTCACTTGATTTGTTCAGCCTGGAGAAGAGGGGATTGAGGATAGATCTTGTAGTGGTGTAGATCCCTCAGGAGGGGAAGCGGAAGAGCAGACACTGAACTCTTCCTTATGGTTACCAGAGACAGAACATGAGAGATGGCTGGGCTGAAGTTGTGTCAAATGAGGCTTAGGTTGGATGTCAGGAAAAGGATCTTCTCCCAGAGGCTGACTGGGCATAGAGCAGGTTGCCGAGAGTGGTGGTGACAGCACTAAGCCAGACAGAGTTCAAGAAGCATTTGGAAAATGCTCTCAGGCATGTGGTATGACTCTTGAGATGGTCTTGTGCAGGGCCAGAAGTTGGAATCAACGGTCTTTGTAGGTCCTTTCTTACTCAGGATTTTCTGATTCTATAATTCTAACTTCATGATATCATACAGTGTAGTCCGAACTTATGAATTTGTACTCAGAGTAGTAAAAGTGACACCTTTCACATTAGCATAGCTCAATACCACAAAAATGTGCTTTGCTAGAGGCATATATTCCAAGGAATAGTTGGATGCTGGGTGACTAGTTTACTTTAATTCCTGGCAGGAATTACAGGCCTCATTGCACATTTGTACTTCGGTATATTCTTTTGGGTTTTTAAAAAATTAGTTATATTAGTTAGATAGTTATATTCCTAAATGAGAAATTTAAACTTCTTAAGCCTTCAAATTCTACCTAGGAAAGAACATAAGCATATACTTCAAGGATGTGTTTACATCTAATTTGCTTTACTGCTGGTAGAGGCTCTGCTTAATTTGTCTGCTGAACAGATGACATCTTTATGAACTGTTTTTGTACTAATACTGTAATTGTGCAGGTGATGATTATGTTAGATAAATGACACAATATGATGTCTTAAAGATGGATACCTATCACTTATGGCAAGTTGAAGCCACATAGATCCTTGGGATTAGCACAGTTCTTCAGAATTAGACAGAGTTTATAAGGATTATTTATTATCAGTAATGTGCCTTTCTCCCTTACTGCAGTATGCCCAGTAAAAGTGGGCTTTTATTTTAAAGGGTGCCTTTACCCTGCATTCAATCTCATAATTCTAGGGTAAAGGAATTGTTTTCTTAAGAAGACAATAATTCTTGAGAAAACAGATCTTGCAAATCTTACTTTTCAAAAATTTCCATATGGTTTTTCAGTATAAATATTCCAGGTACTATTCTTTCAATTGAGTTAAACAAAGAGTGAAGTTTGGCAGTTGATAGCTAGTTTTAATGTTTAAATATTTGTTTAAAATGCAGACTTTCTGTTCAATTCTGTGGTGATCTTATACTGCTGTATGTCCTGGGAACGTTCCTCTCATTTTTTTCACTCTGTAATGTGAAACAACCTCCATAACTCCAAAAACTGCATGTGAACTGTATCCCTATGTCAGTAGTGATACATCTTTTTCTCCAAAACAACTGCCCAGTCTTCTGTGAGTATATGGAAATGCCTTTGGTTGAACGTAATTATTTTGTAATTCTAAGTCAGTTTCCTATAATGAAAAGGGAGTGCAGAGGGCCTTGAGACTGTTTCCAGAAAATATCACCTTCAAGCAACTTCTACCAAATGTTGAACATTTGCTCTATATGTAATTAGTAGGAGGGAGGGGGAAAAGGAAAGTGTCATTTTTCTCTGCACATGGATTTCTTACAGACATTCTGTTTCCTAATACTAGGGTCTTGTGGTAGCTCTTTTTTTTTCCATTACCCCACAGCTATTCATTAGCTGATGTGCCAATGTCTGTCACAGTTTCTCCTGTGGGACAACGGTGTCTTAATATTTTAGCAACAGCACAGAGATGTAATTATCTGTAAATAATTTAGCATGTGTTTCATCCATGTGGAAGCTATCCAATCAGTCAAAGCAAAAAACTCCCATCATTTCATATCAAAGTTTGAGTCTTCTACAATATGCTTTTTGTCATCTTTGGATTCTCAAAATCATTCATTAGGTATTTCCTTCCACAAATATTTGGAACATCAAAACTGTCTTACATTGCTGGGGACAAATTCAGACATGATATGAATAAGTATGTCCTGAGAAATTTGCCGTGTTTCACCCATATATAACATTATTGAATATTGTGTGCCTCGTTAATATTTATTTCCTATATTCAGGAAGAACATACACAACTTTAATTAAAAGTTTTTAAAGATAAGACTATTAATTATGCTGGTTATATCTTTTCTTCTCTCTGATCAAGCAAGCATTCAAAAATTAATTTTCATCAGCTTCTTCAGGTCTGTGTTATTTTTCTTCCTTAGCACTTTACCATGGCAGTTTCTTAAAATGAGGATGAGAAGAAGAATTAAAATATTATTCACCACATGGGCATTCAGAAGGAGAGGGATTTAGTTCAGCTGACACCAACCTCCAAGGGGTCCAAAAGAGGCAGGGCAGATCTGTGCTGAACATTAGTGCTAGTTTATTCACACGTTAGTTATGTCTGCCATCTGCTTACGATTTACCTAGCTTCTGACATATACTGCCTAGATATAAGTGAATGAATGTGAGTAATCCCAAATAATATAATAGCATTATTTCTGCTTGGGAAGACTGGAATGCATATGGTTTTTCTAGGAACAAGGTTAGAAAATCCTTTGGAATGGAGACCTTGTCTTCCTATATGCAAAGAGTTTACCATTCTCTGGAGGATATATACGTGTATTTAAGTGACATATTTGATTCATGTTTGACAAAGTTTGATATAAGAAGTTTCCAATGTGTATAATTTTTAGCTAGAAGAGGAGCTGACTTCAGCTATATTGCATGTTTAAGTTTCTCTTAAGACTGTGAAAGACTGTGTATTTACCGGAGTATGTGCGTGTATAGGACAATTTATGGATAATCTCACTTTGCACTGCAATCTCAAAGGTTTCCCTGTGATTTTGAAGTCAGAATAATGTGAAGAATAGTCTCTGTAGTCCTCAGACTGAACATCTGTCTGCGTGTACATGTCTGTAACAGAGACATTCATTAGCTAGAGCTAACATAAGCCATGAAAATCTATGCTTGGGAGGGATATACTTGACACAGCATAAGTTCTAGCTACTTTTGCATGGAGATAATGATTAAACAGATCCCAGATTTTTTAAAAGTGTGAATTGCACTTGCTTCCAATGAGGTGGGAATAATAAGCATGAAAATATTTGTGCACAATTTCTATTATTTGATTGTGTTTTATCAAAAGTGTAAAGAATTTGAAATCAAGGGTTTTTTTAGTAATGTGAGCACTGTTATTAGTTATTGAATGAGTTTCTTCTACTTTGGCATTGTTGCTATGCAAAAAAAACCCTGACGTTCTTGGAGCTACCAGATGGAAGATATATCAAACTGTTGAAATATACTAAGCATAATGCTTTTCTGAGTGTAAAACATTGCAAGATAGAGGGCCACACCCTGAGGTTTTTTTAAACAGAATTTAATATTATAATGGAGGCTCACTAATTAGAACCCACCTGACTCTCAAGTGTCAGCTCCTAGAAAGCTAATGGAGCAGCAGCAGTAAGGATTCATACAACTATGAATGTGGTACTGCAGACCACACTGGTGATTTGAAGTAATTTTTTTTGTGCAGGATATGTTTTAGACATATTTGAATAATATTTGTCAATAATATATGAGAGAATTTTTTTTCCCGGTGAATTATCAAATGCATTATTAATGAACACGTATTATTCAAGTGACATTTTAGAAGCTCAAATAATTTTATGTAAATAGATTAATCTAGATTTTTTTACCCTTTTTTCTGTGGTTTTTCCCTTAGTTAAGACAACTCCTACTAAATTTTGTTTTACTAGAGGAAGGATTCAATTCAATTTGTTTTTGCTATACTGTTAATGTGCATTTCTAATATCCCCATGGGAAATCACTGTAGTGTCATTAGTGTGCTGTAAATTCACATTGGAGCTTAATTTACAGTAATGTGACTAAGGAAAAGAACCAGTAAGTACATACCATTTTTTCACAAAGGTTTTAACTTAAAACATGCATATTCTTCCTTGTTCCTTTAGCTGCAGCAAAAGAGCTGGTTTTCATTACACATACACTTTAGTTTCACTGTCAAGTTAGGTATGATTGGAATAGAAAGCAAACGATGGAATTACATTATTTTTTCCTTATTATTTTATTATATAAACTCACTATTTACTATCAGGTAGTCTCCAATGAAAAAAATTAATATATTACTGAAATACGTAGTGTTTAAATACATGTATCTTAATCTGGGCATTTTATGGATAAATAGATATATGAATTACCATGCAATTAAAGTAGATTTAATGAGGAGCTTTGACTATTTATAGTTTTATAATTCAGGCAGCATTTCCTCCTGTCTATTAAGATTATAAGGATCTGATTTTGGAGGACATATTTTCTTCATGTGTGAGTACATTGACAAGTGCAGTGGAGCCCTGATAACTGATATGTCTCGATAATCTTGTCTAATTGACATCTTGGACATTTTTGAGTTTTCACATTGCCAGCTGCATTGACAAAGCGTTGCTAAATGATAATATGCAAAACTTTTTTCCAGAGCTCAGATGAAATAAATAGTCTGTACTTGGAGCACAGTCTGTGAAGAATAATGTCTTACTAAACCACAGAATGGAAAAACTCTGATGCTTTAAGTAGAGGATAGAGAATAAATAACAGGTGGGGCTGTTCCATCATGCAGCTATTTCTGTTATTGCATCGTTCTTTTTTGAAAATATCTCCAAAGGAAAACAATCCCCAACAATCCATTCAGTAAATGGCAGAAATAATGATCCTAGATCCAATCAACAGATGTCCAATGTCCTGAATTGTCCATCACTGCAGTATTTCTGGCTCCTTTCTCTTCCCTCTACTACTCTTGCTGGGGAAGTAGGAACAGGCTAGAATAATGTGCCTACTTTTTTTTTAGTGTTTTCATAGATGAGTAAAGCTCTAGAATGAAATCAAGCTAC
Organism: Platysteira castanea; assembly: GCA_013397175.1. Lineage (NCBI taxonomy): Eukaryota > Metazoa > Chordata > Aves > Passeriformes > Platysteira > Platysteira castanea. The sequence goes on along the minus strand of VYXC01001699.1, from coordinate 2,561,790 downwards.
AGAGTTATAGAAAAGTAATGAGACAAAAATTATGTCACATATATCCATCAACCTGGTTTCAAATAGGAAGTGTGCTTGTGCTGTACATAGATTTCAGGAACGCACTGCATTGTGCAGTGTATTCTGAAAGTGTTTCTAGCATATTTGGTGAAATCACTGTTCTACCTATTTAAAAGTTAAAGGAAGAGTAGGGCAGTGAGGATTGAGCAGAGCTGCTAGTAGACAAAACACAGAAAATTTACAGCCTCAGTCATTATTCTTACTTCATACTTACCTGCTCAAACTTTCCTATGGCTGATACCCAATCCAGGGCCAGTGAGGCCAATATGAAATTGCTGTGGACATTACTAAGAGAAGGATTTCCTTTATATTGAAAAGATTATAGTTAATGTGAAAAAAAAAAAAAACAAACCAGCAATAAAGTGAGTTTCAATTGGAAAAGTAAGCAGTGTTGATGTATCTTTGAAAGGTCCATTCTGAACAAACACTAGCTGTGGAAAAGCTCTAAAAATGACACACATAAATGACATTTATTGTAAATAAAATATATGATCAGAAATTGAAATAGCAATCAGTAATAGAAATATGAGACTTATCAAAATTAGGTATGTGTAGATAGATGAAAGTTAAAAGGTCACTTTTTCTCTCTTTGGTTATTTACTTTAATTTGTAAAGGTAGGAGTATAATTTCTGAGTATTTTAAATACAGCGATGTCACTAAAGTGACAAAAAATCCAAATAAAAATCTCAATAAAATCACTGAAAATGAAAAAAGTTCTCTTGGGAATTTGATCTAGGGGTAAAATAGTATAGTTGAAGTGTCAGTCAAAGTAAACAACCTTATTAAAAGCATAACAGCGAAATTTCCTGGTGAGAAATATAGATAGAAAATACAGCAAAAGATCTATGTTACTTTATCAGATCACTTTTGGGACTTGGAAAACAAAAAGAAATTACTCAAGAATCGAAAAGATCTGAATGTAAGGTGATAGAATAAGAATAATAGACCAATCAGACCAGATAAATCACAAGAAATAGTTTCAAGCAAAAAAATATAATAAGAAAGACTATATAAATAAATTGAAAGAACAAAATGCCTTACTCATCAGAAAGAAAAGAAAATAGTGGGCAGCACAGTAAAGATAGATGTATGGAGCTCTTTTTCTACAGTATTTGTAAAAATCCCTGGTGATTGATTCTTAAAACAGTATTTTTGAAGGTTGTAGGAAGTAGAAGAGGAGTGGGTGAAATGAAATGTAGGTAAGCCAAAGGATTAGACAGTTTATGAGACACTACCTAGGGTAACTTTCATTAACGGGGCTTTGGGTCAGGTTAACTATAAGTTGATAACAGGTGGGAAAATAAAGACTTGATCTTCTCACATCTGATGTCATAAGGCAAAAAACATGATTTAGTAAATAAGCTGCCAAAATTTCCACCAGCAGCAGTTTCTTTTAGTATTTTGGCCTATATTCTTTTAAACTTTAACACATAGAAGCCCGCTCAAGAATTGAAACAATCTTCTAAGTAGGAAAACTAGATCTTAGTTTCAGGTTATGAACTGGGGAATAAAAGACTACTAGTCAGATAAATGCCCAGTGTATGGAAAATCTGGTTTATGGTCAGTGAAGAAGTAAGTCAAATCCAGACAAATGAAGGAAGATGGCAAAATTCCCCTGCATCCTCTTCAATTTAATTTGAATCTCATTATTATGGTCTCATACTTTAAAATTCTCTCTTGCATCCACATGACAGCTGTAAGTAGTGTGACAACACATCTGTGTTTCTTCACCCACTCCCCACAGAAAAGAGAATGAGAAATATTTATGTTTTGGAATGTGTTTACTGTAGCATTTCTATACATATGTAGTACTGGAGAAAAATTCTAATTGATTACAGCCATAAACTGGTAGCTCAGAACAGCCTTGGAAAGGACTACTGATCGAAGAATATACTGGGAGCAGGATTCCTTGTGTACTCCCACTGCCCTACACTATGCTTACAGACCAAAGGCACAGATCTATTATATTAATGCAATAAAGTATGTATTAATGCAGTTTCCTCTTTACTGCAGATACACATAGATCTTGTGACCAAATTTCAGAAAGAAAACCACCTTGCAGAGGATTCATTCTGGACACTGTATAGATATTAATTTTTAATTGGTGATAATAGTGTTTCTTCTTCATAATAATCCTAATACACTTAGAAATTTCTGACTGTGACAGATAAAGAATTACAAAGTATTTCTTATATGTGAAATATTTCCTAGTTTAGTCATGTTAAGTTAAAATAATATGACATCCCCCCAAATGTCAATTAATTTCTTTGCTTGTGCTAGACTCATGGATGTTGTATCTGTATGTACAAACAAATCAATGCCTCTTTTATTAATTTCATCCAGTTCCAGCAGGCTCATGTTCTATTTAACATTAATATGTGTGTGTGTCAATATTTCACAACTCAATTCCTATTCTTTTGTTTGATTTTATGTTTGGTAAGTGTTTAATATGTGAGTTCTTATCTTTCACATTAAGTGAGGTAAAAGTTTATGTTTTCAGTGGTTAAATTTGATCTTTAGGGAAAATGTATTCAAGGTAATTCTTTAGTAACAGCAAAAAAATCTAATTAAATGTGGAATTATCATTTCTCTATTCTATTGTAATGCTTTGTGTAAAACTGAGTATGTACTTACACCCACTTGTGGTGTATAATCAAAGTAAGTCTCAAGATATATACAGCTGAGGTAAAATTAAAACTCGAATAGTGGATATTTACATATTACAAGAAAAAAGACCTCTCAGATTCCAGTTCTTCTCAAGCTGAGTTGCCTTGAAACCTACAGGACTATTCTAGTAACCACATATTATTTAAGAAATTCTTTTAGAACATTTAACTGACAAGCAGATGAAGACTGTCAATGATTACACTGAAAAGTACTGGAAGTCTGTGAAATCAAGGATCCAATAAAAGCTGATTTACCTGTATACCTATACTGTACTGAGTTTTAAATATATATATGCAGAATAGAAAGCTTAAGGTAGCTCAGCCTCTGTCGAAATAATTTTTCTGTTCCTTACAAGCTGTCTGAGTCTAAGTTGATTAGACCTCAGAGGAGAAGTAAAGATTTTTATGTTAATGTCTTTCCTGTGGTAGTCGAAACTACTGTAAACAATACAAAGAGTCTGAAAAAACCTATTTTGAGCCAGATTAAACTGTGTGTATAGGGGAGTTAATGAATCAGGGTGTTAAACTTGAGCTGTTTTCCGTTTTGCAGTTCTACTGTTTTTGGGTTTTTTTTAAGATTCAACATATTAAATTCTCAGGGGGTCACCCTGTCAGCCTCAGTTCTGTGGCCTGGATTTAGTTGAATCAATCCTAATTGAAATTCTGCACAGGTCTGGTGTTCTGTGGAGATTGCAGATGAATGACAGTGCAGTGGCAGGAAAGATAAATATGCTGGCAAATGAGATCCAGGCTCTCCACAGAGGATGGAATAAATTACTTTACCAATACAGTGGAGGTAATATGCTGGAGAAAGAAAGTGAAATCAAAGCTCGTTTAATACAAGGCTTGTTAAAAAACATATAAAAAAAGAAACCAACAATACAGTTAAGATTTACTTAAAATACAGATTTCTGATGTGAATGTATTTAGGCCACTTCTATTGTGAATAATGATCAATGCATACACTTTAATTTCATTTATGCAGACAGAAGCTTGCACAATTTAAATTCGTGCAGCATTCTGTGTGTAACTCGAGGCCCAGTGGTAACTGTGGTATAGCATATTGATTAGCAATTTGATAAATATATAAAATGGCACACTGAGTTTAAGGTGCTTCATGAAAAATGTATTTAAATGACCTTGGCTAATTAGCGTGAATAGCTTTGAGGCACTGCTGCCTGAATGAAAGACATTTTTAGAGTCCGGAGATTTAAAAGGTTTCATGACTGGATGAGCAAAATTTAAACCAAGGGAAAAGAGCAAACATTAATTTTCATAGAAATTAAGGTGAATTGGATGACCTGATAGAACTTTTTTCAATTTCTTGCAGGTTCTGTACTATTCCTCTTAGTGTATGCCTGTTACTCCTGTCAGTCTAATTGCTGAATTTCTTAAATAACCAGGATTTCAATACTTTCCTCAGAAGATTATATTAGAATTTAATGGATCAGAAAGTATTTTCTAATACACACCTAAAATTATCCTTTTCTCAGTGTAAGGTATTACTTCTTTAGGTAGTTATGGTCTGTTGTGCTACTTGAAATAATTCCTTCCCTTTCTCTGTGCCTGTATCCACCTACAATACGTAGGTTATCACTTAACAAAATTATAGGAATAGACCTCTTTTACTCTCATCTCAGAAATTAGCTTCTTCCATTACCTAACAACAGTATTTGATTTGTCTTTCCTGAGCTAATTTTTGCTTAGTAATGATGTTATCACAATGCTGAAGTTAGACAGAAGTTCTAACCCAGGCTGAAATAAGACCTCGCCGCCTGTAAATTCTGATATCCATAGGCAATTTTCACTGACCATTTTCAATCTGGTGTTTCATTCTGCAGCTGACTTTTTTTCCCCCTATTTATACTTGAAACCTCCTTTTATCACTACTGTTTTCTTTCCAATTAAATTGGTTTTAATCCTTAATTTCACTGGAAGTGCTATTTTATGCTCTGAGTTCAGTCTTCCTTTTCAGTCTATGTTATAAAAAGGGTGTGCAGAGGTAATCTGGCATAGGTCTAAGCAAGCATGACTCAGTGAAATCACTGTAGGCTGCTGCACTGGTAAGAGAAATACCTCTTCTACAGCAAGTGTAAGAAAGTTGTCTGGAATGGAGGTAAGAATGGTAACTCTGACTGGAACAGTCTCTTGTGAAGGACATGAAGTCTCCCTGATGATGAGTAGTGAATGTGCACAGCCAGATAGACATTGCCATAGATCAGTGTGGCACTCTCATTATCTAGGGTGATCAAGTAAGAACACTCTTCCAGCAAAATCAGAAAAAAATGCATTAGTTTTTAATTCTGAATTTGACTAAATCACATTACTTTTAGTCGTAGTGATTAGTACTAGTTATCCCATTTAGGAAAACCTCATGACCTGAGCTAGTCTTGGCTAGTAAAGACTAGCTAGTTTTTATTCTTGTGTAATATTCTTTTTCTGCACCTTATGTGACAACTGGTTGAAATTATCAGCACAACCTGTATTTCAAATTTTTTCTCCAGAAAGTATGAATTTTTAAGATTAACTGATAGAATGACTCACTGGATAAGACAGCAGTTGGGATGTTTCACTGTAAGAAGAATGAAAAAAAATTTCAATTGTAACAAGGTTTTTTAATTAATTAATTTTTGATGAGAATATTCTGTACAAAATAAATTGAAGAAAAAGATTTTATGTGAAATCCAGCAATATTGTAGCAGCTGCTTCTTACTGACTTTCTTTTTTTATCCAATTCTAATATATATTTTCAAAGTTGCTATAGAGTAAAAGGACGATGGGTACAATGCTAAATAAGTCTTTTTCTTCTGCTCATCTTCGTTTGTAGGCTGGAAATGACACTCTTGCTTTAACATCATTCTGCTCTGGTTTTTGTTTCTTACAGGAATTTCCATTCATTGACTTTCAAGAACTTCAATTTGCTACAATAATGTACAAAAATTACTGTGTTACTCCTCTGTTTCTTACTGATTCCTTGTCCATTCTTAAATACATATTTTTTCCTGCTCCAAAACTGCCATGTGAGATTTTGATTCTTTGAGGAAACTATTCTTTCTGGGTAAGAAATACATAGCAAAGAGAGACAAACCATCCTTAGTTCACTGTTTTTCACTACAGGTGAAAGTATTGAGTAACACAACCACTTGGAAAGCTGCAATACCTTATCTATGATAATTAAAGGTGAGCATTTTGTTATATTCTATAGTGGTCACATACTTTATGTGTGAATACTAACAGCCTTACTCTAAAATATACGTGGTGATAGAATAAAAGTTATATGGGCTTAGGCTACATTATAACAATATATTTGCATCTCTGCTTTATGGTTTTGGGTAAAAAACCCCTAAAAACCCCTAAACTATCTATACTTGCACAAAATATTGGCTTTGTGGTTTATGATCTTTAGCAACTAAATTTCTCTCCCCTTTTAGTGGAGTTAAATTACAAAGGTGAATTTGAAAACCTGCATTACTATGTTACTTTCACTGTAAAAAACGCTCAAGAATGAAAGCTTTAGTCAAGTTCACTTGGTTGGTGCATTTAAATTTTCTACAGTTGGCATGGTTTGAGCTTGTCTTGGTTTTCAAACTCTTTTTCCAGTACTGCCTCACAGTGTCTACTTGTGATATCCAGGTGTACTCACTAACTTTGTGCACGTAACTTGCAATCTGTTATTACTACCTCTGTCATAACACAGAAGCCTGAAGAAATATCTTTCCCAGGAAACAAATGAAACAACACAGAAGTAACCTTTTAGAATAATTTGTTGTCATTACATTTCTATTGCTTCAGCATTACAAAAATATATTTTGTTAAGTTTTCATATGCACCAGCATCAGTGGTGTGGTTGCTGATTTTATTTTTAATTATAGGAGAGATTTATATTTTATCTTCCATAATTTGCTCTGAAAAAATTTCAAAATGTCTTCATGGGACACCTTATAAACCTATTTGCTATTAATGAAACAGGTCCTTAACTGTTAACACTTCTTAAAATAGAATATAAGAATATACAATCCTGCTAAGTGTTTTAGATTAAATTTCTTTTTCACTCATCATAGTCATCTGAGAAGTCACATTTCTTGCCATACTGAAATTTTCTGCACTTAGAAAGAGTTCCTAATTGCTCTTCTCTGTCTACTGCTTGAAGTAAATGTGTTTGCAAATAGCCTATGATATTATTAAAAAAAAATCATTATTAAAAAAAAATATTTATGTGATCAGTAGAGAAATTAAAATAATAAGGGTATGCCTGTGAAAAAAATATCTGAAAATATCCTGTTCCAATTTTCAACTACAGTTTCTATACAAAGGTTCAAGTTTTTTGTCATATAGTGCTGTCTGAAATCAAGAAAACCTTCCTGGTAAAAATAATATTGTACTTGAAAAGTTGCTGTGGTTTCATGGTGTACCAGTTTGAAAACAAACCAGTGGGAGATCGTAAATCAGAATTATATTTTAACAGGAAAGTTAAAATAAATGCAATAGTACAAGAACACTGACAGAGTCAGGATACAACCTGACACCCTGTTAGTCAGGGAGGGGGTAGCAGTCCATTTGAAGTGATTCTGCTGAAATGGTGGTCCTGTAGAAACAGTCTGGTCTTACCCGAAGGTCTAATGGTAGCTCTTGTCCTCTGGGAATCCAGTAGGTAAAGCTGCTTATGCTGTTCCAAACCCCAGATTATATCCAGGTGGGAATGCTTGGCTCCTCCCCCCGGGCGGAGCATCTCACAGGGGGCTGCTGTAATTCCATGAGTCGTGCAGAGGGTCCTTGATGGCCCATTGAACAGAGATAGCTCCCGAGGGAGTTATCAGGGATGAGTCATGGTAGGGGGTAATGAGCACAGCCCCACCTGCTTTAACAGCTTGTGAATAGGATAATAGAATACTTACTATTGGTTACACCTTACACTGTAACCTAGGACACATGGTAATTTTTTTTATGTTCCTCTATACTATCACTTCCCTGTTGGAGTCATCCCTCCACAACTAGGTTTGTCTTTTGTATGATGTACTATGTACTATGATGTAATTTATCCATTGTTGGGAATCTGAATTACAGATCTTGCCCCAACAGTCAGCTAGGTTTGATTAGATATGTAAAATACAGTATAATAGCACTGTTAACATAACATTGTTTTGGACTGTGATTCAACTTTCAATGTCTTTTTTGAGAAACTGGTTTACATGTTTGATTTCTATTGATTTTAAAACAGAAAGAAAGCAGTTATTGTGAAAAAAACAAACCCAAACCCGAACAAATATTCCATCAAGAAACAACTTCTATCAAAAAATTCCAGTAAGAAGACTTCAGCATACTGAACATTTGTATACTGTAAGCTAAATATGATTCTGAGTTTGCTTTATGTAATTTGTTCACATAGTATTGCACTTTACTTTTTATTTTGTATCTGAACATGTCATTATCAAGATGGGGATCTAAAGTATTAAATTATTTCCTGAACATTTACTACAATAGTCATACTATTCTTTAGTACAAATACTTTTGCAAATGACTGTTCATATTCAGCAGAAATTAAGTAGAAAACACTGCAGATACAAACAGTGCGAATGTGTGGGTTTACAAAGGTAAATAGCTGAGAAAATTCTCTGGGCAACTTGTTCCAGTGTCGCAACACCCTCACTGTAAAAAAAGTCTTCCTTGTATCCACCATAAACCTACCCACTTTCAGTTTAAAACCATTGCCCCTTGTTCTGTCAGTACGAACCTTGGAAAAAAGTCTCTCTCCATCTTCCTTATAAACTGCCTAAACTTCCTTATATACTGGTCTGCCTGGAGTCTTCTGTTCCCCAGGCAGAGAGAGGATGTGGTGGGTCTCTCAGGTTCAGTTTTTCTTTTCTTTGGAGAGGTGTTCCATCTGTCTAATAATTTTTGTGGTCCTTCTCTGGAACTGTTCTAACAGCCCCATGTTTTTCTTGCCCTGGGACCTCCAGAGCTGGACATAGTGCTCCAGGTAGGGTCTTACATGAGCATAAATCCTGCTCCCTTGACACAGAGGACACACTCCATGGACTAACCTCCATGGAGATGCTCCCCAGCACCACCACAGTACGTGACACAGCAGTATGAGCCACTCATCAATCACATAGGTGACGTAGCCAGACCTTGTGCTCCATCCCTGAGCTTCTGATACCACAAAGCTCTGTATAGGCTACTTTTTATCCTCCTGTTTTCCTCTAAATTCAAGCAGCATTTACCTATTTGATCTGTTAATCTACTTCCCTCTGCACTGTATGTAATCCGATGAGATTACTTTGTAATATTTCTAATAGTGCAGATATATGATTTCTGGTGCTGAATTAAGATTGTCTTTTAATTATTTTTTTAAAACAGATGAGGGTCCATAAACCAAACCATATGAAATGAACATATACTGATAAATATGTCATTATCATACTTTATATTAGTCCAATGCGTGCTGCAGCATTAGTCTGGGATATATTTCCTTGTTATGATGAAAAATGATATAATGGTCCCAAGAAATTCCTTATTTGTGAGTTTGTTTTAAGCAATATATTTTTCAAGTTTAAGTGATGATTCTGACCTTATGCACTTTACTTTATACCAAACCTCAATAAAAAGATTCCTATTTATGTAAATCATTTAACTTTTGCCATTTTCAACTTTTATTAATATATATCTTTCGTAGGAGCTGTACGCTTGCTTACACACTCTAGAGTTTTTTGAGGAAGTATCAGAAAGAACTTCAACAATAAACAAATAAATCATAAGAATAAATTATAAATAAAATAATTCTATTCCATAAATAATTTCCTGAAAATGGGAAATTTGATGTTGCTTCTACTTTATTTGAAAGTGATGCCATTACAGAATCTGCAAATTTGTTAGTAAAGGGTCTTTTTATTCATCTAAGTATTGATTCAAATGAAGTCAACAAAATAAGATCATCTGTGTTTATGCTCAGAAAAAAGTCAGCATTTCTCAATAATAAGAGATCAAAGAGGAATGTTGCTATTTTGAAAAATATAGCAAAATAGCTGTTTCTGCTATTCAGAAAGGAAAACTGTAATTTGGTAAATGTCAAGATAGAGAACTTTTCAGAGTCAGAAGGCAGTAAATGAGCTTCATATTGGAAGCTTCAACTTAATGTCTACACCTCTAGGTACAGGTTGATGGTATGGACTTACCATAAAAAGTATTTACTGTTTTTACAAGTATTTTGGACTAAAAGGAGAGTGCAAATGTTTCATAGTATACCTCAATTAGGCCAACCTTCACCAAAGGACTGACTGCTACATATGTGAAAGACACTTGTGGAAATATCTGAGGGTTAGGTGCTACAATATGAAAATATATTAAGCAGACACCAAGTGGAATAGTTGTTATCAAAGTGGTGCTGCTAGCATTTGTAATGATGTCCTGCAGAAGCTCTGTTCACTTTTACTGACAAGCAGGCTGGCCAAATAAGTTGTCCCTCTCGTGGCATTTATGCCATGTGGCAGTGATGTGACCGACCTGCTAGCAGGCAGCGCGCCATCCCAACAGATGGGCATGAAAGCAACTAGCCAAGGGTATTTTCATTTTCTGTGCAGCAGATGTACACGCCTATTAAAAGTGTTGTTGCCCGCTGAGAGAATCAAAACAGCAGTTTGCCTTGAACTTCTTTTTTAGAGCTGGTAATATACGGCACCACTAATCAAGCTCTGATCTAGATTGACATGGAGTGTCATGAGATACTGTGAGGAGAGGGCAAGGAGTACAAGGTAGTCTCCTATACTGTTGTTTAATTCTTCAGGAATTTAAAAATTTTTTGATAGACATTATTCCAATAACACTTGGCACGGGAGGAACCATAGAGCTAAGAGCATGCCCTCTATGGCTAACTTCATCAAATATGCAAACTGTACCCGCAGAGACCCTAAAAGTTGCACTTGCAGCACAGTACTGAGAAAAATATTTTCCTTCTGGGCAACATTGAATTGTGATCATTACTTTAATGATCAAAGCCCACAGAGGGCAACAAAAGTAGGCTCTATCACTGTATGAGTAATGGAACATTTAATTTCTACTATTAACCATATATTTTTAAACAAGATTAATATATCAATAGAAAGGGTATAATAGAAAATACAGGCTGTTTTTGTCAAAGTTATTTTTACTTAATCATAGGGACAATATAGAGATTAGTGGCTTTCAGACAGTAGCTTTTTCGTCACATCTAAATTTTTGCTGTCTGGAAAACAAAACAATTAATATACACCATTTCAGATAATTTCAAATGCTCATATTACAGCAAACCCACCTGTTTTAACTGTATTTAAAAGACTTTCATTAGTGTTATTTTGAAGTTGCTTTGAAAGAATTTGCTGAGAAGTGGGATGAAATGAGACTATGTCTAAATTGTGATACTTTATACCAATAAACCTCTGATTTTAAGCTAGGGGAGATAGCAATACAAGGAGCAGGGCAGAGTGAAAATATCTTGCCATTTAGGTACAGTCTTTACTGCTGTCAGGATATATAATACATTTTTGCTCTCTATTTAGAACTTGTAGAAAAAACGAAACACTTCAGTCCTTTCAAAATGCTGTATTACCCAGCCTGGAAACAAACAATCAATAGAACTTTTGCTTCTAGCAGAGTTTTAGTTTCAGATTTTCAATTACTCCTGAATCAAAAATTTGTAACCTGGCTCAAACCTAATCCACGTTTGTGAATTGTCACATAAAACATACACTCTCCATCACTGGGAAGTGCTTGCTCTCTAGGACAGTGCCCTCCTCCTGTAAGTATAAATAAGTTCTGCAAGAACATTCTCACCCCTTCCTCCCCCCAGTTGACCTAATTCCAACCATTCTATAAAAAGTAAGAATCACAGTTAATACAGTTAGTTACCTTGTTTGATCCACGAGAGTTATAGCTTCTAATGTTGATAATGGCTACTGTCCCCGTAGATGAAAGTGATGAGGATTTGGAACACAATAATAAACTCACCTTTTCATTTTTAAGCAATCTTTAAAGCTTATATTTCCAACAGTTTTTCCTCTTCCTACCGATTAAGTTCTGTTCTTAGATCTTGCCTGGATATGGTCTGACAGAAAACTCCCTGTAGTGAAACCCCTCTTGGCAGCCTGAAAACCCAATCTATGCAGCACAAAAATAGGTAAAGTCCTTCTGCTGCATCCTGTTTCTGATCCTTTCCAGAAGTGATAGACTTTTACTCTGCATAGAAACAGATGCATAACTAATTACAGCTAAAATTCATGTCATCTCTATTATTTCTTCCCATTTAGGGGCTGGGGAGGTAAAACAATCAAATGCTTTTCCACATGTTAATGATTTATGAAGCCATAAATATAAATAATTATTCCAGATCCAGTTCTGTGTGTGTATTATTTCCACACCACGTGTCATTTTCCTTGTTTGCTTGTTGAGGTTTTTTGGGTTTTTTTTGTTTGTTTTTGTTTGGTTTTTTTTTAGTTAAATGCTCCTACAGTAGAAATTTTAGGGTTTTTTTTTTTTACTTTTGGGGATTATTGTACGCAAAGTTTTCCTATATATATTAAATATTTACACTTAATGTTGTTGAAATGGTGTTGCTGTTGTTGAAAATGTGGGGATCAAAACACTGATTTTTGTTGTGAAAAATAATCCATGCTCTGAAAAGTTCAATTACTAAATGTTTGGGATATAGCAAGATTTGGATGAAGGAAATATTTTGTCAATTTTACAGAGGTGTAAATTAATTAAAAGTCTGGTTGTACAATAAATCCAGAAGCCAAAAGAAAGGAGTCTTGTGTCACTCCATTGTACAGTTCTGAGATGTTCTAGAGAATAATCTAGCAGGTTGTGTTTCTATATATATGTGTAGGCTTGTGTCTACGTCTTACCTTTAATTTTAGCCTCCTGCACAGTTTCAGAAAAATACACCAAGTATCTGAAAAGATAGTGATTTTCTATGTGTTTTGGGAGAATGAATGAATACAATGGGTAAATTAATCTGTTATCTGGTATCAAAAAATCCACAGAGGAGAATCACTGAGACACAAATCCCTTAGGAAAAGGGCTTAGTAAAGTGCCACTGTTCTCAGAATAATAGTTTAACATTTTATGGTTATTCTTGCTTGAGATCAGGTCTGCATGCAGACTGTCAAGGTCTAAACTTAATAAAAACTAAATTGCACTGAAGTCTGCAGGCACCCATGAAGAACAGGTTGCCGTACTTCAAAGCGGTTTAATCTTTTCACTTTCATATGTATCCCTCATTAGATGTGGAAATGTCTGTCACTGCCCTGAGTTGACATATTATATATAAGATATATTCAGAGAATATGCTGGGGGATGAGTAAATGTTTTAAATAATGATGGAAGAGAAGGGACTGAAGCTTTAAAGTAAGCAAAATAAGAGATACTCGAAACAAGCAGGTAGTAATCCATGTCTTAAAACTGACAATCCAGTGAAAAGCGAGATAGAAACTTAACACAATTACTTTAAAAAGTAGCAATAGGAAGGATTATGCATCTTCAGAATTCTATAAAATTAATAGATAACATGAAATTTTCATGCTGGTGGTTAGAAGACTACTAGTGCTTTTGAATAGTTGCACTTTGAAAAATGAGAGACTTAATCAAACTGTTCATTTCAGTGTCTATATTCCTAGTTTGTAGTGCCAAGTATTACAAGTTTTTTTTGCAGGATTTATAAACACATGCCATTTTTGTTATCACTCTAGTTAAACTCAAAAAATCTTTCATAGAAGTAAAAATAGCTAAATTATAACTTATATCTGTTGGGAAAACTTGCTGCTAAAACAATAGGTTTGTGATTAAATTTTATCACAGAAATATTTATCAGAAATTTTCTAGTTTTCTTGAAATGTTCTGAGTTTTATTTGGAAATTGTAAAAGAACATATTTTGGTTTTACATGTAGTTTTTAATAGAAAATTTTCAAGTGTGAATTCTTTTTTCAAAAAATGGAAAGGGAGATGGAAAAAGTACTCCGCAATCCAAACACAAATTCCTTTCTTAACTGAAGTATTATTAATAGGAGTAAAATAACAAAATTATNATTTTTTTTTTTTTTTTTTTTTTTTTTTTTTTACTTTCTGAAGATACTTTGAACTTGTTTGATTGATTTGTGCACTTTGGAGTGTCACAGTTTTATACTTCCATATCACTGTGTTTTCTTGGGGTAAAACTGCAATGTGAGATGTGCACACAGAAATAGTTTTAGCTGTTAATAGCCAAATGGAAAATATTGGTTCATCGCAGTAAGTGTCTGGTCCTCCAGATACAAACATTATTAAAATACTGCTTCTTGAATACACTGGGTACATGTAAATTATCTGACAGGTTGCCAAGCAAGTACACTTGAGGGAAACATTATGAGCAAAGAAAATGATAAATTAAAGGCTATAATTTAGTTTTGAAACTAATTTGAATAATATTTATTCTGAAACTTTGTTTCATATGTTTATTTTATTTCTATTTATGTTCCCGATAATGTTTCTGCTGGAATTTTTATCTCAAATATGACAGCAAAGACTTAATTGCTGAAGCTCATGGAATGGGCTTTTATTCTTGCACCAAATGAGAATATTTCAGCAACATGCAGTCTGGCAAAAGAGGCCATACACCAAACTGCTCCTGTTCCAGCAGAAGAGATGGCAGTTCAGATAGATATAGCCTTCCGAAAATCTCAGAAAGAAACTTCCGGTGGTATGCTTTTACATGAACAAAGGAGAAATTGGTATTATTGATAGTGATGCTGATGTTTTAGAGGGAACTCCAGGTCAAACCGAGGACTAGAGTGACAATAGCAGACTAGATCTTTTTAATGTATTGCATATTTGAGATGGAATTGAACACTGCATGCAGACTTTGTTGAGCATGTCTGGAAAACATCGAAGTTGTTCATTAAGTAAATATTGGAATGAACTTTTAAATTTCAATTTAGAACATTAGGTTTTCTCTCTAAACAAAATAATTTCATAAAAAATCACAATTTTAAATCAAAATCTATATTTTTTGATTACTGTAACTTCAAGTTCACAAACTTTAGGCAGCTCTTGATATAACTGTGACATTTTTCTAACTCTGAAGAAAGTTATGAACTATCAGGTGCAATGTTTGATTTGTAAAGAGAATGTGGCTGAAGTAATGGTGCATTTGCATTTTCCAGCAGATTCACAGAAAATATATGACATTCTTTCTGTCACAATAAATAATTTATTACAGCTTACATGATAAAAATCCTAGAAATCAAATCAGTTACTGAGAGTTCTATGCTGTCTATTTATTTCCAATCAGACAAAGAGTAATTTAATACCGAGGGGGAAAAAAATAGCCATTTGCACATTTTGGATGGAACATTTAAACTATAGTAGTATTCTAGGGATGCATTATAGTCATATGATCATGGAGTGATTAAAAATCCATAACGGAACATTTCTTTCCCAGGTATATGCCTAAAAAGACCTCTTATCCTTACAATTTGACTTCCATCCTCTCAAACAATTTTGTTCATTAGGTACCGGTATGGAAGTTAATGCATCTAAAAGAATGAACCGTATTTTGTGGTACAGGACAGTTCATTATCCTAAAAGCTCCTTCATTATATCCCTTATATTGTGAAGGCAAGGGACATCTGACTTATCATTTAGCCTGAGAGCAATGAAAATTCTCACAATAAATGGTGAAAATGTCTGTAGCTGTGCACACACGCGTGTGCACATGCGTGTGGTGGTACATCTCTTTATTGAAGCAGTGAAGCACAGCAAGCTGTGAGTGAACAAAATTAAAGCAGACGAAATTATCACTGAAGCTCTTTTCCTGTCCGATTTTGTACTTTTCTGTAGCGGTTCACCAAAGGAAAACAGAAATTTTGATATTCAGTTCTCACTTTGAGATTTATGTGAAATATGAGGACTAGTTTCTAGACCCTGGAAGAAAGAGGCTGCTTGCTTACTTCAAAAGTGAATGAGATTCTGAAGCAATATGCTTGAAATGTGGCATGTTTTAAGAAGACTGGGGGAACAGCTGGCATGCTCAAGAGCTGATTTGGTTTTGTTTCTCCAGCTGACATAGTTAACCTAGTAGAAGAAACTTCCTGCCTCTGTAAACTTTGTCTAATTTCTGCCTTCTGACCCTTATCACTAAAAATGATACTACTATTAAAGGTATTAAATCATATTATTACAGCATGACTTGAGAATGAAAGCAAGTACCTGTAATACTCCTACACTTGATATCAGCATAAATTTTGTATTTTTTTCATGTATGACTTGACGTCCTTGTGGGTCTCTTACAACTGAGAATATTCTGTGGCTTTTCTTTTCTTTGCACTCTGTACAATTACAAACAAATGTTGCCTTTTAGCACATACTAAATAAGGCACCTCTATCCTTAGCAAAAGCATCAAGCCTGTTGTGCATTTTTAGCTTATTCTTAAGAAAACATGAAAAAAATAACTGTATGAACAAATAAAAGAGATGTAGATGCACGTTATGACAAGTAAAAAATAGTATTGTGACACAATTTCACTTGTATGAGCTGGTGTAGGTCCATTAAAGTAAATGGAGTTGTCTTCATTAGCCTGTGCTGATATCTGACTAAAGACTTTGACAAGCTCTCATCATTGTGGAGGAATTTCCTTTCCATTACTTTTTTTGACCTCCTGCTCACTTTTTACTTTGGTTTAATATGCACAGCATGAAGTCTCTAAATTATCTAAAGAGACTTGCAAAACTTCCCTAATAAACTACAAATTAGGTGATTTCTTGCTGATTCTTCTCTTTGTCAGAGGAGTTAGTGGTCTCACTAGTTCCACTGACAAATTTGTAAGAATGCATGATGTAGCATAAGGGCCATGAGCGTGAAACATCCTAGGCCTCTCAGACACCCTTTACAGCTGCACAATCTGCAGCTCTGATCAGTCAGTGCATCTACGGACCAGTCTAGAACATAAAGAAATCTAGAGAAATGCCCACTAGTTTTTTCTCCCTTTATATTCAATTTCTTTCTGGAAATCTGCAATTATCTGGAAATGCATAATGAATAAATTGTGGGTAACTACTTGTAATTTTATATTAAATTGCTGAACAGTGGAAGGAGGGAAGGGACAAAACCAGGCTCTCCAGTGATGACCGATGGGATGGTGTGCCAAAACTGGAGGAAATGAGCACTAATGGGATCCCTCACTCTGCTTCACCAGGTGTTGGCTACAAAGTACCACACCTGAAATGTTTCTACACTAATGCTCGCAGCATTACAAGAGGAGCTCTTGTTCCAGCAAACAAGAGGAGCTGGAAGCTTTGGCCCACTCCCAGATATTTGACATCACTGGCGTAAGTGAAAGCCAGTGGGATGAGTCCTGTGACTCGAGTGCCCTGTCAGATGGTTGCAGTCTCTTCAGGAGGGATAGGCAGGGCAGAAGAGGTGCTGGGGGTTTGGCATTATAGGTAATAGAAGGGTTACAATCCTGCATATGAACAAAGACAAGTTAATTAAGCCCATTTTCTGAATCACTTGTGTATCTTCAGGTAACTCTGCTTCACGACTGGACCATGTCATATGCCTTTCTTTAACATATAGGTGAACTATGTAAACTTAGCTATGAGCTGCTGATTGCTGCTGAAAAGATTAGGTGGCCAAGGTTTGGGATGTGAGATTTAAAAGAGACTATAATTAGACTAGATTAGGTATTTCAGATTTATGTAGCCTATGGCTGGTTTTACATTTACTTTGTCCTTATTGTCCTCTTAATTTCCTAGTACACTGCATAGATATGTTAATTTACTACTCATGCTGAATGTAAGGTCACAGTGTCTTACTTCTGTTTGTAGTTGATTGCTTACCACCTATTCATTCAAGACTCCATTTCTATTTACTGTGCGTATTTGATGATTGGTCCTCACTAAGGCCCTGTGAAAGAATACTGATCATGTTTTCTTTTCTGTCTAACAGCTGCTCAGTAATTTCACGAGATGAAATGTAAGTGCATTCATGAAGTACAGTGAGTCCCTCTCAGCTCGCGTTGATTGTGCTCGTGGAGCTGCTCACCAGTCTGTTGAATACATTCTGCAATTATTTTTTTTTTCTGAAGCAGGCAGAATGCACACAGAAGACCATATGAAGAAAAACTTCAGCATGTTATCTGCTTCGAAATCTCTTTCTCTCTTAAAACACAATACACATGCTGATTCCAGTGGAAGATGTGTAGCTAAAGCCTCTGTACTATTCGGATATTTCAAGAGATGATTTTGTGAAACATCCATTTATGTTCAAGCCCAGTGTACTGCTCCTCCCTGACCATTACTGTCAGCAGGCAGGCAGTAAGATCCTGAAACAGAGTCCAGATGCAGATCTCAGATGTAGTTGAAGAGGGTTTTTTTCATAAAATATTCTGTAAAAGTATTTGAGTTCTCATGTTCAGTACTTATGTGAGAAAATAAAACTGATGATCTAGAATTTTAAAATATACTGTATTTTTATAACTTAAAAAATGACAAGTGAGAGAAAATGCCAGATGGACTATTTGGCTTAAAGTTCTAACAAAAATGGAAACAGAAGATGACAATAATCAGGCAAATATAATTCCATGAGTGAAAGTTCCCAGAGCATCATGGTTTAAAATTATTGAAACAGTTACATGGCTGGCTTACAAGCATTTCAAATCAGTAAGAATTAACAATTCCTGCTACAAAATGTACAGAGTAATTTTCCAAAACTTTGTCCAATGAGGCTATCTCTGTGTGTGTCGTGCTTAGCTTCTTCAGTTGGTGATGGTCTGCTTTGCATAAAATAGTTGCAAGATTTATTGGACTAGGGAGGCAGAGCATGTAATGGTTCACGACTAGCCTAATAGCACAGTGATCAGGGTATTTAGCTAGGAGGTAGGATTCTCTTAAGGGAGCAGGGGTGGGTGGTGGTAGAGCAAAGGTATGAATTCCTCTCTGCTGAATGTGAAAAATATGACAATATTCTTGGCACTTGAGAGGTAGTTTTTGGAAAGAAGTAATGATTATGTGTAGTGCATGCACGCACACAGAAATTCATGGAGCTCCTTTTTCTATATATGAAATATTATCAATAAAAATTCTTCTCAAAATTTCCATGCAAGGCCAAGGAAACTTTTTGGAAAATACACCAAAACCTTCCAAATGTCAAAATATGGTATGTAAATATTTCACCTAAGATTCAAATTTTGGGGAAAAAGATGCAGAAGACACAATATTCTAGAAATCCTACCTCTAACTGTCAGGAAGCCTTTCAATATCTTCAATATGATTTTTCTTCATTTTCAATTTCCATAATGGAGAGTGATAAAAATGAGTTGGTTTGTGTGCAACACTGATCTTAGAACCAAATGAATTTCTTTTATGATAAGGACCATTTGAGAGATAAATGTTCTATGTTTCTGGGTGAAATAGAAAGTAAAGTATGGCAATTCTTTCTCCTCAATACGTGTCTTTTATATTTTTAAATTAAGGTAGGCAACGTATATAGGTTCCTTTCTAATTACTCCTATAATGTCTAAATTTATGTTTAAACTAGACACTTGCAGTGTACATCAAATACATTCTTGACCATTTATTTACTATTTTCATACATGTCTAATACACGGTACATATTTGTTTGCTGCAATCTGGTTGTAGGAGTCTCTTCTCTGTCAATATGCTAAAATAAATGTTTTAAAATGTTATGATTCATGTTGCCAAGGTTTACTTCCAAGATCATGTTAGCAGCTTCCCTCTGGAAATGCCCTTTCTTAAAAAAAGAAGAGAATGAGTATCCAAGTCACTTTTATGTCACATCCAGCGAATGACATTGAGAAAATTTAAAAAATTATTATCTATTTAGTAAATAACAATAGGGAAAGAATGGGGTAGGATGTTGCAATTAGGTGACAGAATTTTATATATAGGTTCTTGAATGTAGAATGGAAATTATTGAGTTATCTTCAGATGCTTAGCATTTTCAAACAGTCATGTTCATGTTTTTCACATGTGGAAAAATGTCTGAAGTTAAATATTTTTCAAGTGTGATGGCTAAATTTTCGGAATAAATGCCTTGGATGAGCAGTTCTGTAGTTAGTTAAAACTATTGCTATGTATTTTACACATTAAATTACAAAGCTGCAAATTTCTTCCAGCTCAGTCTGTCTGAGAACTTAATACTTGAAGAACAGATCTAACAGGCACTCAAATGTTAGATTACTCTAAGTCAAAATTTCAAAATGGATTCTTCCTTGCAAAGTTAAGAATTCTAAGTTTTCTACAGAGATAGTGCTTCAGAAAGAAATATAGTCTGTGGTGATGTGGATGATCAGGGAAGCAGACATTTAGTATGCAGTGCCTGACTTGGAGTCAAGTAGCTATAGATATAAGTGCAGAGAGCTGATTTCCATGTTTCCAGGCCTGTTTATACATTTTACATGAAAAAATTTTCAATTAAATATTGAAGTAACTGGAAGGAAACAGAATTGACCTCTCCTGTTTCTGATCAGCTCTACAGAACTCTTCAAGCAGAAAGTCATACCTATTCTTGCTGGCTTGAGCAATTGCTGAGCTTTGCTGCAGATTAAAAATCTTTGAACAACTTCAAGTGGAAAGATAAAGACCGCAATTCTACCCAAACCAGGACACCTTGATGGCTCTGGCATTCTTGTGGAACAGGTGGGTTTGCATGTTTCCAATAACAATGTGAGAAAAGAAAGCATCTCTGCTACTAGAAAGCGAGAGCAGTGTCCTGTATTCAGATTAAAATACAGTGTGTTGAGAGAAGGCCATGTATTGATCTTGCCTATTGGAGATGAGTAACATGACAATTCACTCCAGTTCCTCTTAATAGAAGAAATCACAATTTCCCAGAGAAATTGCAGAGAGTCAGTGCTTCCAGCATAAAAGAAGCAATCCACAAAGCTTTCCTTAGAGCTCTTTTCTTCCCTAGAAGTCCTGACTCATTCCTTCTTGCTCTCAATTTACAGTCACTCTCCTTCTTTAATAGGACCCTAAGATCTTACCATTTACTGGAAACATCAACCTGATGCTTGTTTCTGCCAGATGTTTCAAGAGTTTAAGTCAGAAACGACAGCATCTAGAGAGTTCATGAATTTGATTTCAGCAGTGGTTTTGAGCCTGCATCATTGGATTTAGGGCCTGGAAACATACCTGAGACCTTTTTTCACACCTATTTCCTATTTTTATACTGAAAATATTTCCCTGTGAAAACACATATAAAAGATAGCTAGTTCTAAAACAAATGGAGCAAAAATTCCTGATGCTTTCTTAATAATAAGTTATTAGGACAGACATTATTGTTATATGAGTTGAGAATGTGGATCTAAATTTCTTTTTTCCCTTATGGTTTTGACACTACCAGGTAGCTAAAATCTTATCCATATATTTGGAATTAATCCATATTCTTTATTTTGATAGTGAATGAAAAGATTTTTTTGATCCCTGTATTAAAGAATAGCATGAAAAGAACATGACTGAAAGTATGCTGAAATAATTTTTTAATTAATTTTTAATCCCAACAGTGCAGCATATTTTTTTTCTGAAATTTAAAACACTTCTTGGATAAATTGCTATCAGATCCTTCCCCCTTTGTTCTTTAGATTTCTATGTGCTATCTTTTACCTGGCAGATGTGCATGTATCAACTCATAAGTGAGGAATAGGAGAAATGAGTTGAAGGAGGTGGATTTAAAGCTGCAATCAATTAATCTGTTGCTAGGGAACTGTCAGCTGCCCACTCACAAAATAACAGTCAGCTGGCTGGAGCTAGTAGCATATAAAATGGAATTACAAAACACTACAGTTCTTGCTTTTATTATTAATTTTAAAAAAAGTGTTTTACTAATGCTGTTTTTATGAAGGAGAAAGGAAGGAAAGTTTGATAGCATGGGTCAAGATGTCATACATATTTCACTCTTAGTTGAGACACCTAATTAACTGGCAGCAGGAGCTTGGGTTTGTGTTTGGCTATCTTTATCACTCAACCAATATGAAGTGGAGTGGTGCAGTATGTGGAAATATATTTTGGAAGAGCACATTTGACCACATCAGGTTAGCCTAATGTGGTCTGATTGGGGAATACTTTGAAAATCCTAGGCATTTAATGGAATGCCAGTTAATTAAAGCTTGATGAATTTCAAAGAGTGAGTTGTGGTTGGTAGAGATAAGAGATGACCCTGCCTGATACATATAGAAGCAGAAGATTTCATTTCTCTGACTTAGAGCTCACTCAAGTATGTGAAAGATTTCAGATTTGAAACAGAATTCTCCATGTAAAGTTCAAATGTGATTTTTGAGTCTGGCAAAGCATCTGTCACAGGTTGTTTCAGGATTGTTTTGCTTGTTCTGGCAGAGAAGGGCTCATTTTGAAATGACTTTCATAGTCTTTTACTTTGAAACTTTTAGAGAAATGTTAGTGTAGAGCAGAGTTTTCTTACTAATGATAGTTTCCATTTTAATTCTTTAAACATACTTTTTATGTAGTCTTTGATGTTCATGGTTTTCAGTATTGATGTTAAAGACTAAAGTAAAGTACCATTAAAAGTTTTCCTATAACTGCCTATGTTCTTGCATGGTCATGTGAAGCAGAATACACTGATCCTTCCTGAACAGTGTTCTTACGTGACTTCTACTAGCAGAGGATAAAAAGCTAGACCAAACTTTGAAATTTTCATCTAGTCTTATCATTTATATTCTTGAGTCTATTTCTAGATGTGTTTAGGTATGGGAGAGGCAAAAAGTAGCAAAAGAAAAGATGGGTGACTTGGCTTTGGTCATTCAATCATCCAGCTACCTGTGGTCTCTTACATGTCAGCTGCAATATCGCCTGGTATTTAAAGCTGTGCATCTAAAATGTTAGTGCTTAATTCACATGTATAAGTTAGAAATCATAAATATTGTCATGTGTTTGGCAGGAACTAACTAACTTAAATGTGAACCACCAGCCTGTGTGCTATGTGTGCACCTTATACACTACATCTTTTGATGATTTCCTCTAAGTACATGTGACATAGAACAAAAAATGGCTATATATAATTGTTTTCAAGTGTATATAAATAAGAAAGCTTTCAGAAAGAAGAGCAAAAAGAAATAATTTTGGCACATACCAGAACTGTCTGTGCTTCTGTGGAATAGTTTTTTCATGGTGCTTGGCACCTAACCAGCATCAAACGGTGACGGCTTCCTAATTTTATAAACAGAAAGAGTTTCTGTTATAGGAACGTTCTGTCTGTCTCTGTTATAGGAATGAAGATTGCATAATTTTGTTTATTTTTCTTTATTTACTTTCTCTTTGTGGTGGTAGAACTCCATGTTCTAGCAGTAGTTGAAAGTATCTAGTTGAAAGTAATTGAAAAATATCTTCTCTAAGCGATCATGGAGTTGAGACAAGCATTTCAGCACCAGTAATGGCTGATCATGAGCCCGTATAACTGTGTCTCCATCTCTGTTCATATCTTACTCTGCTCTTGTCAAGATAATGCTGCTGAATACAGGTTCCTAAGCACAGTAACACGATGTGGCATTGCTGCTGCAATTAAGATAAAAGAGAAGTGCACCGATCTTGTGGCCTCAGGTCTCTTCCTTTGTTGGCGTGGCCTTTTCCGTGTGTTTTCTGGAGTGGAGACAGGTGCAAACCAGGGCAGAGAGCGCAGGAATGGTGCTGTGGCTGCTCACCTGTAGTACATGGCAACATGAGGTTTCACTGAGGTGAAGCACTGAAGGAAGAAGGGAACAAACTTGTCACTATGTCAGTGCAGGCTGGACTCTGCATTTCTGAACTGCAACTGCATTTCTGAAAGACTTTATTTTACTTATGGCTTTGAATTTTAAATATTCATCAGTTTGTACCAACAGGTCAAGGGAGGTGATTCTTCCCGTCAGGGCTGGTGGGATTAAACATGAAGTGCTGTGTTCAGCAATAGGCACAAATTGAAATACAGAAAATTCTTGTTTAATCTAAGAAAAAGCTTTTTAATTCTGAAGGTAGTGAAAGACTGCAAAACGTTGATGAGAGAGGAGGTGGACATCTGTCAACATCTCTAGAAATATTTGAAAAGTGACTGGCAGTGTTGTTGAGCAGCCAGCTGTAAATGATCCTCTTTGGAGCAGGGAACTAAGACTAGATGGTCTTCAGAGGTCAGTTCCCACCTCAGTGACTCTTTGGAAATAATTAAGACCACAATTGACTTACTGATCATATAAAGAATTCTTTATTTTGGTTGGATACCAAGGGAAAGCTAAAATGCATCATCTTTTCCCATTCAGTTGAACTGAGTTTTCATTGTCTCTATTAAATGCAATTAATGTGGGGAGACATTATGAAGAATTAGGGTTTTCCATCATTTGGCTTTCTTTTCCAACACTGCACAGGTTAGAAGGCAAGTACTCCCCAGATACATGAATAGCTGCAAACACCAACTTCATTGCTATAGGAAAATTACTTGTGCAGCAAAGAGGCTGATATTAATGTTGACAGGCATATTGGTAGAACCCTTATCTGCAGTGATGCTTGTGTAGTTGTGTTCCTACTTCTATCCTTTTTTTTCCCTAGGATTATTTTACTAGGGTAATGTCTAAAATCACATAAATGATTTGCACATCTATGTTCCTCAGTGGAATCAATCGCTTTATTACTATCAAATAATGGAGAGAGTGCAGCAACTAGTTTGATGAAATAGGAAATTCAAAGGTGCTCAGGAAGCAGGTGTATCATAGTATTTTTAGAATGACTGGAACTTATATAATTCCCCTAGCTACTACAAAATAACTTCCAAACAAAAAAAATAAGAATATTACTGAAAATCTGGGGGTCTTTGAACTTTGAGAGCTACAGGGATGTCATGGTACCTGAATATGAATGCTGGATCACTTATGTATCTATTCCAAATCACTGATTTGGAAACTTACCCAACATGATGGCAAGTAATTATCAATCATCTTCTACATCCAATATAATGTACTGCATTTATTACTTTATGCCATTACAGAGTAACTGACACTTTCAGCTTTATCAGCAAACTCTCAGTTGGCTGCAACATAAAAATATCAAGGTATCAGCAAATGACTTTTTAAAATATTATATTAAATCTACAGTTCTGACAGAGAAAGTTAAATATTAGGTTGGATTTTTTTAAAAGTATGGGAGTAAGCACTGAACAAGTCTGTTTGAAGAACGGTACAACTGATGATGGCCTCTTTTTGAAGATCTGAATACTTTCCATCCTCATTGCTGTAATGTTAATATTTGTGGGCAAGAGGTAGAATAAGAGAGTTAATATTGATCTTTGTACATGTTAAATGACCAGCAACTGGGTTCACACTACTTGACCAGGCAGTCGATGCCAAACAGTTGTGTGTAATATCAGAGTTCTGTCAGTCTTTTTCCATGTAAAAGCATTCATTTGATCATCTTTCTTCCTATTCATGGAATTTTCATAAAAACTTGTAGGAATATAATTTTTTTAAGAATATAATTTTTTTATGAATATATTCTGCCTTTGAGTTAGTGAGATGGGATAAAAAACTGAGTAAGGTGAAATTCTGAGCTGAAGAGGGAAAGAGACATTATGATCTTGAAATACATTTTTTTTTTGAAAACAAACTAAAATAAGCATTTTCTGACATTGTATCTGACAGTGTATAGTTGTCTTCTGTGTAGCAAAGTTGTTGATATTTTTAGTGTTGAGGAATGTATAATTTTAATACTAGGAAATAACATTATTGAACTAAAATTCTTGAACTACATAACATTAAGTTCCATTTTCTCTAAAGTATTACAGCATACTTTCCATGACTAGCAAAAGCCTCACATGTCTAAAGGAAAAAAACAAATGCAAACTAGTAGAGGCAAATTTTTGGCCCTTGTGTTTGAAAGAGAGCTAAAATTATACTTCTAAATGAAAGGGAAAACAATTTACAGTATTCTTGACTGTTTAAGATGTCACGTGAGATATGGTTACTGAAAGCTTCAGTTCTGAAAGTGGGCAGCTGATAACTAAATTTGTTTGTGTATTTGGTATTTGAGTAATTTATCTGGATTGCTGTGTTGACTGATGAAATGGTAAAAAAAAATCCCAGCACTCAAAACTTCAGAAAAGTCACCTGAAATGGTGAACAACAAACTACCAGCTTAAAGTTGTGTTGTTTATTAGTACCTGTCAATTTAAGACCTAAACCATTAAAATAAAAAAAAGGAGAGGAAAGACAAGCAAAAAAGGTAGATGCATTTCCTTCTCTCTTGTTAAGAAAATGTGTTGCTGAATGACCATGTGATAATTATAAACATTTCCAGTGTTCATTGTTAGAAAAAGGTGACAAAAACTTTGAACAATATCAGGTACATTATTTGTGTTATAACTGTGCCCCCAGGATATTCCAAATCATGTTTTTGATCCTTAATGTCTATGTAGTGTATAATGAAACTATGGTCCATGGAGAACCCACATAGGCGTGTGGGAAACCAAAATAAATTGAATATTTTTGAACATGAAGAAATAAGAAATGTCCTCTGAAAACTGTTTCTAATCCTTAAATGAACACTGAGATGAAAAACTGAGGCACACAGCTTAGTAGTGGAAGGAGTAGTGGCAGAGCTGGAGCTTTTAATAAGGTTTGTCTTCAATATAATGCAATTACTCTTATCAAACATTGTTGAAATGAGTTTTTTTTCCTCTGGCTGTAGTCAGTCTTTCTTCACAATCTGGAAAAGTTGTTTAGAAATCACCTCAATCTTCATCTGAATTTGTAAGCTCCTGTTCTCAAAAACATTGTTTAACAAAGGGTGCATATTTAGTGGCAGCTGCCAAAATTAGTTTTGATAATACATTTGCACTAAAATAACTGCTATTTAACAGGACATCGGTTGTGAATTGTACTGACTGTCTTTGTGTATATATACTGCAGAATATGGAGTTTTCTGTAAATGTAGAAAAACAAACCAACAGTTCATCTTACCTATTTTTTTAAGGAAAAGTGGCAAGGTTTAGAGTTTTTTTAAAGAAAAATGACGAGGTTGAATAGTAGTATATTCAATAGATTAAATAAACATTTAACAAATTTGAGATCAAGCAAAAGAAGCCAAACATCAGATATTTCTAATTTTTTTATGTTGAATATATCAGTAACTTGAAGTTCTACTGTGAAACTACAGTAGAGAAGGATGAGTGGAAGAATGTATGTGTCCCATCACAACTAAAAATGAGTTTAAATATAGAAAAGCAATAAAACGTAGTGAATATGTGAAAGTCATAGTAGTATTGCATAATATTTGGTCTTGCTTTATATGGCATGATTATAAACTGAAGAAAAGAATTTTTAAAATTATTCAATGAAAAATATATACCCTCGTACATTTTCTTTCTCTTTAATGTTTTCTGTGAAGAGCAACAAAAATGTAAGGCAGGATAAGTTAGTATAATTATAACGTATTTGCGTATTGCATCATCGTTATGTTGCCCTGGCAGTACTAAGAATTTTATTATGCTGGCCCATTTATTATTGCTGATGTGTACAGCTTGTACCTTTACGAGTTCATCAGCATGAATAAACTCATCTGTGTATTCCACGACAAATGTGCTTGTATGCTTCACGCTTGATAAGAGAACTGTCAGACCTGACAAACTTTGACACAGCTGATGATTATCTTGAGTTTTCAGATCATCTAGACTACTGCTTGTTATCACCTTTGCTGCCGAGGGCACCGAGCATGACCAACGCCTCCAGGATGTGATCCGCTCTCACAGCTGCGGTTTAGTGGTATTCCCCAGTTCAGTGCTACCACAAACACTCTCCCACACTGCATATTGTTCTTTCTCTCCCTCCTCCGCTTCCCCTTCCTGCTGTGGTGGGATGGAGGAGAGAACTGGAGGAAAAAACCATGAAGAACGCAAGTTGAAATAAGAACAATTTACTGGAAACAGCAATGAGATAAGAAAACAAACAGTAACAACAGCAATATTAGTAACAAAAGTGTACAAGAGAGAGTGATTCACATGCAAAAATGTTCAGCACATTCTGGGATCCGATGACAAAGAACAATATTGGATAGCTCCCCCATTCTGCCCCAATTTTTGACCGAAAGGAACACCCTTCTTAGAAGGGAGAGATTCCTTTTCTGCCACACCTGGCATTGACATGAGGTGTTATTAAATAACATTAGGGTCCTGATCCCAGCTACCGCAAAAAATAACCCCCTCCTGGCTGGAACCAGTACAGACAAAAAGGCAAAATCATAGTTTCCCATGCAAAGTTTCTTACAAAATGTGCTAATGTCCATTTCACCTCATCCTTTCTTTGGGGAGACTCTGCCACTTCTTCTGCCTTTGAGGAAAAAGAATTACAGCTGTCAGTCCTGACTGATGTGAAAACTTATTCTTCCCATGGAATAAAATTTTCAAAATGCTTCACATCTTTCCTAGACTCTGAAAGGCTCTTTTGAGCAGTTGGAGTGGTTATGTATTAGTAGCAGGTACTACATCATGAATTATTGAATTTTGATGCTGGATGAATTCATGCTCATATGCAACTTAAACAAATTTTCAGTGTTAGTAGCTGTAGTAATGATGGAATCTAGCAGTTACAGAGCTTCCACTTTGAAAATGACAGCAGAGATGCCTGTGGTTTTTTTCCAATTATACAGTCATACTGTTATGCTTCTTTTAGTGACAGGAGAACATTAACCAGCCTACTTCAACAAGCTGCAATCCCTCTTTGGCTGATGGACACAAAAAGGCAGAAAAAGCCTATTATGTGTAATCTACTCTACTTTTAAAAGAAATTTTTTCTACACTGCTTAGGAGAAAAGAACTTCACTCACATTAGGTGTTTTTAGTGAGGGATTATTTGTAAACTATTATTTCCCTCCCCCTCGCCCCCCCCACCAAAAAAAAAAAAAAACCAAAAAACTATTGAGCTGCAATTAAATATTCTTGGAAACAGGAATGTAATGTGGCAAGGCTAGCTGAACTCTAGAAACATCATGGACAGGTGACATGGCAACTCTTGAACGATGCTGTTTGTTTTATTAAGATTTGTCTGCGGGGGAATTATAACGGATGCTGTGCACAATTACACATGGGCGCGATGCACTGATGCTTCTTATTTCCTGAACACAAATGGGTGAAATGTGATAGTTGAGCTTTACTTTTCTTGGGATATGAAGACATATTAATTTCTTGTATCTGTTGCAGCATTTTCTTGCAAACTAGTGCTCAAGAGTATGCTAACACTGGTACAGTTATAAGAATTTCTCATAACGGAAGCAGATGGCTTATTCTAAAGCATTGATTACCAAGGCTGTTGTTCTAGGCCATGAACCTGAATAGAAGAGGAGGAATAAAGGTAATTAAATCATAGCTGGAGGCATTTAAAAAGTGCTGGAGAAAGACAGTCATCTTTATAATCTGCCTGTCCAATGTGAAGGAATGCAGTTTCTGGTATAAAGCCTAGGGATGAAGAAATAGAAATAGAAATGACATAGAATTTTGCCTGGTAGCATCTGAGGTTAAAGGGTGTTTGGTACATGTACTTATTATTTACATCTTTTTATTACAGTATAAATTAGGATAAGAGAAGGAAACACTGACCAGCGAAATTCAGTTTTGGGACTATGGCACAGATTCATTTCCCATTATAATGTAGAAATGTTCCTGGCTCTATTAATTTTTTAAGGTACATTAAAAAGTGCAATCCTGAAAAGTTTTAATCAGAAGTTTGTAGGCACACTTACAAAAAGGCCTAACTCTAACATCACTGGAGACATCACTAACAAATCCATTGTAGTTAGGTTTGTGTCCACTAAACAAAAGTATAATACAAGCCTCCCATGTAATTTAATATATGTGTGACTTGAAGACCTGAGACATTACAGTTCTTGTAACACAGAAATGATTCCCACTGGGTACAGGTGGCTGCATGAAATGCATTTCACACAGTGGACTTTTGAGTAGAGACCTTAAATGATCAAAACACCCGTGTGGATTTCTTCTTCAGGTAAAGCAGATGTTCACATCTCATCTACCATGGCTCCTGTAGCTGTCCATATAAAGGGCATATTATACACACTTATGTTTCACTTTTTAAATAAGTAACCCCCCAAAAGAGTACCACTGAATCATACTTGGCCAAACTTTCCACATGCTCATCTGCTGTTCTGGCTAGCCAAAGGTCGTGTAGATTGGGGTTTAGTGCTGAAGGGGTGTGGAGGAAGGGATTATTTCGTCTTGGCCAGAGTTCTATTAGGAAAGTCTTTAACCAATATAAATAGGTAAAGCATAACACAAGTAGCTCTGACAGTGCAACTGACTGCTAGGATTCATTGTTCTAATTAGACAGAAAAATGTAAACTTGGAATGTAAAACATAGGCATATATTTCTACACACAGGGAATTTAAGAAACATCATAATGAAATGTTAAGGCTCAATTTTAATTTAGTTTCTACTGTTAGTGAGGCAAGATACATAATAATATTTTTTGACTCACTAATGCAAACTACACACAAGACCAAGATGAAAATATTATTACTAATGGCAAAATAATGTTTTTCTTGGTTTTTGAAGTGTTTGAACTACTTTTGCTTTGGGAATTCGTGGGAATTTTTTTTAGTGAAATAGCTACTTTATTGTTTACAGCTTCTCTCTAGATGTATGCTGAAGTTCATATGCTAACTAATCACATATACTTTTAGATTGCCTACTAAAGGAAATTAATACTGTGCGTGGAACATTATAAACTGCGATTTTAATTGAAATTTCAAGGGAAAAGGAGGATGATGAATTAAACTGCTATGACTTACACAGGTTTATTTTTTTCAATACCATTAGAAAGTCTCTCTCTCTCAAAAGTACCCAAAACTTAGCTGAGGTCCCTTATCCCTAAATTCTCTGAGAAGCTGAGGAATTTGACCATGCAATTCCATTATTCTGAGAGTTGAGTGACTAAATCCAATTCAGCCCTAAGAAATTAACTCTGCTACATTGATTTATCATCATCACTGTCTATTAGTCAATTCTAAACCCCTAGACCTTGTGACGAATAAAGTATTCCAGTAAGTGCAGCATTTTAAATTCCATTAAATTGCATTTGCTTTTAAAATTCAATTATCATGAAATCAATTGTAAAAATTCTTCCTACTAAGAAGTATGAAGAAAATCATAGTTTTAACTTACTGCAAATGCTAGAGTTTTATGCTGTTGTATGATTTATGGTATCCTGCTACATCTACTTAAAGCAGGGTGAAAGATTCTTAAGGTCAGCTAAAATACTCTAAGAATAGTATGTATTGAAAGGAACAGATTCAGAAGCAGTTCCCCTTTTAATTTAAACAGTTAGCCTTGTAAAACATATGAGGTTTTCCAGTCCTTGAGAAATGCGAACTGTGGGAGAAATAGCATGGTTCAAGAGAAGCCTGTAAAATCTGACTTGGTTGTCTGTTGTTGAAGACAGAACTGCAGACAGGAGCTCCGGAAATTGAGGAGCTAGGATATGATTTCTAGCTGAATTTTTTGGGTGTATTTTCTTATGCAAGATTCTACAAAGCATCCTGTGTGTAGTTAATTCTTAACCCTTACTGAAGTCTCCCATAGAAAAACCATACTCCATGGGAACCTCTGCTGGTTTATTCATGATGAAGCAACTAAGACACTTCCTATTATAACTCATGCTGAAATGATTCACAGTTTTGTGAATCTCTGAGTATATTAGAGAAACAAAGTACTGCATTGGAATATGTTACAGTGGAAAGGAAACCCCACTATAACCATCCGTAAGTAATATATTTAAATGTTTCATTAGATTGATATATTAGCAGAACGAAAAAGGTTGCATTTGGCCTATTAAAAAATAGTACTCCAAGAAATTGCAAGATTCAAACTAGAGACAAAGAGATGTTTCTCCTCCTCTCAAAATAAGATGTATCTTTTGTGTATTTATGACTATCAATAAATAATGTACTTTTTTTTGTCAGGGAGTAACTAGATCATTACTAACAAGAGGCTCCTGTACTTTCCTGTAGAGGAAATTAACTTAACTGAAACTTCAACCAGCTAAACTCAGCAATCATTTGAAATAACAGAGCTTGACAGTGACTGAGGTGGTATTTTTCCAGGGACCTGACAGCTCAGGTATACATACATTGCCAGAGAAAAAACTGTTTATTACTGGCAGTCTAAAAACTCTGTGTTAGATTTATTTTCCTTCTGATGACTCTTGTCCAAGGCATTTTAAGGTCAATATTCTTTCTGCACTGTGCCCGTTATAAAACTGAGTTGTTTCATTGAAGTTTTCATTGAGGAAGTTCAGAACTGAAGAAAGTGTGTGTGTGTGTCTCTAGGCTCTGCTGTAATCCTTACCTTCAGAAAAGTTAAGAACTTCGAAACCTCTATCAAATGCTCCTTTTGCACTTTACAACTGTTTGCTTCTCAAATGATTGCCTGAAAAGGGTCAATCATTAAACAAAATGATGTCTTCATTGTGAAGACTTCTTCATTCTCTATTATAATTTGTGGGGGTTTTGCTAAATTAAAGGGCAGAGAGAAGTTCTGTGACCACAGCTGAGAAAGGTGTGACCTAGCTGATTTTGGAAGTTTCTTTGCCCAGTGTTTCCAAGTCAGCCATATGAATCAAATGCCCTCCTTAACATCCTGATTCTGCACTTGTTACAAGCTTCCAATATGATGATTTTGTAAAAAAAGGGTGGTAGTTACACCCTTCTTACTATACTCTCTTGAAAAGAAAGCTCTTCCTTAAACTTGTAGGCCTTTTTGTAGTCTGAGTGCTTTGCTTGCTCCTTGAATGGATTTCTGAGCATTTGATTGAGTGAAATAGACACTGCATGCCTGTTGAATGGAGTCAGAGAAAGTCCCCTGCAAATTCCCCAGCTTCCATGAAAGCTAAGATAGCTAGACTTTATCTCTTTTGTTGATTTTCTTTTTTTTGAGGGGTTCCTTTTGCAACTTTGTTGTGACTATGTTCTTTAGTTTAGATCCTTTGAATTGTCCAGAAGTGCTATTACAGCTTTTGGGAATGAATTATTTTTGTAGGACAATTTTTTAACAGGAATTTTATTAATGCACAAGCACTTCTAATCTGACCTATATATAAATGCCATAAATTGAGCATTCTTTAAGTATAAATGTTCATGTTCACTTAAGCCCATTCATACACCCCCATTTTCTTTTCAAGCAGTTGCTTAGAGACCATTTGATTCCACAGGATGGAAATGTATAACTGTATAGTATTTTGAACGTGAACCCTCAGATTTATTGAAACACTTGTTTCTAGGGCCAATGAACATGTCGTTCAGAAAAGACCAATGAAAAATAATTAATGGATCCCCCAAAACATGAACTTTATTTATGTATTGACCCTGAAATAATCCCTATTTATCATAGTACTACATTTATAATTTTCTTTTCCATTGTCTAGGGCACTGGAAAATTAACTGTTTTTAGTATTTTGTTAAACTATTCTAATGCCTTAATTTATTAGGTTTTTGAAATGTGATTAAGGATTTGTCTCAAAGTCATCAGTAAGCAACTACTTATTTTAGTCTTGGTGTTATTAATTGATTTTAATGGAAATGAGGTATCAAAAGTTCTTTGAAGATCTGGAAGTAAATGATTTGTTTCTAATTCTGCAAAGACTAGAATGAAGTAATCTCTCTGCATACATGAGCTCGGTACTTAAATGTTTCTAGAGATCCGGTCTGTAGTAATTAAAGATTTGACTATAAAATTCTGGAGCATTTGGTCAAGAATTCATGCAGGATGTTGGTGGTAAAACCAAGAAAAGAATTCTTGACACAGTTCATCCTTTCATCTTCCAGAATAATCAAAAAGTCTCCCACTTCTGTCACAGGGTATTCACTCTTTGTACTTAAACTACTTAAACAGGTACTGGCTATTTGAACTGTGGTGAACAAAACATTCATAGAAGAATTTTTCTCTATTTTCAGAAGAACACTCCCATTTTTCATGGAAATTCACAGAATAATAATGCAGACTAAAATTTACAAGTTTAGTTAAAAAAATGAATATGCATAAGCTACTACAGTAAGGAGATTTAGAACCAACAGTTTTCAAAGTATATATCTTTCAGTCTGGTAAAATGAATACTTAGGTTTTCTCTTCTTAGTTCATCCCTTTATAATTTTGAATTGGGAGTAAGCTGCACCTGATAGCTCATCAGTGATCTTTATCTTCCTCTTGCTTCACAAGAACTGTTGCCTTACTGAAATTACTTTTAATGAAAATAATTTTAATTAATTCCTTGCATAGAATGAGATTCTTAGTTAATGAAAATTATTCTAGATTTGTTTAAGTTTAAATTGGCATTTTGTCTAGCAATCTCTTCTCTCTTAAAGAAGTACAGGTTCAGAAAATACTTGTCAAGTCACTGAATTCAGTCTGCAGTTAACGAAGAATCTTTTTGCAAACTTGTTGAGCTCCCCTGACTCTGAGATCGCTTTTGGAAATATTAAGCACTTGCTTCCACAGACTGTTACAGAATCTCACTGGTCTCATGTATAGCTATCAACTTCTGATTTTCCCAGGGTTCCTTTATACATTTTCTCAAGGACACCTTATACAAAGTTTGTCCAAAACATCATTTGGTTTAAATAGCATGTTCTTAACCAGTTACTCTTTGCAATAAGAATGAAAATGAATTTGTTGAACATCACAAGTGAGCATTGATTTGGAATAGTAAAAAAAAGGAAAAAGTGGCAAATCCCTTTAAGTTAAGAATTCTGGAGACACACTTTTATGAAACCAGGGCCACAGTGGTGAACACTTCTTGATACTAAGTCCAGAACTTTAAAGCTTTGAAAACTCACATTCAGGATATCAGGGAAAGCCCTTGGAGTTTGATGCTGGTTCTTTGCTGCCCTGATTGAAGGGACCCTGGGAAGGCCCATCAGGGGGCCTGTCCAGAGGGAGATGCTGGCCAGAGCAGCCATTGCTGACACTTCTGACAGACACCTGTGCTAAGCAGAGGCCCCTTGCAGGGAGCACAGGAGACAAGCTAAACTGTTTTGTGGGCTGTAAAGGAAATGAGAGAAATAAGTGGCTACTATAAGTGAAATGTTGAACCCACTTGGAAGCTTTAACTTAGACTCTCAAACCAACAAATTCTTACATATTGTGCCTTTTTTTTTTTTTCTTTTTTTTTTTTTTGGCTTTTATCTCAATATACCTCTTGGTTTTGGTATTTCTGCTTTTCTTAAGTTTCCCCCAGGGAGTATAATAGTATAATAACATATTCCACAGTAAATGCACTACAATCTTAAATTATGAGATCATTAAAAAGCACTCTACACTTCTGAACCTTATCTGCTCAGCAGCTTTTTGCCTTCTGAAATAACAGTGGTTTGTGGATAGTGGCACTTTTTACTCCTAGTGATAAAGCAAGCAAGTACTTGTGCTGAAAATGTGCATGGAGACCAAAGGGTAAAAAGCGCCATCTGTGACCTAAACTGCATCTGTTCATTGGCCACTGAAAGAGAAGGAAAGTTTTGATTTACTAGCCAGACAGCTTTTTCAATTTTCTTGTCAAGAAATATCTTTAAACTGCAATACAGTTATGACAGCTTGGATAACAGCATTTAGCTATACTCCAGGAGCTTTTAGATTTTACATGCTATATGCCTAGACCTGTCAGAGAGACCTGTGTCAGACACAACACTTCTAAAATTTTTTTTCTCTTTTTCTTACAGTCACTGAATGTGAATTCTCCTAGTCACTTGGTCTGAATTTTAGAATTTTTATCCCACACATGTGGACTTTAATATAATTTAAATATTAATAGACACCAAACTACTAGCTCTTCATTATTGTTTAGAAAAAGTTCAAATCAAACATTCATCATGCGATAAATCTATTGGCAACATGTATGTATTGCAAAACGTTGAAGGATAGAAAACCAGCTTGTTTTCTGTAGTTGTGGAGGGTTTCTTCCTGGGGGGTTTTTGTTTGTGTGTGTTTTGAGTTTTTTTGAAATAAGTTTAGTATTTTTTAATGACAATACCTATTAGCTAAGAGATTTAAAACAGAAAGTTAAGAAGTAAACAACAGTACCTGTTTGTCTTAGCGAACATCAGGTCTTCATGTGGTTCTGCTTGTAACACCCAGATTGCAGATGGTTAATTATGTTTTTTAATCTAATGGGATCAATTTTAGTAGAATACCCAATGTTCTTCAAATGCTATCAGCTGTCAAATAAACTTCTGTTTGCATTCTTGTCATATTTGCTCATATGCTTGTACAGAGAACAATACAATTAGTCCAGGGCCTGTTTCCATTTCTTGTTTAATATTGTTCTTCATGCCTTTTGGGAAGTTAAGCTTATTGGCAGAAGGATATGGACCTCAACAGCAGTGACTTATCACTGTCTTTCAGCTTCTTTTTTACTACTGCTGTCTATGAGTGTCATGATAGGTGTGGAATAAATTTGCAACGTTGTTATGAAGTACATTTTCCATTAATGGAAGCACCTTTTTTAGCACAAATATCCGGTGAACTTTGTGTGGCTGTACAAAGTAAAGATAGCCAGGTATATAGGCACAGTAATTTATCATACAGGAAATATATATTAAAGAAATAAGTATTTTTCAAAATAACACATCATTAGCCTCTCCTATACAGCTCTGCTTTATACTTTATTTTCTTTAGGCTCTTGATTAAGGCCAGGATTTTTCATACCTACCATGAGCAGACCAGAACTGAGGCTTGTCATCTAAGCTCTCTTCCATAATCAACTCTGAAGAATAGTTTGTTCTTCCCATCTTTAGGTAAGTGTTCAGGCCTTGGTGAGATATATTACCTTCCAAAGACATTGTAGAGTTTCAAGGTTATCTCTATTGTCATGAATCTTACCAATTATTATGCAAATTAAATTTATTGTTCAAGAAAACTTGTATGTGTTACCTCAGCATTGAACTTGCACGCCACTCTTATGTACCTTTCAGACTTTGAAAAGTCCAAACATGAAACTAGTGTCTCTTTAGAGATTTTTCATGGCACTGCTCACTACAATAAAAGCTGACCATTTCCTTTAACAAGGTTTGGAAAAAATAGTTTTCCTCAGTGTCCAGGAACTAACTTAACTTATTATTACTTACTGTATGATAAGGTATGCCTTTGATTAATTGGATAATCCCCAGCCCCCTTGCTGGAAGAGATAGTGATGCTGGTTGCTGTTCATGACTTTGCCTATCATGTCATATACCCCTTGGTTGTCTCTTGCTGTTTCTGAAGAGACCTAGTCTGTGCAGTTTTTCTTACAGAAGCTTCCATTCTGACTCTCTCTGTTTGGGACTAGACTCACACATAAGGGTTAAAATGGAGATGAGTTATGGTTTGGTAACCTGATCGTGTTTCATTTTGTTGCAAACTTTTGTTTTCTTTTTCTTAATATCTGATTAATTTTCTGATCACTGTTGAGCACGGAACTGACGCTTTAATAGTTTTGTCAATTACTGCTCTGAAATCAGATTGCTAATTGATGACATCTCTTTATTTTTTGTATAGAATTCAGGTTGTTTTATAAAAATTTTAAATGTACTCGCATTGAATTTCTTCAGCTATTTAGCACCGAGTCAGAAGGATCCTCTGCAGCTCTTTACATTTGACCTTTATCTTATCTGTCTTGAATAACTTCAACAACAGTTGTTTTACTTAGAGTTCATCCCTTGTTTAGAGAACTCATTAAAGGACTGAACAACCAGATATCAATTTTTACCTCTCTTATTCTGTGTGGGTCACAGTAGGTGATTGTTTCTTTCTGCTGTATTTCCGGACAGTTTTAGTTTACGCTTTCTTGAGTCAAAATTTTCTAACTTTTTTCAGCATTTTAAGGTCTATCTCAGATGTCTTTGCTAGCAGTGGTGATATCAAAGTTATCATCTGTGCTTGCAATGCCTAATCAAGTCAATTTTGGAGTAAGTTTAGTAAGATTTGAACTATACTGTTGGGGAAATTCCACTTGTAATGAAAATCTTTCAGTGAGGAATCAATATCTGCGTTTACTTTGCAAAGAACATTATAGATATAGTCTATAATATAATTATCTCTTGGACATACAGTGAGCATTCTGAGTTCCTTGTTATCAACTGCTTCCATGTGTCCTCTTTTTCTTTTTATTACTAAGGCAAGTCAGTTTACTACTTCAATTACAATAAAACCCCAGAACATGAAAATCAACTATATAATAATTTTGAGATATCAGAAGGTGAATTGGTAACATTTAATACCTTTAGGGTCTTTGTCATTAGTGAGGAAAAAGATAAAAAAATATATAATTTCTTCACATAGAGAAGGAACCCATTACAAAGAATCCCCTGTGCAATTATACCCTTATGATTTATGCACCCAGCCCTCGTGTCCCTTGCACTTTCCTCTGGTGAGATGGTGATTTTTGGTCTGGGATTTCCTTCCACTTTACTAGGTTCTTTCCCTGTGTCTGTGCAGGTAGGCTGTTCATTGCTCTCATCTTGAGGAGCTCCAGCTTCTGCTGACTGCTGTAGTCTCCTGTAGCCTCTCTCTTCTGGTTTGCATTTCTGATGCCCCTGCTCTCTGGCAGGGCACAGGAAGCTAAAACAGCCCTAGATTTAGGATAAACATTACCTCAAAACATCAGTGTGTTATCAATGTTCTTGTACTAAAGACAAAACAGAACATTGTACCAGCTACTAGGAAAATTACTCAGAAAATTAACTTCATGCCAGTGAAAACCATCCCTAGATGTGAGTTCAGAGCTATGGGCCCAAGGCTTCCTCTAATCCAGCTACTCATGCTGATCCAGTGAAGCTAGGCAAGCAACGTCCTAACAACATGGTATCACAACTGTATGCAACTCATCCCACTGAAAACCTAGCTGTTTATGTTAAACAACTAATGTCTCTCAATATCTATTAAAACTTTTCCCAGGGGATCCCAGTTGTTACTTTTAGGCTTTCCTTAGACCTCTTTTCAGACTTGCTCACTTTGGAATACTGCTTTAGAATTTCCCCTATTTAAGTTCCAGCCATCTTTCTAGAAAAGGAACTATTGTAAGCTATTTTGCCAAGATCTGATTTAACTTTTTATCTTCCTTAGATGGACAGATATATGAAGCCAAGTGAAAGCAAGAAACACTCTTGTTGTCTAACAAATCAGCCAGAAAGTAAACTGTTAGAGACCTCAAATCATCATGCCTACAAACAGTAATATTTTCTCCAGCTTAAGAGGGATTTTCCAGTAGTTTGTAATAATCAGTTTTTAGACTTGAAATTTCAGCTGCTTGCACTTATTGTATTTACTGGAAAGGTGATGAAGGCTTCCTGCAAGCTTAATTATAACTCTTTAAAAAACCCCCCAAACAACAACAACAACAAAAACCAATGAAACAAAAAACCCTCCACTGAATAATTTACCTTTTTTTTTTCCTTTTTTCTTTTCCCTTTCTTAAAAAAAAAGGAAATTATTTCCTTTGTTACTTAACTTTATTATCTTATCAGATGACACAGCTATATTAATGAATAAAAGGGCATTCTAAACCCTTGGTACAATCCATAGTGGATCAGAAAAAGCAGCTTTACTTGGATCCTTAGGTGCTACTTTAATAAAATGATAGCCAGGGATCAAACCCCGACTATAGAAATATTTGTGTCTGACATCTACTGTGTGAAAGTGGCGAGCTTTTCTGAACTCTCTACAAATTAAAGCTCTCACAGCCACAACTCTCCACTGGGCTTTTTTTACAAATGTAATTGAAGACGCCCAAGGTGATTACTTAATCAGCCCCTTCTCTGGCACATTAAAATTCACCATGACTCGCACTGCTACCTGAGTCATTGGGGGAAATCTGATGTAGGATTGTCTCACAGAAATACTGCCTGGTTTTAGCACAATCCAGTGCCTCACTTGATCACATCTGTCAAAATGCTCCTCATCCTTGGAGAGCATGTTAGCATAGTATAAAGCCACATATTACTTTTTCTCTTTGCCTTTAGGGCTGTTCCCATTAAGTGAGTTTGCGATTCACAGTTTTTAACCTTTGTTCTCCTCAGAGGCTCTGAGAAAACATGGAGGCAGTCTCCAGCACAGCTAATCCAACTTTTCCACCAGCTTCTTTTCCTACTAAGTGCCTTTAATTGATCTTACCTGGTCCTCAGTCTTTGGTCCTTAGTGAAACAGGATTTTGATAAACATAAATTGCTCCTAGGATATTTATGCTGTCACAAATCCCTTTACTCTTAGAAGTGCAACTGCATCATGACCTATGCCATCACAATGTTTGAAGCTACCATAGGAAACAATTCATGCCGGGATCATAGTCTTCTAGAATTTCCCTGAAGATATATATTCAGCAGAAAATCCTAGTAGAATAAGTCTCTTTTTGTGCGTTACTAGTAGTTTAGTGATGCCCCCAAATTAGTGCA
The DNA here is from genome assembly GCA_013397175.1 of Platysteira castanea. NCBI lineage: Eukaryota > Metazoa > Chordata > Aves > Passeriformes > Platysteira > Platysteira castanea. The sequence goes on along the minus strand of VYXC01001699.1, from coordinate 2,521,645 downwards.
TTCCTAGAGGTAGTGGTTACTGTAACAAAACTTAATTTCATATGCAGGAGGACCACACACCATGATAGCTGGATTTTTAATATTTTCAAAGTAGTATGTTTCACATCCTGCACTAAAAATTCCCACTCTCTTTTTCAGTACTTGTCGTTGTTACCCATCAGCCTTCAGCTGGGTATAAAGTGCTGCTGGACACAACAGGGCCAACTGGGCCAACTGGTCTCCCGAGGTTTCAGGCAGCTTCTGAGTGTCTCACCCCACCCCCTCTCCCAGCAGGGACTCCTGCAGGGTATGTCCGGCCTGGGAAATGCTCACTTTTACACAGGTGATGAAAAGCACTGAGGCCCACCCACATATGGAGATACAATCCTAAAGTAGATACATAAGTGCTTCCTTGCTGTGTAATTGTGCATCCTGCAAGGCCAAAGGCTGTAAACCTATATGTTTTCAGCTGAACCTGCTAATAACCCTTCAGACATGCTTATATACTGACCTGGCAATATTTAGAGTCTGTATTAGCGATAAATCTAAACATTATCCACACAATCAGTGTCCTATTTCTCACGCCTGACTGAGAGTCTTTTCTGTCAACTATTCTGCTACACTTTATCACTGTAATTCCTGTTTATAATAGTCAAATAATGGACTGGAGTCCAACACAAATTAGCAACCTGGCATTCCTTTCCCTCCTGTAGGATAGACAGGTACTCATACACCCTTACCAGAGACAAATATAACATCAAAGTGAGACTATAACTTATAGATATACATACACATTATCAATATTTTCTAGCATTTACAGTGTAGTTAGAACTAATGGAACTGATTCTTACAGTATGTTTTGAGGCACTGACTGTTTTGGACAAGTTTTACGTGTAAGCATAGGAAACTAAACCACTAGAATGCAGGAAAACTTCGTTATTGAATAAATGCTTTTTGAAAGCCAATCTTATATTTTGGCAATAAAACTCTTCGTTTTGAAGCTTTCAGTGATCTTTCTAGTAGTGTCAGAATTAAAGCTATGCCACAGTATAGTGCAAATTCCTCCAAAGTTTGATTCAGTGGATACTCTTGTTGCCTATATTAAATTGTACACCGTAGACTAATAAAAACAATCTGACTGATCTAACTGATTATAGTTTTGAGGGCTTCTGAAGCACTAGGTATAAAATAAAATAACTAGAAAGTAAAAGTTTTCACGACCTCTGAGTACTCCTCATTAAGTAGGTTGATCTAAATCAGGTTATTTTGAATTTAGATAGCACATTCACAATCCATTTTATGTTACAAACACAGTCTCTTTCTGATTAGCCTCCCTTCCCTGTTGAACAATGGCAGCTATAAAGGAAAAGTCTCCAAGTTAAAGTAGTGAGTGTTTGGGTATTAAAATCTTCAGAGAAGCTACCCACCTGCAAACCCTAAGTTTGACAATATTCCAAGTTTTCCACAACCATGTTTCCCCATGTCTCTTATTTTGATGATTTTCAGTTATTTGTTTGTATAGTGAAAATCTGTGCCTGCAGAGTTGAAAAGACTACCTCATATAGTAGACTCATCTAAAAGGATTACCCTGGGAAGAAGACAAAAATTTTGTTTTTTTTGTTTAGAGGAAAATGAATCTGTATGTTTGCTTTACCTCAAACAGCTTCTGTATATTTAGAAATAATGCTCATGAATCAGGACTGTAAACTTTTATTGGTCATTAATAGCAAATGTAGCTATTTAAGTTCCTTGAGTGTTTATTTTCAAATTATCTGACAATCTACATGAATGCTTTTATTGCAATCAGCACGGATACTTACTGTTACATTTCAACTTTGTGATCAGATGGTAAAAGATATTACTTTAAAAGTTTTGAATTTTTTTGTTCAAAGCTAAACTGTGACCTTATTTATTCCATTTCTGAGTGTAACTTAAAATATTTTGACTAGAGGAGCAATTCACAATGCTACTTGGTGCTCTTGATAAGTCTGGCTTGATTTTTAATGGAGATTTTATGTTTTCTTTGAAGTTATAGATGTAACAAGTTTTCTTTAGAAATATCAAAGGTGATTCAGAGTGTCTTAAGGGAAAATGTATCTCACTAGTGTTAATTTGAACTAACAAAACATATTGATTAGTCAAAACTCAAGTGCATTGGTTAATTCAGGTTAATTCTCTGGTTTTGGATTTTTACAGTGGTATCCTTCTGTGGAAATGGAGTCCATCAAGCAACTCTCAGGAAGAAGAGGGTGGTAATTTCACTAGAATAGAGTCAGAGGATGTTGTTGAATTGTCCTTCTCTTCATAAGATGTAACTCAGTGAAGAGTTTACTGGCCTTACTGAAGAATTTTCTGAATTTTTTTTCTTCTGAAAATTTCATAAACAAATGTAAATGCTCTCATGTTGAGACTTGTCCTAGTTTTAAAACCAAGAAGACTGGAGCATAAACAATCTCTCTGTGCTGTCTCACATCTGGGTCCTGACAAGAACCAAGCCTCTGAGATAAGCAGCTTTTGGCGGCACGTGGTTCCCCTGTATTAAGAAGTCTTTGACTTCCATCACCCATCACTCTTTGTTGTCCTGATCTGATCTGTGGATCTGGCACAGCCAACCCAAAAGTTTCCCCTGTTAAAACTTGTAGCCCTACACCTGTTTTTCAGCTGAATATTTATAGGAGAAGAAAGCACCACCATCCTCTCTCACGGGTCATGAGCCAGTCCAGGTTCCACCATTGCAAAACTCCCTGTGTCTGCTTCAGCAGACGTGCTTGACTCTTTCCGTGCCCTACATCTTCTGGGCTCTGCACTTTGGGATCTCCATAAAGAGCTTGTTATCTCCTGTTTATCCCACCTGCTGATGTAGTCTGGACTCCCTGAAAGTCATGCTGTGGCTCTCCACCACAGTGCCGGGTACAGGAGAGCCCTGAGACCTCAGGCTGAACAGCCAAATCCTGACATGGGTGTGGGTTGAAATCTTTGACATTTGAGTCACTCCAGACAGGGCAAGAGACTCGTGGTGCCACCTTTGTATTCCCAGCTCTATCAATAAAATGCAGCTCCAAGCAAAGCTGCTGGACACCAGGTGCACCCACACAGTCAAGTGAGAGCTGCCTGCAAAAGCTCTGGTATGCTCTGATTGCCAGCACTTCTCTGGTGTTAGCTGAGTAGGAAGCTGAATGCAACCTTGATGTTCCCCCAGGAAACTTGCTTGTGGCTCCAGCTGCACTTCACGCCTTGTGCATGCCTGACACCCACTCCTCCCTTTGCTTTGTGCTCCAAACAGAGTGCCATATCTGGGCCTAAGATGCTCAGTTGCCAATAGACAGTTTTCAGCATATGCTACTTGCTTAAATAGAACTGTTTTGAATAGGTAGCCTTTTTTTTTTTTCCACTTGTCTTTAAATAAAATAGGTACACCTGGTAAATAATGCACACAACTAAAAACCATGTGTTATTAAAGAGTCTCAAGAATATCCCCCAAAATGTGCCAAAGGATGCGAACTGTCAGATTTGCAGCTGTTAGGTTGGCAGGATGTAGGCAGGCCTCAGGGGAGAGCCCCACTCTACTACCTCTGTTGTAATTGTTCTAACTTTGACAACCTAGAATTTCAAAAATGTTGTGTTTCTCACCCTTAAAGAATTTATTTTTTGAATACCCTTCCAATTTTTTCTTTCTTCTTGCCTTTTTTCTTTTGCCTGCTCCATCCTTTCAGACCTCCATCTGAAAGAATTTATGAATTAAACCAGTAGAATGGAACTATCTCTTTCAAAAGGTAGTCAGTTTCCCCATTTCCTCAAAAGGTTTAAAAAGGACAAAATATTATTTCCTTTCTGTATTTTGTACTGCTGAAAACAATTGAGAGGAACTGACTGATTACATTAGAGAAAGTTAATCTGCACTTCAGTCTGATTGAGTGTAAGGAAAGGAAAGAGTCTGATGAAAGGAACATCACACAGAAAACCTCTTTCAACCTCACTAAAATAAGGAAATACAGCAATCACATGTAACAGACCATTCAGTGTGGAATTGCATGATAAAAGTGCTACTCTCCACCCTAATTTAAAGGGATATCTTTATTATAAAGAATATCAAAAGCAAGTGTTGTAGTACAACATTTTTAGTCTGATTTTTTAATAAAATCTCTCCCTTATCCCCTCTTCAAAAGAAGCTTGCCATTTCAGCAACATTTAAATAATCAAATCTGTGTTAAGAAAATGTGCTGGTTAACATGGGCTACACCAAAGTGTTCATCTTATTCCAGTTCTCCAGCTCTAGCAGAAGTCACTATGGAGCTTGTGAATACAGGACAAGAACAGATTGAAACTTCAATTCCAGCTTCTAGCAGCCCGGGACTCTTTGTATTGGATATAATATTTGCATAGTTCTCTATAGACCTATTTGATAGGTTGTTATTTGGTGGATATTTTATGGAAAAGTCTTCCATGAATTTGTTTTCATCCTTTGTGAAGACTTTTGCTGCTTAGAGCAGGTAAAATGTCCCATAGCAATGAGCTCCAAGTGATATTCATACCTTATACAAGAAAGTATCACATGCTGTTTTAATTCTGCTACTTTTGGAATAAATCTCCTATCTTTTGTGTTTGAAGAAATAATGAGTTCCTGGTTATCTTCTCCTTCATTTGATACATATATTTGGGATAAATGCATATCAAACTCTATCCATCTATATATAATCTTCTCTCCAAAACCTCTTTAATATTGCTATCTGGCTCAAAACCAAAAAATACCAAGCAAAAAAAACCCCACTGAATATCTGCAAGAAGACAAATTTTATCATTATTACAATGTTAAATTAGTTACCAATTTACTTGTAAAACCTCATCAAATTCAATTTCATCTATGAAAAATAAATGCTCTAATTTGGAAAGGATTGCTGTTTTTCTCACAGCTGTGTGAAATTGGATCTATTGAGTCTGTGCTTTAACTGCAAAACTGGTGGTTAACTGCACTGGATATGTCCATAATTCTACTTGATTGATAAAAGTCATAAATTTATAATATCTCTACTTGAGCTAAATAATTTAAAATTCAATATATTAATGAAAAATTCGGGATGAAAATGATTTGATCAATGCATCATCCCTACACCTCACTTTCCCCATGCACATATGAGACAGAGATAAAATGCAGTTCTTCTGGACTCATTAGGTAATATTGCTTTTCTCCTCTCCTTGAGAAAGCAAGTGCTACTAGTTGGTGGTTTTTTAAACACTTCCAAAGCTGACTATAGGGGAAATCCTCTGGCAGGCTCTCAGCTGTGATTAATCTGTCTGGTCATGCTCACTTCTGGTGTACTGTTTCACATTGTCCTGTCATTTAAGACCAAACTTCTAGACCTTTTATGATTTGGAAATTACCTGTGCAAGGAAAGATGAATTTTCCAACTGTCTGCATCTACATAAAGAGGCGATGAATGGAGACAGCAGAGGTCCAGCTTTTACCTATCTTATCTGAGGAAGACTAGATCAACTGCAAAGACTGCTTGCAAAAATGAAAATACATAGAACGAAACAAAAGAAATTCCTGAAAGTCAAACTCCTAAACATATAGTATCAAGAACAATTATTGTTATGTGTGCAAAAGCCAAGATATGCTTCTATCTTACAAGTTTCGCCTTGATTACAGTGAACATGAAAATGACTAAGTTTGTATGTGTTAATACCAAAGCCCTTAATTTCCATAATATTTTAAAATTGCATACTTTCTTAGGAAATTAAATAAGTCATAATGCAATAGGGTGACATAAGTTGGTTTCTAAATATAATTATCCTGAAAGCAGTGGACTCTGGGAACTGAATAGTGCTTTCAATCAATGTGCCATTGAACAGTTTTCATGAAAAGCAGTAAAAACAAAGCACTACACTAATTAAAATACAGGATGGAGATAAACATTTACTTGGGGCATTTATAATTACTTTTGGTGTGCATAGGTTTCCCGTGCTGGAATCAAATATTCACAGCACAATAAAAAGATCTATTTTGAATCTTATAATAAATACGTGATTTAAATATTAAGTACAAAATAGTTTCTGAAAAAGGCCTTTCTCCTGTCTCCCTCTTCAAAGACTGTTTTTTTTTTTCTTTTGGTCAGTGATGAGAAATACCTCCATTTTGGTTCTATGGGTTTATAACTTCTAATAACTACAAGGTGACACAGTTACAGTGTGCTGTTCGATGTCATCTTTCTATATTTTTCTGTGCAAATCCCCAGAGGCAGAGCTGGATGCATGTGTGTATATGTGTCTCTGTGAGTTTAATTTGCAAATCTCTCCTTAAAGTCTCGCTGAAAATTTATAAACATGGTAATCTTGTGAGAGTGAAAATAAAGATTGTACTGGGTTGTATGTTCTCTGCTGGATCATTTCACACTGCTGGAGTTTATCTGTTCAGTTAATTTAATTCACCTTTTTAAAACACTTCCAATAGAAAGAGGCACATTATTAAAACTCTTACATTTCAGAGAATGTTACTAGTTGAGATTTATTTCTTTAAACTACAGTTTTGCTTTTTTTTTTTTTTNTTTTTTTTTGTTTGGCTTCCTCTACAGATAATCCGTGAAGTCATATAGGAGATGCCAGATGTTTAGAAATATTAATATTGCAAAGGCATGCAACATTCCTGCTGTGACACAAAGGCACACAGAGAAAAAACAATGAACAGTGCAGCTATAAGCTTTAAGCTCATTTAAGTTTAATAAGCTCAGAATTTGTAGATATTATAAAAGGAGTAGCAGACAGAGGTTTTATTGGTTAATTTTTCATGTCTATAGATATTTTAGGTTTCTAAGCTTTAATGTGTTGAATTAGGCCACTGACATGAGTCTTACTAAAGTCTTACAGTGGAATTACTTATGATAAGAAAGGAATATTCATGTCAATGAATACAGGTCAACATGTAGGTCTGTATCTATACTTATGTTGCAGGAATCAGAAATTAATATTTCTAGTGCCATATTGTACTCAAAATGCATAGTCCTTGAGATACCATTCATCAATGCTACAAAACTTTCCATCTTCAGAAGAGAATCAGTGATCAGAAGGACTCAAATATTATGTATTCAGTCTATAATGAGACATATTCATCAGAGCATCATAATGCTCTTCCATACAGGGGCGGTCCATATTGCACTGACTATTCTAACTTTCTGGACCCTTTCTGAGATACTTTTTCCTGAAAATAGACACTGAAGCAAAAAATCTTTTTCATGCTTATTTATTTTCCTGCACTGCATGTCAGCTTTTCCTAGGTCTTCCTGAAGAGGCTTTTCTACTCTTCCACTTTCCAAACATGCTGAGGTTAGTAATTTTAGAACTGCTAGTAGAATTGGTCTGAACTTGAGAATTCTGTTTCTCAAAAACATTGAGATGTCAAAATCTGGACTCATTCTAAATCAAAACCAAGTGACAAAAAAATCCTACAAGCAACACAGGCTAAGAAACATTGCTTAGCTATCATTGAAACAAGTATTTCTGCTCTGAAATTATGTTCCCTGGAATTATGATTGCCTGAGACTGCTATTAATTATTTCTTGTATGTGTGTGTTTTGGTTTTTTTATTTTATTGTTTTTTTTTAAAGAAGACAAAGGACTTTTAACCTTCCAGGTTATTCTATTGGAACTCCTGGGAGTTCTGGTTCAAGATACAGAACACAGAGTTTAGGCTTCTGCTTCTGTGGCAGGGAGCTTGAAGCATCTGAAACCTGCTATGTAGTGGGGCTCATTTGATATTGCTGGAACCAATTATTTAACATAGGAGAGTTCAATTTTAACCAGCCTGCATTCTAAACAAACAACCAACCAAACAACCTGACCCACCCCCGCCCCCCAAACTTTCATTTAAAAATAATTTCACTGTCAGGACATAGCCTTGGAAAAAATTCTTTTATAACAAATATCATAGGATTAATATACTCTTCTAATATAAATTAATATTTTCTGTAGGAAATAATTAGGAATCGGGCACCTTTTCCACTGAAGTCTGCATACAGGTATTTCCTGAAGATGCCATCATTTCTTTGTCTTAGTTAATTAGTGTACTCCAGGCTTTAAAATAACATCATATTTGTGCACACAAAGAAATGATAACATCAGCGGCATAAAAAATTTTAAGTAACAACTGTTCCAAATGAAATATATAGAATTTCAGTCCTTTTGCTTTGCAGAAGTTGAAATAGAGTAAAAAAGGAATCTGAGTAAAGCTAATTACCCTGAAGTTGTATAGTTAGGAGCTCTTGAAGGAGATTATTCTGATACATGAAAACTAGGAAGGAATGATTAATTTATCTAGTGTTGGGGATGGATTGAGTAGTAAGAATATTAATAGAGGATCAATTTCTACTAAATAAGCTTTTTAATGATTATTTTTAATATTTATTATGTGGATTAAAATGACTAAAATGACTAATTGAAATAACCTCCTTTCCAGAGCAGATATGAATAATGACAGATGCCATTGCTATACAACAGAAATTACTCAGATCACTGTTGCTCTGATGTCATAGTAGTGAAACATCAAAACCATTTGTAGGTAAGAACAAAGCTGCCATATGGATCATATACCAGGCAAATGGCCAAATGTTTCTTCCACTAATAACAGTTCTTGTTTGAATCAGTATCAGACAAATGAAAAGACTTTTCCCCCCTGCTTAAAATCTGTGATCTTTTCAAGGATATTATAAACAAACACGCAGTCTCTTCATCTTCTCAGGCTCAGTATCTACCAATTCTTGACAACCTCCTGAAGTTTTATAAATGACTTTTAGACTTATGCATGTTTTTGATTTCCATGATATCCTGTACCTCTAAGATTCATAGATTAAACATAATTTTTTTTTAGTTTAATTTTATATGCATTGCCTGAGGGTTTAAAGGGGCACTCCTTAGTTCTCATTTCATGGCAAAAATAGACCATTCTGTCTTCCACACAGGCTGACTCTCTTTGTTGAGTAGCAGAGAACTTAACAAGACCTGTGGTGATAAAACAGAAGCAGTAGAGGGAGACCACGGGCTAAGACTCACTGCTCAGGATGGTGAGCTCTGGAGGTGCTGCCAACTGCTCAGGCACCTTAAGGGCTTTGTATCTGATCTCTTGAAACTGGGATACGCCAAAACAAAAGGCTATGTTGGATAATGTGAAGCTTTGAATTTTCCAGCAAACTGGAAACACTTAAGCAGATCATGCATATTCTCAGATATTGAACAACCACCCAAAAGAGCCAAAATTGGTCAAATGCAACCAATTTTTTAATATGGATAAGAGTACTGAACTTAAACTCATGTCCTCTCCATTTTTAACAAGTTCAAAGGCAGGAAAATCTCACTGATGGTTCAAGTTTAGTTTGCTTTATCAACAAAACACCTCCAAATACTAAAGGAGTAAAACCAAAAAAATATCTTTGTGCTTGGTAATAAATAATCAGTGATAAAGCACATCAATTGGGCAAGATGTTTCTGTGTACACGTAATCATCATGCAGATATGTGTGAAAATAATCAAAATTCTGACATTTATGGCCAGTACATCTGCCCCTCCAAATGCCTGTAGTCTTGATGCAGGAAAACTTCAAAGAGCTTGTCCTATTTCCCCAGAAAAGATCCAGGGAAATTATGAGCTTTGACACACTGGTTATAATTTTCCTATTGATTGCTAGAGAACATCTCTTTTCTCTTGTTTTCCCCTCATATTTTCAGGTTCTTCTACAGAAATAATTCTCCAATAAAGGAGAACTTTGCATCAGAAAATATATTTTTCTTTTAACTTTTGCCCTTTAATCCAAATTATAGTGCCTGGTGTCCCCTTTCTGTACAGATGGTTTCCCCTACAAGGGAGTTTTATATGATATTTCAGAGAGAAATCATGATTTTCCTTTTTCTGCTTGGGAAAACAAAAAAATAAATATTTACTTGAGGGTCATGAAAGGTCTTCCATTCATTAATGCAGGTAAATTACTGTATCTAGACATACTATAAGAGTACTAAAATTGAAATTTTAATCTTGTTATAATTTGTCATCTAAGATTGTTATGATGATAAATTCTGATGAACTCCTAGCCATATCACTCTCTTCCAAAAGAAAGACTAAATAAAGGCAAAAAGCAAGAGGTTTTGGAGGTTTTATTTGCTGTTTCTCTTAGAGATCATTTTAGGAAAATCCTACAGCAAACACTAAGTGTACTGTGCAGTTGAGTTTGAATTATGTTATTTCTGCATTTCTCTCAGAAAAAAGGATATTTTAAGTGATTTCATAATAGAACATACTCCAAAATTGTTGTCTTGGACACCACGAATACTTAAAAGTAAATAGAGGGACAAGATTTACCTTATTTATGAAAAGGTTAAACTTTCCCCAAATATAAACGACTAATATATTCCTGCTCAAAATTTGCTTATAAAAAATATTATAGAATGGAATTTTATTTCCCTTACTTGTCATGTCTGTTACAACTATTTTCCACATAATAATTTTTTTCCCTCAATTCTAAGCCATTTTGAGATGCTAAAACCAGGCTGTTCCATTGCAAGGAATCATGCCTCAAACACAACGAAAAGAAATGTATAGACAAACAACCATAGAACCATAAGAACAACCATAAAGTAAACAGATGCTGAATCCTACTTTATTGTTTCTGTAAACAAGGCTTTAGTTAAGGTATTAACTGGTATTTTTCTGTGGAAAAGTACCTAGAAATGGGACAATAGCTGGAAATGTATATAAATTAAGTTTTAGATCAGTTTAAAATGCTGGGTTTAGTATGTGTTCAGAAGTTTTTTTATTCCTGTTGTAAACTCAGTTTATGGATTTCAAGTGATGATTTCTCAGGAAACAGTTTTCCTTCTCTTAGATTCCACCTCCAGGCACAAAGTTTCCCAATTATGCTGTCTCTTATTTTTTTATTTTTCTTTTTGTGCTGTAAGAAACCTGTAAACCGTTTTTAATTTTTCCTGAAAACAAAAGAACAGGCAAAAATCTCCTAGTTAAACAGGTGTCCTGGAAACAGACAAGCAAACTATTGTAATGGCTCAGAGTTCTTTACTCCCTTGCACTTTTTCAGGAGAAAGAGAAAGCCCAAGGCTCTCTAACAGCAATGAAAAGTTTAGCTAAAATACAGGTTCATGTTTTAAATCGTTTTTAATGTAGCAAAGAGCTGTGACATTAGAGTTTTAAATCTGTGCACCTGTAAACCATGAAAATCCCGCTAGATGGTGCTCAAGAATACACGGTCCCGTGGACTGGCAACCCCCGTGGTGTAAATGAGACAGGCGGTTGCACTGGTCACGATGCTGAATGGTTTATAGCTTTTAGAGGTTTAGTCTCCATGGTAAAAATCTAGAAATTACTCTAAAGTTCCTGGGATCCCGGTAGGGGAGGAGAATTAGGTATTTCAGAACTGTGTTCCAAAGTATCCACAATATTCAGAGAGTTTCCTGCTGTTAACTCTGTACATAGGGGTAGGCTTGATGACAGGGGGTGCCTTAAAATTCCAGAGAAGGTTGATCTTACGATCTTGGTCAGAAAAGATTCTTCCCACTCTTCCTTACAAAGACTTGGTGCTGATAATTGTTCTGGTATATCTGCAAGATCTGTTGTTTTTGAAACAATGGGCAGGATACATGGGATTTGCTAGTATAAAGATTAGTAGAGGTCTGGGAAGAGAAGTCTGACATGGTCTTTGTTTTCAGACCACACCAGTCTTTTAAACTGAGACAACAGCCACTGTTACATTCCTGTAAAGCGACAGAGTCCCTCTAAGCTGAGAGACATATTTGGATAACTTTCGGCAATGGAAAGTGAGTGGGGATTAAGTTTCATTATAGTGTATCATGTAGTCAGTAAGTTGTTACTATATATGCCAATCATCAAGTTTAAGAAGAAAACAGCAGCGCCACCCTCATACTGTAATGGACTCTACTGATTAGGTTTCCTCTGAGAGCAGCAGCTACCAGATTAAACCACACATGGCCACAAGCAGGGGAAACTCCAGGCTGTAGATTCTTGGGTAAGAATTTGGGCTGACCAAAACCGACCTGTTTTTGCTCATGTACTGTTAGGAAAATGGAGCGTGGTAAGGTTAAATCTCAGGTGCTGATGGAAGATCAGTCAGAATCTAGGGCTGTGGTTTTAGGTGACTGCTTATATTTTAGTCCTACATAGCCACTCAGGTACTGGTTTTGACATTCATCAGCTAAAGGATACTGTGAAATGTCTATGTGGAACAATTCTTTCTGTAAATTAAATGAGATTTTCTGGCTACGTGTGATAATTTACCTTAATTAAAATAACTTATGGAAAACAGCTATTATTTTTAATATTGTCTGTAAAGAGTGATAGGTATTATTCTTCCTTTTCGTAGAAAGCAATTATTGACTAGCTTTCTGTAAGGAAGCAGAATTCATTGCTCCTCAGAGCAAAACCATGTCCATTTTCCATAAAAAAAAGACAAAATAAGTTTCCCATGAACAAAGAACAGCCTGTGAAATAAAGGCAAAACAAAAGAGACTGAACTTGTCTTTGTTTCCTTGTGGAGAATGTCTCTGACTCAAGTAAAAGGAAAATAATGGAAAGCTTCTTTGATTGATTTTGCGGCTAATAGAATAGCACAAAAGCATGTTAATTGCTTTAAAATGGAAATGGAGAACTTAATTCAAAATTGGCATAAACATGTTCAGCTTCTGTTAAATTAGCATTAAGTGAAAACTAGGACTCTTCAGACTGCCCCCCAACGCAAGGGTGCACATGGAAAAGCATAAACCATGACTTATATGGTGCTCATGTTTCTATATTAAAACCAAGAGTTACATTGCACTCTATATTTCTTTATTGCCCTGTACTATAGGTTTCTCAGTATAGTGATACTATATATACTATTGCATTAAACCTAAATTGGACTTTAGTAGATCCAGAAAAATTCAGGATTGTTAGGACTGAATGAAATGGCCACTTGAAGGAGATTTGGTCTTATCCTGTTTCCATGTGCCTTACAAGCTGTCATGCTAAATTCTTCAGAAATGGTGGTATGCCTGCCTTAGCAAATTGTTGTAAAACCTCCCAGTAATTGTAAATGCAAAATATATCAAAATGTTCATGACCTGAAGATGTTAAGTTTGCTTTAAAGTTGCAGTGGAGCATTCCCAGAAGGAGTGAGGAAACATCTTTTCTTCTGTTGTCAAAAATTTCAAGTACATTCTCAGTAAAAGGCAGCCTTTTTTTCATAATCATGGCACACAAATCAATATTATTGTTCTATACAATATGCCAAAATGAATAGTAGTAACACCAGCTTCCTATCACTGGTGCAGTTTCTTCAGGGCTATTTTCAAGCTTCAGTGCTCTTCAGTACAGGAAGGTGAATAAGATGTCAATGGGATAGATTTAGAACATTTGGGGTCTGTGTTGTTTATAATATTTGCCAATTCTTGATTAAGCAGATCGACCTGCCTGGGCTCTCAAGGTCAGTTCAATTAGATAAGGATGTGAACAAAGGTGAAGGAGCTGTTCTCGGAGATAATGTGTAAGCAGCTGTAAAATGTTTCACCTGAATTTTAGAAGTACAGATCTCTGGAGTAGTGTGGAAAGGGCTGGACAAAACAGAGTACTTACTCAATCTAAGCAAAATGGATTAGTTCAAAGAAAATGGAAAGATATGGAAAACAATTGACTCAGTTGCTGAGTAGCAAAATCAACAAGCTACTGCTGCACTATAGCCATATACTTTAGTCCCCAGCTTTTATAAATGAGAAAGGCCATGGCCAGGTCAGTACTTCACTTTGAGTTTAGAAATCTGAGTAACAACTAGTTGCAGCTGGAAGTAGGTTTGGTAACATGGTAAGTAGCACCTTCCCCTGAGTCAGTGCAAAGACACATCATAAAAAAAAAGTATGTAATTTGTGGTGAGGTACAGCCTCATCTCTCTCTGTCAGAGGAAGGGATTAAATTCAGTTCTGGATAAATTTCATTTCTGGCTCATTATTTCCTCTGTTATTCTGCATTTTGCCTACATAGATTCCTGCTGAGTGCTATAAAGCAGTTACTGTATTTTATCCTGAAAGGATAACTACTTCTTTAGCTGTGACTTGAGAATTCTTCATTTGGATACTCACTTACTTCATCAGGGAAGGCTGGAATGATAATGCTTTACCTTAAACTTTCAGATTTAAAGAATTGCAGCTAAGCAGCTATTGTGAGGGCAGTCATAATAACAGTAACAGCGTGGAGTATTGAGTATTTTTTTTCTACATGATAATGTAGCTCCTATAAATTATAAGCTATGTGATTCAACCCTTTAGCATTATGATTGGGCATTCTGTAATCACTGGAAAATACTTTATTAGTAAAGTACATAAGAAGAAAGGTGATTGCCATGAAACACTGTGTTAATTTCACACAAAAGAAGGTTTAAACTGACTAAAATGCTGGTATCCAAGTGACTATGGAAGGAGAAATATAACAAATCAGGAAGCAGCAAGGGAAGTGCTGGCATAAGCTGGAATTGCATGAGGATGTAATACATGCTTTACACTTTATTACCATTTTCCAATTAGCTGACTGCTGGAAAACGCCCTGGTTTAGTGTGGTAGCAGCACAGTTTGCTGCTGCTGCTGGATGTTAGAATGCAGAGACAATTACGCCATATTGAGAGTGTTATGGACAAACAGAGCAGAACCACCCATGTAACCTTTTAATAATTAAAATTTTCTGCTTTTCTAAAATGCTTTCCCAGTGTTACAGCAGGCTCAGGACCCTGTTCGTGTCTTGTGTGCTGAAAAAGTGTTAATGTTTTTACATGCTCTAGATGGAAAATCTTAATTAAAAAATGCTGTGAAAATGACATTGGTATCTTTTCTTCTCAGTCCCCACATGGGTCTGTAAGGTATCTCTGTATGAATGGCTTAAGGATAATAAATATATTGTGTAAATTAAAGAAAAACAAATCCTTGTTAGTCACTGTTTATATCTCCAGAATTTATAAAGATTGAATCAATGCACTGATAAGCGCTTTTAGTGAGTCAGCCAAATACTTTTCAGTCTTTCTCTTTTGCACTAAGATTTTTGAGTCTCTGATGTTTTCTGTTTCTTATTGCTATAAGAAACTGAGACATAGCCCAAGGATGGCAAAAACCTCAGGTTGTTTAGATCACCATGTTTCTATAAAACCTCATGCTGATTTACACCCAATAAACATCTGGCTCTAGGATGACTAACTGCTGTTGTCTGGAGACACAAATCAAAACAGAGCAGAGGGTTTTGTTTGCATAATAGAATACTAGAGGAGAGAAAATACCAATCTAATATTCTTTGAAATTTCTCCCTTAGGTGACAACAGGAATAGCAACTCTTGATTCAGCTGCGTCACATCCACTAGATGTCTAAAGTGGGATATAAAGGTGGTTAGAAACTCATCACTCTTCTGTCCAGATATCATGCTTGAGTATTACCTAACATAGGAACTATGTACCTATGTTTTGCTAGAAAGGTCCGTAGGTTTTCAGGGAATGCCTTAGGCACTCAGAAGGGATAGTGCAGGATTATGTGACCTTTTCAACCCAAAGAGATTCAAAAATACATCTTCTTCCTTCTGGGAGCTGTGATGGGCAAGCAGATCAACAGATCAAAGGTGATGACATGGTCTTTAGATCTTTCTGTTTTTACAAATAGACAAAGAACTCAGAGAGAGAGAGAGAGAGAGTATAAATCTGTCAGTGAAAACAATTTAATACTTGGAAGTACAGACAAGGACCCCAACTCTTTAGCTCCATGAGTAGTCAATAAGCTCTAGAGTTGTATCTCTCATTTGCTTCTGGCACTGGAGCACAGCTTTCCCATGTTGCCTGAATCAGTTTCCCAGCATGTCTTCCCGCACTTGGAAAGAAACAAATCACAAATTAAATACCATCTTTTCAGTCTAGAAAGGCAATTTATTCCATAAAATGGAAATGAAGCAAAGGGAACTTTACAAGGGCTCGGTTTGTATAATAGAAATTTAAAAAATCATAACAAACGAAAAGTATCATCTTAGAAATAAAAAGGAAAAAAACCCCAAAACAATAAATCCACCCCAAAACAGAGAATAAGTGAGAAAGAATAAGCTTGTTGGAAAACCTTTTCCACTAATTCATGTTCCTTGAAATTTAATTAAAAACATTTAGCCTGAAAATAGCACCTTTTTTCTGAAAGAAAAAGACACCTCCTAAACAACAACAATGCATGTAGGAAAAGACAGGAAGTTATGAAATCACAAAAGGTACTGTTGATATTATCTAATTCTGTTAAAGTTGTTTTGTTATCTGGTTATTCAGTGTTTTCAGATTCTTCTTCAGCTATTCATAGTCAATTTTTGATTTTACTAACTTGAGCCATAGATGTTTGAGCATTGATTTCTGTGAAACTAATTGCAAATGCAGTAACTCTTTCGTGTAAAAATTAACCACATACTTCCATCTTTGTGCTCTACTTTTAAATCAATTATGAATCCATGAAATTACCTTTCTTCTGAATGTCATTAATTTTCTGATGTTACTGTCTACAAGTGGTCCTTTTCATAAGTCTTTTGGTTGTATAAATAAGCAAGAGAAAACTGTTCATTTTAAATACATTCTTGTTGAGGACTTCAGGAAATATGTTTCCACAAAAGTTATGGCACTCATCCTTTCTGCATCAATATCTACTCACATATTTGCTAACTTTAGTCTGTATTAAATTTTTTCCTAGTTTGACTGGTACATGTGCCATGTTTATTCACCTGTTATAGGATGGATACCATTCAGGGCCCTGTTCAAAAAATATAAATTGTTTTTTCACTTCTTCCCTTTGACCTGAGAGCAATGTAACCAAGAGGCTATACAGAAAAATAACTGATTGGAAATTTCACTAATTTCTTTAGCAGCCTCTAATGAATGGCATTTGAACTTAGATGGAGATAATAGTTGATTCTGCTTTCTTCATCTGATCTGGTTGCAGCCACTGGGTTTTTAAAAAAGAATTGTTATTTCTGCCATGCTTTTTTATACTGTTGGCTTCTTAGGTTTATACTTGAGATAATATACACTGTTAACACAAAAATAAGAGAGGTGTGAAATAAATCTAGTGTCTTATATCTCTACTAATAACTTACCCTTTTCATGATTTCTTTTAATTTCCTTTTAACAGACTCCATAATTTTGTATGTAGTTTGCCTTTTTGAAACAAAGCTGTGGTGGATTTTTAAGGTTTTGTCATACCAAAAGCGATGCAGAGTTTGAATATGTTCTTGTCATTTTTTCAGAATGGCCCAAGCCTGAAATATTAAAACAACTTCTGTGTATTTATGAGGTTAAAATTAGGGATTTTTTCTCCCATTATTGATTCATGGACTTATTTCCCTAAGGTCCAGCCACACATGATCAACAGGTCCTTTTGTCAGATACTGCATCATAATTCACTTTATTGATAAACCAATATGTATCTAACTAGCAGCACATCAGAGTCACCAGTTCTCCATATTCCCTTGTGAAGAAAAGGTGGAATTTGCCAAAGTCTTAAGAATCAAATTGTCTCTTAATGTATGAATGTTACCATCTTAATATATGCGTGGATCTATCTGTATTTTTACTTATGGTCCATGCCAATGATTTTCCACCTAGAAGCTGGTTAAGTGATGTGATTCTTATACAAGGTTAACTTCTTCCGCCACATAAGCTTCCTGCTCTCTTTGATAATGCATCCTTTCTGCTGACAGTCTTATCCATTGGTGTATTTTTTATTAGATAGCATATTCCTCTTGTGAGAAATAGATTACTAGTCATCTGTAGAACCTCAGGACATGTTTTCTTTAGATGCAAAAAAAAAAGTGCAAATAAAATTGTAGCTTTTAAAACAAGTTATTACATTTGTGTTTCCAAGTGCGGGTCAAGATAAAATTAATACATTCTTGATCATGTATATATTTTCACTTTAGAGCCGCCAGATTTCTCAAAATATCTCAAAACCCAAATTAAACAGTCTGGTGGGTTGACCTTGGCTCTACACCAGTGCCCATGAAAATTCTCTCTCACTCCCCTCCTCAACTGTACAGAAGGAGAGAAGAAATTATGATGAAAGGCTCATGTATCGAGATAAGGACAGGGAGAGTTCACTCAGCAATTACTGCCACAGTCAAAACAGGCTCAACTTGGGGAAATTGGTTTATTACTAGTCAAAATCAGAGTAGGATGATGAGAAATAACCCCAAATCTTAAAACACAATCCACTACCTTTCCTTTCTTCACAGGCTGTGTCACTCCCATTATCTCTACATCTTCCCCCTGAGTAGCACAGGGGGATGGGGAACAGGGGTCAGTTCACCATATGTCATGTCTTCTCCTTTACTCCTCATTTTCTTCTCTGTTCCAGCATGGAATTTCTCCCATAGAGTCAACTCTTCATGAACTTCCTCAACTTGAGTCCTTCCAAAGGGCTGCAGTTCTTTTCGAACTGCTGTAGCGTGGGTCCCTTACATGGACTTCAGTCCTTCAGGTGCAGACTCCTTCGGTGTGTGCCCCCCACAAGGTCACACGTCCTTCCAGCAAAACTGCTCCAGCATGGGCTCCTCTCTTCCATATGGCCGCAGGCTCTGCCAGGAGCCTGCTCCAGTGAGGGCTTCCCCTGGGGTAACATCCTCCTTCGGGCATCCACCTGCTCTGACATGGGGTCCTCCACGGGCTGCAGGTGGATCTCCGCTTCCCCATGGACCTCCATGGACTTCAGGGGTACGTCCTGCCTCACCATGGTCTGCACCACAGGCTGCAGAGGAATCTCTGCCCCAGTAGCTGGAACACCTCCTGCCCCTCCTTCTGCACCAACCTCAGTGTCTGCAGAGTTGCTCCTCTCACATATTCTCACTCCTCTCTTCTCTGGCTACTGTTGTGCAGGTTTTTTTCCTTTCTTAAATACATTATCTGAGAGGTGTTATCACAATCTCTGATGGGTTTGGCTTTGTCAAGTGGCGTGTTCGTCCTGGAGCTGGCTGGAATTTTCTCTGGTCTTTTGCCTGTAGGAGTGCTCTAAGTCCTGCTAGACTAATATTCTATCCAATGAGCAAATTGTGTCATTCGGTTTGGAGCCCAGATTGTGACCACATCTGTTTGACAATTTTCTATTTCCTTTGTTCCTTCAACCTCATTTCATCAGGCATATGACAGTTTGTTAAAACCAAAGTTTTCTCTGTAAATATTAGTTTCAATTAGAAGACATTTTTGGCTGAAATGTGAGACCCTATTGCTCTGCCCATTGTGAATAATTCAGTAGCTGAACTAATAGGTGATAAACTGAGATAGCCTTAAGAAGTTTTATAGCCTCAAGCCAGATATTTGAACATACTTGATGACAAAAATCTATTAAAACTAATTGTTATATTCTGGTGTATATCTCTCATAAAAAATTCCCCTGGAGATATTTGACTTTGAATATTTTAACATTCAGAAGAATGAACTGAACATTGTTTTTACTTCAGAGAACTCCTGCCAAAATATTTAATGCTGAAAGTGATTAGGAGACTTAAATATTTTTGCTGAAAATAGGGGGAAAAAAGGAAATAAGAAAGGCAAAAAAGAAATGCTTATTGGATTTTGAGATCTGCAAAACAAGCCACCATCTACTAAATTTGTTCTGTAGGAGCTGAAAAAAGCAATTCCACAAAAAAGGAGTTCCTTTAACTTGAATAGAACAGGGTATAAATGCTTGTATGAGGGCCAGCATCATCATCTAAGCTACTAGTGCCAACAAATCCCTGAAAAATTGGAATTAAACTCCTTAACACTAATTTGGTGTCAAGAAGAGCATCATTTATTCAGGCCTGTGGTTGCATGGGGGATTAACTCCTGACCTTACATGCACACGTGATTTTACAAATGTGTTGCTTATATACAGTCACTACAAGCATAATAAAATTTGCCCATTACCAGAAAACCCACCCCAAGTTTCCAGATTCAGTCCTTGTTTTGTTTATCACTGCATTCTTGAGCCAGAGGTTTTCTTCTTATCTTCTAACTGTCCTTGCTGGGAAAGCAGATTTTTCATGCCTTGTTTCTCTGCTAAAAGTTCACAAGCACAGTAAAAATTGAAATAACCCTTTTGGAATCACTAGTGAGGTTAGATTGTTATTAGAAATGCTTATACATTTCTTGACTATAATAAATTATGACTCACTTGGGCTTGGAAATTACAAGTATTTAAGTAAGTATACCCTTTCTCATTCCAATAACATAATGAACATCTCTGTTAATTGTGATAATTAGAAATATAAAGTTAAGTGTATTCTGGGTTGAGCTGTCTCCAACTTTCATTATGGTCGTATGGAGTTTCTTACTAGCATTGGTCCATCATTACCTTCCTGTGTAGTAATGGTTTAGTACCACTTCTGTTAGCAATTAATGTCCTCTTTACACAATTAAGTTAGAATTTGTTCAATATAAACTTATGCTATAGAAAATTTTGCTTAAATTTAAATGAATGAACAGATTTTCATGGTGCCTGGTGCTTAGCCAGCGTCAAACCGCAACAACCTTACATTGCATTTGAATGATGTTGTTCAGGGTAAAATGAAATTTCCATTTCAATATAGCACTGAGAGAAGGCCTGGAAAAATGAACAAATGTTTGAATGGGCTGTTTTCTCTATAACAGTCGTTTTTCCACTAGAAAAATATTAAATTATAAAAATCTGCTATTGGTATGAGTCAAACCAGCATTAATGTCTACCTGAGAACCTCACTTGTGACTGTCCCAAAGGAAAAAAAAAATCAGATTTCTTGAAAGATGTTTGGTGACCAAAATGACTGTCAGGCTCACCAGGGAATAAAAGTAATCTATGTGATGACAGAACATGTGTATACACTACTGTGAAAGTTTATCATGATTGCTCTCATTATCTCCATGCTGATAGTGCTAACAGTGCGGAGTTGTTATGTATTGTACCTAGAAAGATGTCTGCTCATGTTAAAATATATGTCTCATTACCATGACATAAGCCATCAAAATCTTGGAAGCTATGATTTCAGTTTATCAGACAGCATAATTTTATATTAAATACTACTGCAAAAATTGTATATTAAATTAGATTAAAATGTCAAAATTGGTAAGGAAGGTAGACATAGCACGCAGAGCATAAACATTAATTATTTACAGTGTTTTATACTCCATTGTTTTGTTCACTTATGAAACTCATCATGTTTTCATTTACAACACTCTCTTTGACAGTTTTTAGGGTGAGATTTATCCAGTGTGAATTTAGGAATAATTTTAGAATTGTGACCACAGTAGAATGTAGCATATCAACACTATCACAAAGTCTGATTCTAACTCACTAAAAGCCATCATGTAGGAAAATTCTTAGCATCTGGTTAATTTTTTCCATCCTTATTCATAAATTCATTATACCTGGTTCTAAAACTACTTGCTTGAAACTTCATTGTGATAAAAAGCAATATTCATATATGTGTAAAGAAATGATAAAATAAAAATTCCAGTTATTTCATATATGATAAATACGTAATTCCATGTCTGTAGTTATGCTGAATATATTTGTAATGCAAGTGTAAGTGTAAAATACTTGATTTATGTAGAATCAGACCTGCAATTCTACACTTGTATTTCAGAAAAAGAAGTGTATCCTAAAAATTCCAGAAATTATTTTAAACTTGATTTGAAATACAAGTTTGACAAAAATAAAAATCGATTTGTTTTAACCCCAAAGGCAAATATATTCAATCACACATAAACTACATATTTATGTATTCACTTCATCATTAAAATACATTTTAACTAGCAATATATAATAATTATATATGCAATATTTTAAAGATATTTAAAGTCGTGTTCAATTGTAAACTTTACCTGATAAATATATACATAACTGAACGTTTCCTTTCTTCAGCCATTGACATTTATTGGCTCTTAATCTATTTTTTATAATCCATCGATCACATAGAGTTACCACCCTCCCCAAAAAGAAATATTTTAGAGGCAAGTATTCAAAAATAAAAGTGTTAATATTAGAAGAACTCCAAATTTCATTGATTTAATTTGTTGTTTGTGTTTCTTTTGGTTTACTTGAATAAGGGTGTAAGATCAGTGTTGAATTTCTAGCTGCATTACCAGATGATTACCAGAAATTCCTGCTCATGTGTTTCTTCTCTTGCATTTGTCTCTTACGGTAAAATTATTTGTCAAATTGTGCTACAAGCTGTCTAAGCAGACATAGAATAAAAGAGAAAAGCCATGGAACTTCCAACAGGATGGCAAAAAAAAGTGCTTTTTCCTCAACTCAAACCTGCGGACACCAAGCTGAGTGGTGTGGTTGACACACCTGAAGGATGGGATGCCCTCCAGGGGAAGAACAAGCTCGAGGAGCGGGCCCATGGGATTGTCATGAGTTTTAACAAGACCAAGTGCTNTGTGAGGAAAGGCTGAGAGAGTCAGTGCTCAGCTTGGAGAAGAGAAGGCTGGGGTAGACCTCATTGCATTCCTCCAGTCCCTAAAGGAGGCCTTGTAGGAAAGATGGGGACAAGCTTTTTAGCAGGATCTATTCAGATAGGACAAGGAGTAATGGTTTTAAACAAAAAGAGGGTAGATTTAGGGTAAATATTAGATATTAGATATAAGAAATAAGTTTTTTTCAGTGAGGGTGGTGAGACAGGCACAGGCTGCCCAGAGAGGTGATAGATGCCCCATCCCTAGAAACATTCAAGGTCAGGTTTTACTGGGCTCTGAGCAACCTGATCCAGTTGAAGATGCCCCTGCTTGCTGCAGCAGGCCTGGACTATGTGATCTTTAAAGGTCTCTTCAAAGTCAAACTACTAACTGGTTCTATGACTGTACTCTGTTCTGTGTTGAGCGTGGATTCCACTAGTCAGGACAGAGTCAGGGGAAGGACATGAGTCACCCTGTACTGGCTGTCTTCCTTGTCACACAGGAATCACTTAATTCCTCTTAGAGAAGATTAAGATGCATTGGGACATTTTCTTGAGGACAAAAAATGTGAGCATATCTTCTCCACAGAACTCACTCCTAAACAGAAGTTAGGCTTACATCTTCATATTTTCAATAATGTAGTACCTTTATGGACTCTACAAATCACAGTATGGAAACACTACTGTTTCAATAAAATGTCAGTTTAGGTATAGCAGAAACACACAATCTTCTGACAAACATGCAGAAATTTCCAGATTTAATTGAAATTCTGTTTCAATATATCACAGAGCTATAAAACTTTCTTTTTTTCAGAAGTCTTTCTCCTTCCAATTTAGCATGCATAATGCTTGGAAGTTGTATTCAGTGAAAATGAAAAGCTTTATGTCTCTGAGACTCATTTCTATGTAAATGAACTAACAAGCATGTGCACAGCAAAGCAGAGGCTATAAAAAGTAAAATGGACTTCAGTTTACCAATATTTTGCAAGTGTTTTAACAGCTTGCACAATTAAGTTTGGAACTATGGTGAATTGGATTTGTGTGTGTATTTTTATCTGTTTGATTGACAAAATTTTTCCTTTGTTTAATTCTAATTACCTTTTTGAATTACTTTCAAGCTGGGGATTTGCATGTACTAGGCATCATGTATCATTGCCATCCTATATTGCATGAGGATATATCCATATGTCCAGTTGCTTGACTGTCAGGAACTGGGGAACAGAGAGGAAATATACGAGACTATCAAAATCCAAACTACTCTCCAAGAAATCTAAGTCTGGAAGAAATCACAATTCTCAGCTCCCTTCATTTTGAGGGAAAATTCTTAGATATGAAGAGATATGCCTTCTGTCAGACTAAGGATGACTGAGGGGCCAAAACAACTTTACAGGCTTCCTTGAGTGTAATCCTCTAGATTATGAGCTAATAACAAAAGCAGATATGAGAACCTGATCTTCTTTAAATAAATATTTTCATACCCCTATGGTAAATACACTGAGAATATAGGAATTGCATCACAGCTCTCAGGAATTTTAGGCTATGTAGCAGCTAAAGATGGATTTCTCATAACCAAATGTAGGTGCCTATGTATGACAGAATCATCCAGACTCTTCATTGTTGAACAGAAAACATGAACATCTCACCCTAGTGTAGACTTCTGAAGTAAACTGGAAAATGGTTTTCTAAACTTTTCTATTTTTCTCTTGAAACAGAGAGTGACTAGCTTGGATGAAAACATCTGTACAGCAGACATCTGAAGTCCAGTGAGGTTAACCTACACTTATTTCTACATCTCATGGAGGCTTAGGTATAAGAAATACTTAGCTGCTTATACTGGCACAAGATTAAGCTTGTGCCAAAAGTGGACTTTATAGAGAGACTATAACTTTAAAGTCAAGTAATATTAGGCACCTCTGTGTTCACATGGGTAAGCAGGTGTTTGCTTGCACATAAGCAAGCAGGTGTCTTTCACTGCAGCCCATTTAATTCATTTTGTGCTTTGCTGTAGGCACTGAAGACCTCTTCTAGATACAGTTCCAAATCTCCTGTGAAGTTTTTGATTATGTTTTTATCATCTCATTAATACAAAGAAAGAGCACTTTTCTTATCGTAAGTATCACTATTACTCTATTAGTAAAACAAAAAGTTGAAGAGGTTAAGAATTAGCTGATGGATATAAAAATGGTATCTTTCCAAATGCAATCTAAATATGTTTCTATATAAAATCAGTGATAACTTCTTTGACTGACTTAATGACTTCAGTCTTGACTCAACGGCAAGTATGGAAATGAAAAAATCATGGCATCCAAAATTAAATGAAAAAATCATGGACTGAAATAACTAGAAAAAAAATTTTAAAAAACAAATCTAAAATTATATACCTAACCATAAGAACTATAAACCACATCTACTGCATCCTGAAATAGTGGCTCAGGAAGTGTTCCAATTCATAATGGGTGGATAATTCAACAACAGCTCTCAAAATAAAGCCATAACACAAAGCAATAATATGATACTGGATGTGTAAATAGAGACTAGTGAGTAGGGATAGGAACATTTATCCCTGTAGATGCATAAGATTGTATTAAAATAACTTATACAGTACTAGTGTTTGCATTTCAAAGTGGACACTATCAGAAATACAGAGAATTAAGTAAGATATTTGACAGCAAGAGATACAAAGAGATAATTCTGTGTAGTTTATTGAAGAGTTTTGAGAATTGGCATGTTTACACTGTAAAAGTGTGGAGGAAGAAAGATGAATACCAAAGGACCCTCTGGTCTAAAAGAAGAAAACAAAAATTTTCAATAAATCATGCCAGACATATTGAAACTGAAAATGAGTAGAGAAGAGTTACTTAACTCCTGAAACAAACTAGTAAAGAGAATGCTGAATTCAGCATCTCTTGGGGATTTCCGTCAAGACTCTCAGTCTTTATAGAAGATAGGTGTTAGTGAAGTGCAAGGTAGAGTGGGGAAATTCAGAGACCCTGGCTGCATATATTAAGTCAGACGAGATGATGAAAAAGGTTCCTTCTGATTTTAACCTGATGGAATCTATGAATCTAATTCAACATACCTAATGCAAGGAATAAGAATATGCTCCTGAGAGAAACATCTAAATTTCTACCCTGACGATTCCCTTCACATGCTTTGTCTCATAGCTGGCCTAATCTATCACAAAAAAATGGAGACAATAAGCCTTTAGAGTTGTGTAAGGGGCTGGAGACCCTTGCAATTGGAAAATGACATCTTTTAAAACTCTCAGGCCTTTTGAAGGGAATTTCACGGCTTGCAACTCTGGCTTTGGGCCACAAAGGGAAAAGATCTGAGCCAAAAAATTGCTCCTGATACTGAATTCTGCAGTCCCATCTTTTGGAGACCAAGAAAGAGAGTGTATAAGGCCTAGGGAAGGGTCTGCTATTCAAAATGCCCATCACCTAAAACTTGTCTAGTCGATTTTTACAACTACCAGCTGGAGACCTTTTATGTATGGTAATTTGATTTTATGGTGTAAAATAGGACGGAAAGAGATCAGAGGTAGCTAGATGTCAGTAATTGAACAGTCTTATGGTATTGGTAGCAAATGGACAGTGTGGGAGAGTGCAGTGAGCAAGGAGACTTTGTGTTTTGCAGAAGGCTTATGCATTTTCAAAGCTTGAAATATCTCCAGTTTTGAAACAAAATGCTTGACAAGGACAATTGCCATGATGAAGCTTGGCAAACGTGGTTCAGAAATGAAGTGAAACTACAGAGTTTGGTGTGACGCATTTGGTGCTATGTGACTGCTTATTTCCAGCTACAGGATCAAAGTCCTTGCTCCAGTATGTGTGCTCCAAGTACTGGATTCCTTTTGGGAGGAACTGACTCTTCAGGAATCTGTGTCCCCCTTGGAAAAAAAAATAAAAGAAAACATCTCAGTTTGTTGATGATGGGGCTTAGTTCAGGAAGGAAGAGATAATGGTATTTTTCAGATTTATCTGCTGTGTGGCTTCTTAATTTGTCCTGAAATAAGGCTGCAGTCCTCGTTATAACAAATATATAAATGAGTTAATGACCATTATATTTGTAGATGGCAGAAAATAGCATAATATCTTTAACTGAAAAATTGATCCCAATTCCAGGGAGAATGGCTTTGAGGAACTCTTAGCAGCATAGAATTCTTTAGTTTATTCATATATGTCCAATTGCACAGATATAATAAATACATATAAATAAGCACATAGAACATTTTGGTATTTTCTTAAAAAAAATTTCTACAATAGAAATTGTCATAATTTTAATTACATAGGACACTATATATAAATAACAGAAAAGTGTGTAAGAAATGTGTGAATAAGGTCTGCTGGCTACACAAGTATGTAAGTAGAAAATATCAAAACCCATTTAAATTCTGTTTCTTATTTGAAAAAGTGGTTGGCAAATTTTTTATTGAATCTGTCACTAAATGATGTTTAAAAATTTAGCATGAATAAATATTTTACTAGAGCTCCTGAGATATATTAGTTACTAAACTGATGGAAAAAATTCCATAAAGGACTTACTAAGTACACCAAAACTACACATTGTTTCAGGGAAGGTAAATACCAATTCTAATTGCTCTTTAAGGTGTTTTCAAACACAGATTAAAGGCAAACAAACATATTTCATGCTGATAAAGCTTCAAAGCAATTTACAGTTCATCTTAAAATGGGAAATCTTTAGCCTTTTTAGTTATTCTTTTGTGCTTGATTTTAGAATAGTACCTGACTAGAAATTGGGTAGGGCCCTTTACCTGAAATTTAATCTACATGCAATGGAGATTTTTTTTTTAGAAATTTACTTTTGCTTAAACAGATGCAAGAAAATACTTTGAAAAGATGTTTCCTATCTTAGTTCAAATTCTCTGGAAAACAGGAAAGTTAGATTGAAAGGTGTAATACTGAAAACAGCCAAACCCTACTGAAATCCAAAGAATATCAATAAAAGTTGCTTATCCTGCTTCATTTGCAGAATAAGTTAGAAAATGATTACAGGGAAAAATAGATTAATAGATAATATTTTAAAGTAAATATAATCCTAAAATCTGATAAACAGTTTATCTTTAAGATAAGCACTATTTTATATCGTTGTAAAACACATTTTTTTGCTGGATTTTGAAAGTCATTTTAAAATAGGGTTTTGACACTAAGCAGTTCAATGAGCAGAGTCCCAGTAAATTTTACTATTTCTCAAGAAAATTTGGATTTTAGTCTGAGTTCTGACAATCACTGTTTAGAAGATACATTCAAGATATGAGTAAGCACTTTAAACTCGACTGTGGTGTTGTCAGTAGTCTTTATTTTATCTTAAAAGTTGTTTACCGGAATAGCTGTGACCATATTTTACAATTTCAGTGCTTAATCTTCAGTAACTTTAAGTACAACCAAAGGGTAGAGCTAAAGCGTATTTGTTTACTTGCACAAATGGTGAACAGTGTCCATTCTGCTGCTAGTCACATGAAGCACATGTACATTTTGATTTGCCACTTATGAATCACATGGCAAAACCTGCTCAACTTAAATATTGGCTGCATTATGTTGTTGTTATGGTAAATCATTGTAAAATATAAGCTTCCTTTTCCTTGGTACTAATAGTTTATTTTTGGTCGTTAGTTTTGAGCTGGATCAGCTTCATAAAAGGGCTCACTCCCTATTCTCAAAAATGTGAATATTGGCAGTGAGGAGAGGGAGAAAGCAAAGAGGCTGAGTGTAATGAAGGAGAATTGTACCACAGTGTGTTGGATATAGGTGACATTAAGCTGAGATGGAATTATATGCTTTATTTCCTGTACTTAATAGAACTCATCTCTGATTCCATATCAACACCCAGCATATGAGGGCAGCTTACCTTTTGCAAAGTGTAGATTATACACGAAAATGGCTTTTAGATTAGGTTGTGTTGCCATACAGTTCTTTTTCCTCATGTTAGAAAAATAAATATTTACAAAAATAAAAGCAATTTTTCAGCCCTCTACATCTGTTAGCTGAGAAAAATGGGGAGAGGAAGTTACTTCTTTATCTTCCCTCTACTCCTCAGGAGAGTGCACATTTTTGAAAAAGAATTGGCTTCAGTGAAATACTTAAAGTCCTGGCAAATTGAATACTTCACATCTCATAAATTACTTCTCTGATCCAAAATAATTGTATAATTATTTCTTCAAAAAGAATGACTTCAGTAGGTTCTTGGATGTGGGGCCAAGTATAGATGATAATAATTCTAAGATCTTGATATGGCCAGATAAAGAGTAATTAAGAAAGTTCCTCTGTTCTTCATGATTAAAGAAATGATCTGTACATTGATAGAACATTATTCTAATAATTTTTACTTTGGACAGCCAAAATAGGCAATGTGATTTTAAAATTTCTACTTTCTATCAGAGTGAATGAGTAGTATGTTATCAGTACATCATATCATTTTGTAAAGCTAATAATATGAGCAAATTACTTCAATAGAATAAAGCGTGCAAGACCTCGTTTTTCTGTTTCATAGGACTATACAGTACAAAAATATAATGTATAATTAGATCAGAGCTTTTCAAGCAGCAAAAAGCACATTTGTCCATCGGCCCTGGGACCCATTCAGTTGGTTAGAGCTGGGTGCTAATAACACCAGGGTAGTGGCTTCAGTCCCAGTACTAACCTTTCACTCAGAAATTGGACTTGATGATCCTTGGGGACCCTTTGCAACTCAGAATATTTTTTGATTCTGTAATTTTTTCTTTGATTTCAAGATAAATTAAACTTCCTCAGATATAACTCAGTTTTACGGTCTTATTTTACAACCCCGCATATATATATATATATATTTTTTTTTTTTTTTTGTTAATACATCAAAATAGAGACAATAGTACTAGCATCATTCGGCTTTCATGTAAGGAATGCATAAAAGTCCTTTTGTTTATTTTGCTTGACCTTACAACAGATGACCATCTGGATAACTACTGTGCACGGTGCCAAAAAAGCTGTTAACCCCTAAAATAAATAAATAAATGTAATTAAAATGAAAATCTGCCAAGAGTGTGTAATCACAGGTCTCAGAGTCAAATCTACAAATACAGGTCAAATATTGATTGTCAAGAAGCTTATCTTGCACAACTGTCTTGTGCTAGGAGGGAGAACACCCCACTGCTTGATGCTCCTCACTCACAGAAACACTTCACACTCAGTTTCATACAACTTTTGCCTGACTGAGGGGATGGGTTGGGTTCTTTTCTGTCAATGTTTCTGTTCTAGACAGATGATACAAACAGTAATTCAACCTCTGGTCTCATTTTGCTCATCAAGACAGTTGAATTCTCATGATTTCAGCTAGAATTGCAAGTCCTTGAAACCATTGAAAACCAGGCCATAATCCATCTGGGCCCTGTCTGCTTTTCCAAAAGAA
Organism: Platysteira castanea; assembly: GCA_013397175.1. Taxonomy (NCBI): domain Eukaryota; kingdom Metazoa; phylum Chordata; class Aves; order Passeriformes; genus Platysteira; species Platysteira castanea. The sequence continues at coordinate 2,491,824 of VYXC01001699.1, read as the reverse complement.
TAAAACAAGTTAAAGTATGTGGGGCTGGTTTGGGGACAACCAAACCAGCTGGTTTGCAGTGCTACAAAAGTCCAGCACCATAGCTGAAGGACTAGATGGACTCAATGATCTCAAAAGTCTTTTCCAATCTAGTTGATTCTGTTATTCTGTGAAGTGCTGTAAAATGTATTAAAGTGCATTCTTCTTGCTGGCTTTTGCAATTTTACTTGTACTATCCAGTTTATCCTGTTCATTCTTTTCTGGGAATGAAAATGGAAATTGCTTTCCTCTTTGAACACTGTTTTTTCCTGCATTTTTTGCAATTGAGTAGGAAAATACAGTTTTTTCTAGTTGATTCTGTTTTGTTCGCTTTTTAATAGTGTACTCTTCATTTTTAATAGTGTACTCTTTAAAGTAAAGATAGATCATATATGAAACAAACTTGTCTTTATTTTACTTTCATTATCTAATAATCACAAAATATCTAGTTGGAAGGAACCACAAGGATTCTTTTACCAGTCTTTTCTGGTAAAAAGATGGTCTAGACAAGATGGTTCAGCACCCTGTCTGGCTGAATCTTAAACGTGTACAATGTCGGGGTACTTATCACTCCCTTGAGAGATTATTCCAATGGCTGATTGTTGTCTTTGTGAAAAATTTCCCTCTTGAGTCCAATCGGAATCTCTCCAGGAGTAACTCTCAGGGCTCCTTCTCAGGCCATCGAGCGGGTGCCTCAGTGCCCCTTAGCAGAGTCACTTTTTGCCATATCCCGTGTGTGCTACTGCTACAGCTTCTCCTCGCAGACCTTGCTTGCGGGTGTCTCCAGCTGCTAAAGCTTTCTGTCTGGGTTTGGTTGTAATGCTGGAGGCTGTGCACTGAAGCAGAGTCCTACGTCTGTGGGTAACACATTTCTCAACCCCTCCTAATCAAAGAGAAGACCCCTGGAGTAAGAAAAAACCCCCTAAGACTGTGCATTAGGTAATGCTCATCAGTTGTCATGAAAACTGCTGCCTCTACTTCTTCAACAGCAGGGAGCCCAGATCAAACTTTGCTTTCTGACAATACAGCGAAGCTTTTGAAAAGTATTTGATTTCACTGAATGGGACCTCTGAATTTTCTTAAAATCAGTTTCCTTTATGAAGTCTTAAATTGGTTCAAACCAAAACCAAATGAGGTAGTCAGTGTATCTAGTCACTTTAAGACTGGGGGAAGATGAGAACATTCAAGCTTTAGCTATGTATTTGATCTTAGTGGTTTTATTGTTTGTATTGTTGATAAAAGAATAAAGGCTTTAGACTGTATTAAACTAGGCTTTAGTCTTCCTTACTCAACTGTTACAATGTGTTCAACATTGATTAAAGTAATTTATTTCATATTCAAATTTTTTCTTCATATGAAAGCTTGTTTGAAAATGAGCAGTGAAACTGAGCTGTTAGAAACCAACCTGCATTTTCCAGCAAATGAATGAGTAGAGGAAGATTTTGTGAAAATCTTACTCCCTGAGAAGCAAAATCTTTTGACTCACAAGCCTGAAGTAATTCCTGATGTTTCTCTTGACGATACCTCAGATTGTTACTTCTGACTCTATACATTTTATCATTTGGATACTTGTCATGCATAACTGGAGGGTGGTGATAAAAAAACCCAACAGTTTTAATCAAGGTAGGATTATAATTTTCTACAACACCTGTTCCATCCAGATGCCTCTGACTGTTGAGTGTGATTCTCTGAGTTCTCACAAACTACACAATGAAATATTTCTGAAATATATGGCCAGTTCATTGTAGTTTTGCCAGAATAAGTGCTGCATAACAAAACTGTGAATTTTTTGAAATATACACTCAGGGTACTGCAGAAAAATAAGATGAAAACCTTGACAATGAAAAATAAAGCACTCATTTTAGAAGTCTGAAAATCTTGTTTTCTCTAAGACACTACAACAGCTATTCTTACTACTAAGAACTCTAGAGAAAGGATTATCTTTATAACTGAGCACTACTACTACCTGATATTTTTTTTCAGTGATTTTTAATTCTTTCTTTCTGAAATTAAAAAAAAA